>CM040240.1:211184229-211684229 GCA_022545495.1 Chrysanthemum lavandulifolium
TAGGGTATGCCTCGGGAATTGATATCGTTCTCTAGGGGAATAGGAATTACGACGCTAAGGTTGGGGTTGAGGAAGATTATTTTTTATCTTTTTTATATTTTTTAGAAAATTGAAATTACGAATCTCGGGGTATTGGATTTGGGGGGTTGGTATTTCTACCGATTACTCTACTTATCTAATTATCTAATCTAAGGTGAGTGTAGTCTATGTCTATTGTTGTGTGCTCTTATGATGATTAAAAATGTGTTTACTTAGATGCTATTACTCTCTAGTTATCTCCTACTGATGGTTAAATTGTCACGTCCTTATTCTTAACGCGTTGTGTCTTCTAAGGTCGTAGGGTATGCGTTTTTCCCTAACTCTTTGAGACTACCTTAAGGTTATTGCCTACGAAATCTCTATGATTCATAAACTAACTCTAAGGTTACCTTTGGATGTTTAGACTACAATAACTCTAGGTGATTATAAACTAATGTTCACAAAGATTACTCAAGCATTAAAAACACAACGAATGACCTATCGCAATACTAGGTCAATCACAATTAAGATAAGAGACAACCAATCAATATTCAATACCTAGGTTTCATAGATCTAAGCAAACACACAAATAAATTAGTCGGACATGGAAAACATGCAAGCATACACACAAACAATTGAAGACATAATTGAATTAATGAAGTAAATCACTTATCTTGTTGTAAAATAGGGTATGGAACCCTAAGATACTGCCCAAGACAGCCTAGGTTCGGTTTAGGTTTTACTCCACAAAACTACCTCTTAAAATACTGAAAATCCGAATTCTATATATATAGTTACAATATGCGACGGCGTCACTCTTTAATTGTGACGTCGTCGGGTCGCCGCCATTAGGTTTTCGTCTCAACGTTGTGACGGCATCACCTTATTCTTGTGACGCCGTCGGCTTCATCTTCTGACGCCGTCGGGATTCAAATCTAGGTCGCCCGAGTTGTGACGCCTATTCTTTTAAACCTCGACGCGTCAAGTGCAAAATAGCAATTTGCTCTCGAGTCGTCTCAAGGTGTGTCGTGACGCGTCGCTATTAGATCGTGACGCCGTCCCTTCGGGCCCAAAGACTTGAGTGTCTTGATTCTTGACTTTGGCCATTTTCTTCATATATTCGTGCCTTTTCGTCCAAATAAGTGTCATTCCAGCAATTTGCCTTCAAGAGACCTAAAAATTGAAAAGGAATGAAATTAAGTAGTAACAGATACAAAAGTGATCTATTAAGGGCTTAAATGACCCCTCAAAAGTGTACCTTTTAAATCCTTATCATGCAGCAGAGAGAAATAGAAAGGAGGAGACTGAGAGAGTTTGGAAGAAAAACTACAAAGGGTATATTTCTCTTTGATTTTATTGCTCTTCAATGTATTCATGTTTTTGCTTTCAACTTAGCTTTCACAATGTGCCGGTATGCGAGCAAAGAGACGAGAGCGTAATATCTAATGCAGAGAGGAAAGCTACATTGTTATGTTGGTGTTTATTGGACCAAGAAAATGCAGAATCAAGCTGACCATCTTTCTAGAAATTAGCAAGGTAAATCTTTTAATATACTAATAATTTAGTTTGAGGGACATGCACCGAGTTAAAAAATTAATTTTACTACTTTCCTTAGGTGTTGGAGAAAATTTATTAAGAAGAGGACCACTTTTGATTTGGCTAAAATTTACTTTGCCGTGAACATTAATGAGGATCAAGTGAAGTCAATGCCATTTGACCAGTTTGCCCATCTGATTGGAACACCCACTACCCTTCAGACTACAAAAGCTTTGTTTGATCGGCTTGAGATTCGTTACAAAGCTATGATAGACACTACATCTAGCATCAATTCCCATGGTCAAAATGACATTGAGCACCTCCTTAAACGTGTTGCTTCACCTACTATAAGGACCACACCTAGAAATGGGTCTCGCACTAGACATGCAAAAGAAACTGTCACCTGCAAGAGTGGGCCCCAAGACCCCCGTTAAACTATCAAGATATCAAGTAAGAATAGTGCTATGTGTCTACATGATTCTTGGTCATCTGGATGCGGTTTTTAGTGGTCAAGGGGAGCGTGAGAATTCTTTAGCTGAGTCAGCCAAGAAATTTGTTCAAGAATTTGAGGTGTTGCTTAGTATAATACTAAATGGACATGGTGCAAATTCCAACCGTAGACGCACCTTTAGGTCGCAGGTGGCAGCTTTTGATACAGCATGGTATGCCTACCTAAATAGCTTTGTGGTATGGAAGGTTAAGGATGCTAAGTCTTTAGAAGAGGATCTGGTGAAGGCCACATGCCAGATGGAAATATCTATGATGCAAAAATGCAAGATGAAACATGAAGGAGATAATACTGATATGACCCATGATATGAGAGCTATTCAGATTCAGGGTTGACTACTTGCCCGATTGGTGGGTTGGTAACGACTTATAACAAATTTGGGTTGAATTGGATCATTTTTCAAGTACGGTCTAAGAACACTTTGTTGAGCGGCTTTTAGATATCTATGAGTTATTAATGTGTTACTTATGAATACAAAACAAAATTATGACAATATTAAGTACTTTGAATAAATGATTTAGGAGGTCTCATTTATGCATTAAAAAATAGACTTAGGATGATCTTTCAACTAGTTGACATGATCTTACAAATGTTCTGGATGCATGTCACTGAGGATCAGAAACTGTTGAGGGAAAAGGTAATGCACCTAAGTGGAGATGCGGGGATAGAACGTATGCAGAATGCTCTTTCTGATACACGGACAAATTACTATCAAGCAGTGGAGAATGGCAGCCCGATTGGTTACAACTAATATGCATTGTGTTTGTTCTTTTTTTTTTTTTGCCCTTTCTTTGTGTTATTTATTGATGTCAGTTTCCTGTGCAGGATACTTTTCGTGTTATATAAACTGACATTTGGAGATAAGGTAATGTTATACTTCTTTTTGGGATATTGGTTGCTTTAACACTAGTACAAAAACAGGATTTGGTCACGCATGGTCGAAATGGAACGACCACACATTCGCATATTTGTGTGGCTGAAGGTACGAAAATTGACAACATTTACTAATTAGTCACACATGAAAATTTTGATTGTGTGACCATTAGAACTGTATTGACACACACAATTGAACATTGTGTGGCTAAAGGTATCTGGTGATTTTGTTTGGATCATTTAGCCACATATGAAATTAGACGCGTGACAAATACAAGTAACCTTGATGCGTTAGTCACATGAAGTAATTTTTGTGTGTCTAAATCATAGAGTCAAGTTTTGTCATACATTATTTAAGGGTGGTGATATGTTTTGCCAACTCTTTAGCCACATCCGAAATTGGAACGAGTGACAAATGAAAAGTAAGGTTGCAACATTAGTCACGATATATATATAAACAAATGACAAATATATGTCACACACTTGAACACTTGTGACCAAAAGCCATATATGGTCACACTAAATGTTTTGTCACACATTCGTTAAGTGTAGCCAAAATCCAAAGACATATGTTCACGTAAGTTAATATGTGTGTTTAAAGTTTAGTTTGTGTTAGCTTGCCAAAAGCTAATCTATAAAGTCACATTTGCTACTAACACCGTGACCAAATGCCATATATGGTCACACTAAACGATTTGTCACACATATTATTTAAGTGTAGCCAAAATCCAGTACATATGGTCACGTAACTTAATATGTGGTCATTGGATGATTAATATGTGGGAATTATGTGAAGTTTGGATTATGCTGAAATTACTGCCGAAGAGATTCTACTGAAGTAGTGTGGATTCTACCGAAGACATAGTTCTGCTGAAGATATATAGTGAATAGTTTGTTTCGCAGGTTATTATTCCGTATTTAGTTTATTTAGTTTGGATATACATGAGCTTTATTAGGAAGTGATTGTGTGTATCTTATTTAGTTTTATGTTTATACGTTTCTTGGGAAACGGTTTAGGTTTTGTTTAGGTTCCTTGTCTATAAAAGGAACACAATATTATGAGTTATGTACCGATTGGAAAACAAAGTTTTTATTAATATAAAGATCCATAGAGGATCACGAGTTCTTAGTTATTTGTGTTACTTGTGTTTATATTCACCGATAAATACGAGTAGTAGAGATTGTCTTTTATTGTGCTTGTGATTACATAGGCATAGATAACGATCTACGGGCTCAAGATCTATCAAGGTCCGTCTGCTTTCAACAAGTGGTATCGAGCCTCGTGAGAGTCTCTACGATACTAAGGACAAGTTTTCCGAACACCCATACAACCAAAACAAAATTATCATGCCCGGATCGATGTTGATGTTGAAATCACCAACAACCAAAACTCCACCCATCCGCAACAACTAAGTCTCTAATAGCAATGCTAAGTTTCCTTACCTAAAAGGGAGGAGTATGATCTTTGGGCGATGAAGATGCGTAATGGATCTCCAACATTGATTGGAATCTATGGAGATAGTCATGAAGGAAACAGTTTGAAGAGAACTACCACAGATTTGCGGGCAATATGACATATGTTCCTCCCAAAATCATGAAGAGTTCTTGGCGGTTCGAGAGAAACCAAGGTTAGAACCATTCTTCTTCAAGCTATTCCCGAGGATCACTTGAGTGATTTTCACTTCATGCAAGATGCCAAGGACATATGGTTAGCAATTAAGGCAAAGTTCGTGGGAATGAGGAGTCTAGAGACCGAAAAGTCCATGCCGAGACAACAGTTTCATGATTTTCAAATCAAGAGGAAGGAATTTACAAGGGCTATGACAAGTTTCACAAGGTTTTAAGTCATTGAATCACCAGCAAAGCCGATAATGATGATTGTAACTCTAAGTTTCGAGGTCTTTACCTCCATCCCGGCTACAAGTGAGCATTGCTTTAAAAGCTAAAGGTGGTTTGGACATGATTACCTTTGATGAGTCAGTACCACAAACTTAAAGCTCTTGAACATGATGTAAGAAATCCTTTAGATCATCTTCTTCTGCTAGTCACACAGCATTCGTTGGAGCCTCTAACCCAAAGATGAGTTATGGTCCAAGCCCAACATATTCATCAACATCTTATGCTACTCCTTCATCAAGCTCTCACTCTAAATCGAGTGGTATTATGGAAGATGTTCTTGGATCCTTCTTTGCTGATTATGATCTTCAAGAAGATCCGCCTATGAGGATTTGATCGGTGGACCCACTTGAGATGGAAGAGATGAAGGCGAGGTGGCGGTGGCCATGCTTTCCATGGATATCAAGAATTTTGAGCACAAACCGGAAGAAGGTTTGGATTCAAAGGACGAGATCCAATGAGGTTTGACAAGAGGAAGGTCAAATGCTTTACATGTCAGCAGATGGGTCACTTCTAGAGAGTGCAAAGATAGGAAAGTCGGTGATGAGATGAGATACTCTTCTTATCGCCAGAATCGAAGGAGGCGGAACTTCAAAGGGATCACCGCTTTGGTTACTCTAGATAGCAATGTGGATTTGGAAGCAACATGAGTAGGAAGATAATGATGGTCCCGTAATGATAATGTTGGTTTGATTGCAAGTGTACTTGAGAGGATAGGCATGATCAGTTGCCTTGATGGGCATCTCACAGTACAAAACTGTTTGTTTGGTTGTAGTGGCGTTATAATAAACTCAAAGAAGCTTATGATATTTTGAAACCTAAATATAATGAATGCTATGTGGAAGTTGAAGCTTATAAACAGGCTTTAAAAACACTAGAAAGACAAAAGGTTTGGTTTCAGAAGAATCAAATAGCTTATGATGAGAAGATAGGTGTATTATAAAGGGATCTCGAATGTGCTAAAAATGAGTTAAAGTGGTCTGAGAAATTAAGAGCAGATGTAGTGTCAGAAAATTTAGAGCTTAAAGACAAACTTAATGAGGAAATTACTAGGCATAAAGAATGGTTATTAAATGGAAACAAGTTAGCTAGTCACATCTATGCTAGTCAAACTCCAAATACTTCTATAGGTTTAGGCTTTAAGAAGTATGTAGGATTAGAAGCTAGAGATGACACTGCAAATCTACACCGTGAGCCTAGCTAATTTTGTGAAAGAAGGTGATGTGGGCCCAAGTGTTGATGAACAGTCATGATGTTTCGGAGGCCCAAGATCGTGTGACAAAAGGGCCTCACTAAAATGGGCATAACTTGGGCCACGGGGGTCCGCTTTAGGCGAATGACCAACAAATCAAGCTTGGAACGAGGAGCACGTGGTGGGAAACCGACTTCGTTGGTTTCGAACTTTCGAGCCCCAAACACTTTATTTTATGAGTTATTTGCATTTTAGTGTTTTTCGGTTTTTTGGACTTTGTTTATGTAATAACTTTCACCGCTTGTCTTCTAGGGCCCGTTTCTATTTTGTAGTCCTATTTAAGACTTCCTTTGTAATGTGGAATAATGAGTTTTATGAAATACCAAAAGTCTATTTTGGCGACTTTTGCTAAGAATTCCTATAATCGGCATTCGTGTGAATCAACGATTATTGGTAGGATCGTTCCTGGTATTCGTGTGAATCAACAGGTCCGGTTTGTGTTATCTCGTTATTTAGCCTACATCAGTTGGTATCAGAGCTAAAATTCCTGATCATTATGCCTCCAAGGAGGAATAGGAATACTAATGACGTCTATGAACAAGAATTCGAGCAGCGGGTTATGGCAAGAATGGAGGAGCGAATGGGTCAGTTCGTTGATCAATTAAGCGATCGATGGTGACTTAATGAATCAAAGAAGGCCTCATAATCATAACCGTCGTGAAAGTGAAGACGAGCAATGGAAAATCCGTTCGGTGACGGTGACGGTTCATCTTCCGATGAACAACAAGAAAGGCGACCAAGGCAAAATGAAAGGGAGGATAATAGGCGCTGGGAATCGGACCGAGGTCAATATTCCGAGTTTGATGGGGATACTTTGAATCCCGAGGTTTCATTGATTGGCTTGTTGCGGTTGAAGAAGTGTTTGAATTCAAAGAGATTCCCGAAACAAGAAGGTTTCACCGATCGCTACCAAAGCTACGTGGTAGGGCATCCGCATGGTGGCAAAGAATCGAAACCGACACGGAGAGAGTTGGAAAGCCAAGAGTCACGACTTGGAGGAAGATGAAAAGTGCATGAGAGCCAACTTTATTCCTCATAATTACCAACGGTTGATGTACCAGTGATTCTGAGAATCAAACAGGGGCCAAATCTATTGAAGATTACACAACCGAATTTTACCAATTAATTGCAAGGAATGATATTCAAGAGGCGATGAACAACTAGTCTCCGTTACATTGGTGGTTTAAGAGTCCGGATCATGGATTCTCATTAACATGTTTGATCCAAGGACACTTTCGGATGCATATCAACGTGCATTATCTTTTGAAAACAGAATCGACGCGTGTGGGAGGTTCCTCTTATTCGCTACAACAGAGGTAGTTCGGTTCGGGTAACGTAACATCACGTTTTGTTCCTAATCAGGCGAGACATGGTGGTAGCAATAGTGGACCGGTTTCTAAAGGGGTTGTAAGTAGTACCTTGAAGTGTTTTAACTGTGGTGAACCCGGTCACCGACAATCAGAATGTAAGAAGGCAGGGAAAAGACACCTATTTGCTGATCCCGATGGCAATATGTATACTTGGGAAGTTGATGACGTGGCTAATGATGGTTATGAAGAAGCCCCAATTTTTGATGAAGATGTTGAGTATGAAGAGGAAGTTGTGAATGGAGATGTGGGGGTAGCTTTGGTGGTAAGGCGCTCTTGCTTAACACCAAAGGTCACATGATGATTGGCTGTGCACAACATCTTTCACTCGACTTGTACTATCTCTGTAAGGTATGCACCTTGTGGTTGACCCGGTAGTTGTGATAATTTGATATCTCAAGAGGCCCGTAAGTTGGGATCAAGATGAGACCCGCTCCAAACCTTACAAATTACTGTGGCTTAAGAAAGGTGGTGAGGTTACCGCTTCCAAGCATGTCCTTGTTCAATTTTCGTTGGGACAACCTATAAAGATAATGTTTGGTGTGATGTGGTGCCCATGGATGCTTGTCACTTATTCGGGTAGACCTTGGGAGTATGATCGCAACACAAATCATAAGGGCGAACTAATACTTATAGTTTCCTATTTGATGGTGTGAAGATAACATTGATGCCGAATAAGCCCAAAGAGCTAGTTAACAAGCCCACTGGTACTTTACTAACCCTTTTCCCAGTTTGAGGATGAGTTAGAGCAAGGAGATGAAGTTTTTGTGCTAATAGGGAAGGAAGTGGTTGAAGATAGCGAAATTCCGAAGCTATGATTCCTTTACACAAGGAATTTTTCGATGTTTTTCCCGATGATTTGCCCGACGGGTTGCCCCTTTGCGTGACATCCAACATCATATTGATTTAGAGCACGGTTCACATTGCCTAATGTGCCACATTATAGGATGAGTCCCAGAGCATGGGAATTGCGACGGTGTAGAGGAACTTGTTTCTAAGGGTCACGTTCGAGAGAGTATGAGCCCTTGTGTTGTGCCTGCCTTATTGACTCCAAAGAAGGATGGAACATGGCGTATGTGTGTTGATACTCGAGCCATCAACAAGATTACTGTGAGGTACAGGTTTCCTATCCCTCGGCTTGATGATTTGCTTGACCAGATCAGTGGTGCCACTATTTTCACAAAGTTAGATTTGAAGAGTGGATATTACCAGATCCGTCTTAGACCTGGTGATGAATGGAAGACTGCCTTCAAGACTCGTGAAGGGTTGTATGAGTGGTTGGTGATGCCTTTTGGTTTGTCAAACGCACCTAGTACATTTATGCGTGTGATGAACCAATTGCTCGGGCCTTTTATTGGGAAGTTTATGGTTGTTTATTTTGATGATATTCTCATTTATAGTACTTCTTTCAGTGAGCATCTCATACATGTGAAGCATGTCTTGACATTACTCATAAGGATAGTTTCTATGCAAAGAACAAAGAAATGTGTGTTCATGACCCCTAAGGTTCTTTTGGGGTATGTTATTTCGGTGTTGGAATACTGGTGTGGACGAGTCTAAAGTAGCAATGTCTCAGGGTGGCTAACTCCAACTACCATCACCGAAGTTCGTAGTTTTCATGGACTTGCTTCTTTTTATAGGCGGTTCATCCCAAATTTTAGTTCCATTATGGCTCCATTGATGATTGCATGAAGGGAAAATCATTTGTGTGGACGGAGGAGGCGGTCGCCAGATTATCAAAGAAAAGCTTACTACAAGACCAATTCGTATTGCCCGACTTTTCTCAAGTTTTTGAGTTGCATCACGATGCCTCAAAGGTTGCAATTAGCGGGGTTCTCGGTCAAGGTGGTCGACTGCTGCCTACTTTAGTGAGAAATTGATGAGCCAAAGTCTAGGTACACTACTTATGACTTGGAGTTTTATGCTATTGTTCGCTTATAAAGCATTGGCGCCATTATCTCATTTCATAAGGAGTTTGTTTTGTTCATCGATCATGATTCTTAAGACATATTCGCACTCAAGATAAGGTGTCACATAAGCATGGGCGTTGGTTGGCATTTCTTGAGAAGTTTACTTTGTGGTCAAACACAAGACTAGTGTTACGAATCGGTCACGATGCCTTAAGCGGAGGAGTAATCTTTTGTATCTATGAGAGTTGATGTGCCAGACCGGATGTCATTCGCGAGCGCTAACCATTGACCCATATTTTTGTTGTTCATAGGTGTGCAATCCGCCAAAACCGATTTCCTTCTACATGATGGTTTTCTTTCAAAGGAATCAACTATTTATTCCTAATTCTAGCCTTCGCTTGAAAATTACTAAGGAATTACATGGTGAGGGCATGTTGGTCGTGATCGCACTTTACAGCTTGGTACAAGCTTTTATTTTGGCCTACTATGAGGAAAGAAGTGGAGCATTATGTCAAGCGGTGTCGATTTGCCAAGTTTCAAAGTACTGACTACTAATGCGGACTCTATATGCCTTTACCGGTTCCTTTGCAGCCATGGGTTGATATAAGCATGGATTTTGTGTTGGGGTTACCTCGTACTCAAAGGGTAATGACTCAATATTTGTTGTTGTTGATCGCTTTCAAGATGGTACACTTTATTGCTTGCAAGAAGACAACAGATGCAGTTAATGTGGCCCAACTTTTCTTTCGCGATGTATATCGTTTACATGGTTTGCCTTCATCTATTGTTTATGATCGTGACACTCGGTTTCTAAGTCATTTTTGGCGTAGTTTGTGGAAGATGGTGAATACTCAACTCAATTTTAGTAGTGCTTATCATCCCCAAACTGATGGGCAGACTGAAGTTGTTAACCGGTCTCTGGTAACTGCTGAGGTGTTTAGTAAGTGATCATGTGAAGTCATGGGATCGGGTTATGTCAAGTCGAGTTTGGTCATAATCATGTCGTTAATCGGAGCACTGGTTTAGTCCGCTCCTGTGGTTTATTCTCGCACAACCACGTGGACCTCTTGATTTAATGTCTCTTCCTATTTCGGTTCTATTCCAAAGAAAGTGCAGATTTTTTGAAGGGTTACATGAAGTTCATAAAGCTGTTCATGACAACTTGGTTCGAGCTAACTTAAAGTACAAACAAGATGCTGATCAAAAGCGGAGGCATGTGGATTTTGAAGTGGGTGACTTTGTATGGGCTGTTTTAACTAAGGATCGTTTCTCGGTTGGTGAGTATAATAAATTGTCCGCTAAGAAAATTGGCCCATTAGAAATTGTTGACAAAATTAACTCCAATGCTTACCGTTTGAAGTTACCGAGCCATATCCGATGTTCAGATGTGTTTAATGTGAAACACTTGTTGCCTTACTATGGTGATTCTTCTGATGATGATCTTGCTGTGAATTCGAGGACGAATTTAGTCTACCAGGGGGGAATGATGTGGGCCCAAGTGTTGATGAGCAGCCATGATGTTTCGAGGCCCAAGATCGTGCGACAAAAGGGGCCTCACTAAAATGGGCATAACTTGGGCCACGGGCTCCGCTTTTAGGCGAATGACCAACAAATCAAGCTTGAACGAGGAGCACGTGGTAGGAAACCGACTTCATCGGTTTCAGAACTTTCGAGCCCCAAACACTTTATTTTATGAGTTATTTGCATTTTAGTGTTTTTTGGTTTTTTAGACTTTGTTTATGTAATAACTTTCACCCGCTTGTCTTCTAGGCCCGCTTCGCTTTGTAGTCCTATTTAAGACTTCCTTTGTAATGTGGAATAATGAGTTTTATGAAATACCAAAAGTCTATTTTGGCGCCTTTTGCTAAGAATTCCTATAATCGGCATTCGTGTGAATCAACGATTATTGGTAGGATCGTTCTCGGTATTCGTGTGAATCAACAGTCCGGTTTGTGTTATCTCGTTATTTAGCCTACATCGAAGGTGACCTACATGTTGTCCGTGGACCTATTAGAGGTGAGCACATGCCCATTGACCTTTCCATTATCGTTGACTTTGATGGATCACACCATCTCTATGGCAAAAGTCAAATGACTTGCTGCACTCGATACTTCTTCTAATGACTTTGTCTCTTGTGTTAACAAAGTGACAAGTCCTCCAAGCAAGGGTCTCTGAGTGTGATTCAAATGACAAGTCCGACCTTCCCAAGTCTTCACCCCCCTCGCACCCAAGACTACCAATAAGCATGTCGAGTTCCGCCATGAATCCACTTCCAAGACAGCTTGCTCTCAAGACTTGCTTTTAATACTTTGCATAATCGCATCGTTAAAAACAATTATTTTCATGGTTTTGGTTTGAATACTTCTGCTTGTAATAAAACATCTTTTGGTTTGAATAAATCTTCTAAACAAAAGACATGTTTTGTGTGTGGAAGTAAATTTCATTTAATTAAGGATTGTGATTATCATGAGCAAAGGATGAGTAGGTGTGGTGATTCTAGGAAATCTAGACCAATGTGGACCAATTTAATGATATACCACCTTATGTTCCACAAGCAACTAATACTAATTCTCCTTTTCCTTGGAGAAGACCAGTTGTAAAACCATATGTTCAACCAACAAGTGAATATTTTAAGAATGGTTTTGGCCCGGATATGTTAACTTTACGACCGATGGGAAAGGTCTTTGGGACATCGTTGTCAAGACCTCAAGAAAGTTGTTCTTGGAATAAACAGGACCTAAGTTTCAATGGAAACCCAAGAACAATAGTGGATCTTATACATCCGCATGGCGTAACTCATATGATCCACAAGGGTGTTCAAGTCAAGAATGACTTGAGCCTCAATAGTGTACTAATTCTCAGATAATTTTGTTGTTGTAGGATCATCCCTTAAGCATAAAGATGTTGGCATTGTTGATAGTGGTTGTTCAAGAAGTATGTCAGAAACGGGGATATGATGCATAACTTTGTACCCATTGAAGGAGGAGGCAATGTAACCTTTGGAGGAAGTGATGGAAGAATTTCGGGAAAGGACCATCAAAACACCTCATTTGGACTTTGAGAATGTATATTATGTCAAAGAACTTCAACACTTCAATTTGTTTTCGGCCTCACAAATATGTGACACCGAACAAAGTACTCTTTTACTGAGGATGAATGTCTTGTGCTATCTAAAGACTTCAAACTCCCGTAAGAAACTTCAATTCACGAAAGTTCCTCATGATCACAATCTTTATACATTCAACTTAAGCGATGTCAAACCATCGGTGACTTAACGTGTTTGGTGGCTAAAGCATCCTTGGATGAGTCCACCAAATGGCATGAAGGATGGCCCATGTCAACTTCAAGACCATAAACCACTCTCTAAACCGGGCCTTGTTGAAGGTCTTCCTTCCAAAGTTTTCACCAATGATCATAAGCGTGTTGCATGCAACAAAGGAAAGCAAGACCTGAGCCTCATACAAAGGTGTTCCTATTATCGCAGTGACCATTATTTCGAACCTCTCACCGCTTCATATGGATCTGTTTGGTCCAACTCAAGTGAGAAGCATTGATCATAAATATTTTTTTCGGTGATCACCGATGGTTATAGCAAATTTTGTTGGGTATTCTTTCTAAGGACCAAAGATGAAACATCTCAGAGTGTTGAAAGACTTCATTACCCTTATTGAAAATCGTTGAACAAAAGGTGAAAGAAATTAGGTGTGATAATGGGACGAGTTCAAGAATCTTGTACTTATAGAACTCAGAGGTCAAAAGGATAAAAGGGACTATAGCACTCAAGAACCCCTCAACAAAATGGGGTGGCGTAAAGGAAAAATAGGACCTTAATAGAGGTCGCAAGATCTATGTCGCGGACTCTAAGCTTCCAACCATGTTTTGATGGAGTCATGGTACTTGTTATGTACTAAATAGAGTGTCCATTACTAGACCACACCTCAAAACACCATTTGAACTTCTTTTTAGGAAAGTTCTGTTATTCATTACCTTAAACCGTTTGGTGTCAAGTGACAATTTTGAATACAAGTGATCCGTTGGGCAAATTTGATGAGAAAAGCGATGATGGTTACATTGTGGGATATTCGCTCATAGTAAGGCGTCTGTGGTTTACAATGTATCTGCGAAGAAGATTGAGGAGACATTGAATCTGAGGTTTCTAGAAGACAAGCCTAATGTTCAAGGACGTGGTCATGTTTGGTCTTTGACCTTGATTACTTAACCGATTACTTGGGTTATTCTAGACATATGGCTAACCAACATGCGGTACTCAAGAATCTCCAACTAATAGTGCGATTACTATGGATGCTCATTCATACAAATGAGTCCAAGATGATGAACAACCTATTGTAGTGCCTTCTTTCTCCCCAACAATTTTGTAGGTGACACTTCTAGAGATTATCTTGATGAGAGAAGATGACTTCCATTATGCCGAGGACCTTTCCAGATGAAGAAACAAGAGTATGCACCAATCTAGACGCCAGAGGAATGCCGAGAGAGTGCCGGTGAAGCAATCGGTGGGAACATCAATTTCACGAAAGTGATTCTGCTTCTCCTTACCTCTCCCATTCGGCCGAAAGACATGTTGACTTACTCCTATCTCTACTAGAGTGTCAATGCACCTTGAGAACCTTATACACGGTTTCCAAAACCTTGGATCTTGGTCATCATCAACCAAAGCGTGAATCTTCAACACACCTTCCTATGACACCGAGTTTGAACCTCACGTGACTAATCTTGATTCCTCCATTGATGTCAACACCACTACTACTACAAGGATCAACAATGCTCATCCAGCCTAATATTATTGGTGATCCTAATGCACTGTTAGAACAAGGGGCAGTCTTGAGCACGTTCTAAATATGGTCGGTGGCTTTTATCTCTTATGTCTCAAATCACAGAGAGACAATCACACGACTATGAACATTGTTTGTTTGCTTGTTTTCTCTCAAGTGGAACCAACCGTTGTTACTCGGGCTCTTGAAGACTCAAGTTGGCTTGAGGCAATGCAGAAGAGATGCAACAATTTCAAAATCAAAGAGGTTTGGATATTGGTACCACTACACCGATGGTAAGTATGCTATTGGGACTAAATGGATTACGAAGAATAAGAGAGATGCACTAGGTGTTGTCATTAAAAACAAAGCCGATTAGTTGCACAGGGGTATAGACAAGAGGAGGGATAGATTATGATGAAGTGTTTGCACCGTGGCAAGAGTTGAGGCCATATGGATTTTCTTAGCTTATGCATCCTATATGGGTTTTATGGTCTATCGATGGATGTTAAAGGAGCCTTCTTGTATGGTGAAATTGAAGAGGAGGTTTATGTCACTCAACCTAAAGATTTGAAGATCCGATCATCCTAATCATGTTTACAAGGTAGTCAAAGCTCTCTATGGATTACATCAGCACCCGAGCCCGGTATGCTAGGCTCTCTACATTTCTTCAAGCATGGTTATAGAAGAGGTGCAATTGATAAGACACTTTTCCTTAAGAAGAATTCCACATACATTATTCTTGTGCAAGTGTATGTGGATGACATTATTTTGGATCCACAAAGAAGCTTGGTGCGGGGAGTTTGAGGAGCTTATGAAGGAGAGTTTCGGATGAGTGCTATGGGGAATTGACTTTCTTTTGGGTCTCCAAGTTCGCAGAGAACCCGATGGTATCTTTATCGGTCGGGACAAATATGTGAGGACATCTTGAAAAGTTTGGTATGGAGGGTGTAAGGATCGCCACTACACCTTATGAAGCTCCAAAGACAAAGACCAACAATGAAGCGAGATCCACCGTGAATGTTCATTTATACAGTCTATGATTGGCTCTTTGATGTATTTAATGACTTTAAGGCCCGATATTACTTTTGTCGTGAGTGTTTGTTCACGACATCAAGTTACTCCACCGACTTCCCATCTCAATGTCATTAAGAAGATCTTTAAGTACCTCAAAGGCCAACCTCATCTAGGCCTTTGGTACCCAAAAGAGTCTCCTTTTAAGTTGGAAGCTTATAGTGATAGTGACTATGCCGGTGCAACTGGATAGGAGGTCCACCACCGAGGTTGCCAATTCCTTGAAAGAGATTGATTTCTTGGCAATGCAAGAAACATACTATAGTGGCTACCTCATCTCATCAAGCAGTAGCACGTTGTTTTGCGCAAATTGTCAGAGACGTGTTCTTTGGATTCAAAATCAATTGTCGATTATGGGTACAATTTCATGAACACAACAATTTTATTGATAATCAAAGTACCATATGCATTGTTAAAATCCGGTTTTCACAAGAGAACAAAACATATTGAAATCGGGCACCACTTTATAAGAGATGCATATGATAAACATTTGATAAAAGTGGTCAAAATTCATCGATAATAATGTGGCGATTTGTTAACAAAGGCTTTTGATGGACCAAGGTTTCAACACCTTGTGGTCCATATCGGTATGCTTAACCCTTAACGCAAATTTTAAGGGAGGCATAGGCCTCGGGGAGGCATATGCCTCAGGGGAGGATTTATGTACACTTTGCATGTTATTATGTAATTTTGTATATTTGTTTGCTTTTATCTAACTCTAACCAGCTAATGTAATCTTAGTTTGTTTTTCTTTCTGTTTTGCAGATTGGTTGTTCATTCGGGATATGGTCAAGAAAGCTCTAAAGATTGTTTCTACTGAATTCAAAGTGCTGAAGTGAATCATTTGTTTCACCGATGACAATGTAATCAATTTATATGGTTCATTCAAAAGAAGCATCAAGCAAATTGTTCATTCATTCATTCAAGAAAGCAGTTTCTGACTTACGACTTCTGAGTACAATCAACATAAAATGCAAACATCATCTACTAATCCTAATCTAGTTCATATCATCTATTCCAACATCTAACAAAGTTGTTGGATATGCATGATCGCTCACATCTTTCACACTAGATGCTGGATATGCATTTGTGAAGTCTTGCATAACCACCCATTCATTCTATCTTGATGGCTGGAGATACATGACTAATATGATGAGGATTCTAAGGATCAAAATGGAAAGGATGGATTGATGCAAATCATGATGATGAAGAAAAATAATATGTCCTTTGTGCTTCATCTATTGATTTCAACCAAAATGCAACCCATCTACTATCCTGAAGCATTTCCTCTATACGATATGTGTTGATGCACCAAAACCTGATGCAGAAAGACCGAGAACCACCTCTCTATCTTTAGGGAGTGGTGGATTCCTGGCACGTGACCTTCGTTGAGGCTGAGGTGCTGGAGGTTGGGAGTAAGATGTTCTCTCCTTACAGGAGTCATCAGAATCATCAACGGCAAGGGAAGGCACATTCTCAACAGTAAGGGGAGGCTCTTTCACTCTCTTTGAAGTTGCTTCCTCATCTGTGTCTTCATATGGTGATACATAAGAACTTATGGATGAGTTGTCTTCACCATCTCTTGGATTGCTTGACAAATAGTTCTTCTTCCACCTCTCAAGACTGCTTATGGAGGTTTCATTGTCATCTGATGAAAGGGTGATGGGGGTGGAACTACTCATGGTTTATTGTGATTTATTTTGGAGAGTTGATGAAATTAGGGTTTGTGATGAAATTTTGGGGGTTTTTGATGAAGAGATAAGTGTGCATTGGGATTGTTTTATAGACGGTTTCAAGTCTTAATGAGATTTAATGCGAGTGGGTGAAACAAGTAAAAGATATTTACTGAAGCTTCTTGAATCGTGATCATTTCACGATTGGTATTCTTCAACAGAATGGCTAGTGTTTCTACCGAAGTTGAAAGTGAAATTGAGTAAAGTAGAAGTCCGTCGGCAAGATTGGTCAATATTGACCAAAATTGGGAAATTGCTACTTATTCTTTACTTGCATATCTTCGTCTCATATTAAGTGATTCTCTTTTACTCTCGTTCAAAACACTTCCATTTGGGTAAATCTTAACCCTAACTTTCAATATCTCTCATGGCGCTCAATTTAAGCATGATCATAATAAGGTCGCTAGGAACCGCTAAGGGTGACGAGTTGTATAGACCAATGATTGAATTCTTCGAGATCAAAGATTCAAGATGCTCTAACACATTCTCCAAATGCAATATATGAATCATTGGTTACTCAATTTTGGGCATCGGCTACGAAAAGGAGTGATCAGAGATTGTTGCAATGATTGACGGAAAAGAGTATGTGGACAGAGGAGTCGATAAGAAGACGTTTCTGGTTCTATGATGAGAATGGGGTTTTCATTCAAATGTGCGGTGGTACTTGATGGGCTTAGAGCAATTGGATATAAAGGTACAAGGACCGACATGTGGTTAAAGAATCGACTTTGTCCTATGTGGAGGTTTTGGTTCATACATTGCTTGAGAGTTTAAGCAATAAATCAGGAGGATGGGACTGCCGACTCAATTGGGATGTAGTATTATTTGTCTCTCTCGGGGTTTAACTTATAATTTTTCTAAGTTTATTTTCGATAATATGGTTGAGAATATAACTAGGAAAAAGGGCAAGTTTTTTATGTACCCTAGGTTTTTACAGATGATATTGGATGTTTCTACCTAAACCCAAGCTTTTCATCCCATAGGAGTTTTATCTTCTAAGCTATTTGCTTCAATGAGAACTAAATTTGAGGGGACACATTTTCCTTTATTAGCAGCCATGTTACCTCAGGGGAATGAGACTGCTGATGAGGATAATGTTGTTACTTTACCTTCTACCAATACTA
Source organism: Chrysanthemum lavandulifolium (assembly GCA_022545495.1). Classification (NCBI taxonomy): domain Eukaryota; kingdom Viridiplantae; phylum Streptophyta; class Magnoliopsida; order Asterales; family Asteraceae; genus Chrysanthemum; species Chrysanthemum lavandulifolium. The sequence goes on from CM040240.1 coordinate 211,202,293, forward strand.
CTGATGGTAATCCTTCAGTTGCTATTGATGAGGGCCCTTCTGCTACTGCTGAAGCATCTAATGTTTCTACTGACTTACCTCCACCCATACCGTCGCCTAGACCTAGTTCTAGTCCATCACCTATACAAGTTTCTCTTGATGAGGTTCAGGTTGATACTGATAGATTGCCCACACCTAGTCCTATTAGGAATCAATTTGGTGACAGATTTTCTTATTCTGAGCATGTTCATATTACTCCTGAAAGGTCCAATGAAGCTCCCATTACCACTGAGCAATCAATTGGTGGAGCTGATGACCCTATTACACTTACCTCAATATATGCTCTAGTAAACAAGTATGCAGGTGAGGTGGCTGATCTCAAGAAGGAGCTTGCAGAGACCAATTCTACTCTTGGTGGTAAGATTGTGGAGTTGCAGACTACAGTTAAGAACTTGGAAGAACTACTTGGAAAAAGGGGCAAAAAGAGAGTTTTGGTTTCTTCTGAAGAGGAGCAAGAAGAGACTCAACATGCATCACTAGGAATCTTGGCTGATGCAGCTCTTACATCTGATGTTTCTTCTCCTATAGCTGCTGAATCTTCAAGGAGAAAGGTGCCTATTATATTTGCTAGAAAAAGAAGAAGACAATATTTGAATAAGGTATCTACTGAAACTTCAAAGGAGCCAAATGTTGTTGATGCAACTACTGATGTTCTAATTAAGGAGGTTGCTTCTGAACATGGTCAAGCCTCATTTGTACAAGTACAACCAAATTCTCCACTTTCAGCAGATAATGATGAAGTTTTTATGGCTGGGAGAATTTTTAAGTTGAATGCTTCTTCTGAAGTCTTTTCTACACCTGTTGAGGAATTGTCTCAACATGTTTATTCTGATGTTGGTTTAAGTGTTCCTTCTGAAGCTCAAATTGGTTTTGCTGAGGAATCTTCTGACAAAGGAAAGGAAGCTGTGATTGATGAAATGATTGGTTCAGTCCGTATCTCAAGAAGAAAATCAAGCTCAAGCTAGGATGTTTGTCGATTATGAAAATATGCGTAAGAGTCGTGTAGTTCTTGAATTTCTTCAAGCTCACCGATTCTAATTTGTCTACGTAAAGAAAATTAGAGCTTGATGCATTATTTCCTAAGATCACTGATGATCAATGGGATGCTTATACTACTCAAGGTGCATCTGATCCAAATCTTGAAAAACTTATACTAGGAGCATCTTTTGATAATGAGAATTTTGTGGATCAACTGGTGGCTCTTGGCAATCGAAAGAAGCAAGAAGCGGCTGCAAAGCGGAGAGCTATTGTTGCTCAAAGACATAAAGCAAAAAGGGAAAAACCAATGACTGTAGCTCAGAAGAGGGCTCATATGAGGAGAGTTGTGAAGAATCATAGTTCTACTATTTATAATGCTGGCATGTCAATGAAGCAAATCTGTGTTTTGTCTGATGATGCTTTGATCAGAAAGTATAATATGATTATGAAGTTTTCTTCATCTGGTTCTACTTCTTCTACATTGGAAAAGATTGCTAATATGTCAGATGTTCCTAAAGCAAAGAGACCTAAAACAGTTGATATAGTGGATAATTTTGATCTTTGTTTGCCTCGGTGATCTCTCAGTTGTTACTTCAAACAACTTCAAGCTAATCCTTCATCGATAAGGTTGTTTCACGAGTCTTCTTTTGTTTCTTCTGAAGCCTTGCCTAGTGTTGATAATTTGGGTGCTTCATTGAGTAAGGAAGAAAATCTCCAGATTGATAAAGATAAGATAGCTGGTCAGAGGAAGAAAAGTATGGCTAAAAGGAAACTTAGTTCCTTAAGAAGTTCTGTCAGACTGGCTAGGAAACATCTTTCCAAGAGTCTTTCTTTAGATCTCAAGGCTGATGAGTCAACTTTATTAAAGTTGGACTGTTGAGGTTTTTCTGAAGGAACACATGCGGTATTGATCAATTGGAAAGCGGGAAGCTTAACATTTTATCGATGGATAATACCGTTATTCGGTTCAACTTCTTGAAGGAAATCTTTCATTTGGTGAACAGACATGATTTTAAGATGTCGTATGAACATGTCACCAAGATATACTATTCATTCACCAACGGGTTCTGGTTTATATTTATTGGGTGATCTTCAAGTCTTGTTTGATTCTAATTCTCCAGAAGGTCAAGGGTATTCTATTTGGAAGAATTCACATCAGTGGGAGATTGAGAATTGGAGATTTTATCCTATGCCCTATGTTCATGTGGTTCAGACAACATGTGGTATGATTTTGTGTATGTTATCGGATAAGATTTATCCATTGTCTGTTTCTTTTATGAAACGATTGCTTAGACAGAAGTTGGAAGTACCTCCTAATCCAGTTGGTAATGATGAGCTTCATGCATCACAATGTATTGGATTGATTAAAACTCAGCTTCTGCAACATACAGGTTCATCTTGATTGTAATATTTTGTTTCTTTTGTAATATTTTCTTTATTTATTTGTTAAAAAATTTATTTGTTTGGGTTTGTCTAACTTTTATTGCAGGTTTGTTGTATACTTTTGATGGTTATTGACTCACCGGATATACCTTGTATATGTCAAAGAGTTAGCTAGTACAAGGGGTACTGACTTTGGTAAAGACACATCAAATCATTGATAGTGTAATAGTTTGCTCAAAATCATAGGAATGCAACCACCCATGCTTCATTCTTGAGTGTTGTATGGTTTTCAATTCACCATGATTTATTCCTTTTGGAATCCAAGAATTGACTAGCCCACTTGTATATGGCATGTGGTAAAGGCATTGGACTACCATATTTGGTTATCAATTCACCAAGTCTAAGAATTGACTAGTCCTGCAAACGGCTACGTGTAAAGACATTTCAAATCCGTTTATATGGTTTCGGTTTGCCAATAAATCGATGGTTATCGATGTACCATAGTTTTCGAACTTAAACATTTGGCTACTCCAAGAGTGATGGCTATTGGTAAAGAGACATCAAATCCGTTATTTTCAATGATTCACCTCTCACGAGAGTTAACACACCGGATGTGATGAGAATAGTATGAAATTAACTGTTTTGATGTACATGTTGTCATTTGTTGCTGCAAAGATTTGGGGTTTCAACATTTATTCATCAAAGAGATGTTCTTATTTGGATTCTTTGCTACTGATGTTCGTGAACAATCCTCTGGTGCTATTTACGTAGTTATAGATCTATCAAGAAACTGGAACTTAACCAAGTCAAATTCCAGTTTAGGGGAGGATTGTTGGGAATTATGTGAAGTTTGGATTATGCTGAAATTACTGCCGAAGAGATTCTACTGAAGTAATGTGGATTCTACCGAAGACATAGTTCTGCAGAAGATATATAGTGAATAGTTTGTTTCTGCGGAAGTTATTATTCCGTATTTAGTTTATTTAGTTTGGATATACATGAGCTTTATTAGGAAGTGATTGTGTATATCTTATTTAGTTTTATGTTTATACGTTTCTTGGGAAACGGTTTAGGTTTTTGTTTAGGGTTCCTTGTCTATAAAAGGAACACAATATTATGAGTTATGTACCGATTGGAAAAACAAAGTTTTTATTAATATAAAGATCCATAGAGGATCACAGAGTTCTTAGTTATTTGTGTTACTTGTGTTTATATTCCGCTGATAAATACGAGTAGTAGAGATTGTCTTTTATTGTGCTTGTGATTACATAGGCATAGATAACGATCCACGAGCTCAAGATCTATCAAGGTCTGTCTGTTTCAACAATTTGGAAGTGGATACTCCATACAGAAGCATATAAAGAATTGCGGTTTCTAATTCCAAACAATTGCACCGACAAGTGTGGAAATATCTCCATCGATCACTTGTTCTTGATGCACCATCTTCCACATTTCATCATCAAGATCCGGTGTCTCAAACACGGTCTTCAACTCACCCCGGAGGACTCTTTCATATTCCTCTTCGGTCTCTTGTCACCATGCTTCTCCATCATCACCGGTGGTACATGGTCTTCAAATCATCCTGGACAAATCACTCAATAAACCGGGAAAGTTCACATATATAGTGTCAGTGTGATTTTCCCTTACTATCGTAATGTTGGGAATTATGTGAAGTTTGGATTATCCGAAATTATCTTCAAGTGTTTCTCTCGAGGAAGAGTGGATTCACCAAGACATAATCTCATCAAGTGTAATAGTTATTAGTCTGTTTTCACGGAAGTGTTTATTCCGTGTTTAGTTTATTTAGTGTGGATATACATGAGCTTTATTAGGAAGTGATTGTGTATATCTTATTTAGTTTTATGTTTATACGTTTCTTGGGAAACGGTTTAGCGATATTGTTTAGGGTTCCTTATCTATAAAAGGAACACATTAGAATGAGTTATGTACCGATTGGAAAACTCGCTTTAGTTAATATAAAGATCCATAGAGGATCATGAGTTCTTAGTTATTACTTGTGTTTATATTCACGATAAATATAAGTTGTAGAGATTGTCTTTTATTGTGCTTGTGATTACATAGGCATACATAACGATCCACGAGCTCAAGATCTATTAAGGTCTGCATTTGTTTCAACAAGTGGTATCGAGCCTCGTGAGAGTCTCTACGATACTAAGGACAAGTTTTTTCGAACACCTAAACAACCAAAACAAAATCAACATGCTCGGTTCGGGATGTTGATCCGATATCACCAACACCAAAACTCCACCCATCCGCAACAACTAAGTCTCTAATAGCAATGCTAAGTTTCCTTACCTTAAAAGGGAGGAATATGATCTTTAGGCGATGAAGATGCGAATCGGATCTCCAACATTGATTGGAATCTATGGCGAGATAGTTATGAAGGGAACAGTTTGAAGAGAACTACCACGGATGCTACCGGTACGATGATGAATGTACCTCCCAAAACTATTTGAAGAGTTGCCGCGGTTCGAGAGAAACCAAGGTCGAACTATTCTTACGCAAGCTATTCCCGAGGATCACTTGAGTGATTTTCACTTCATGCAAGATGCTAAGGATATATGGTTAGCAATTAAGGCGAAGTTCGGTGGGAATGAGGAGTCTAGAAGATCAAGAAGTCCATCTTTGAGACAACAGCCAGGACTTTCAAATCTCAAGAGGAAGGAATTCACAAGGGCTATGATAAGTTTCACAAGATTTTAAGTCGCTTGAATCACCTGAGCAAAAAGGATAATGATGATCAGAACTCTAAGTTTCTAAGGTCATTACCTCCATCCCGGCTACATGTAAGCATAGCTTTAAAAGCTAAAGGTGGTTTGGACATGATTACCTTTGATGAGTCAGTACCACAAACTTAAAGCTCTTGAACATGATGTAAGAAGCCCTTTTCGATTATCTTCTTCATGAAGTCATATGCATTTGTTGGAGCCTCTACTCCAAAGTCTAGCTATGGTCCAAGTCCATATCCGCCATCATCTTATGCTGCTCCTTCATCAAGCTCTCATCCTAGATCAAGTGGAATTATGGAAGATGTTCTTGGATCTTTCTTTGTCGATTATGATCCTCGCAGATCCGCCTATGAAGATTTTGATCAAGTGGACCCACTTGAGATGGAAGAGATGAAGTGAAGTGGCGTTGGCTATGCTTTCCATGGATATCAAGAATTTTGAGCGAAGAGTCGAAGAAGGTTTGATTCAAAGGACGTGATCCAAACAAGGTTTGACAAGAGGAAGGTTAAATGCTTCACATGCCAACGGATGGGTCACTTTTCTAGAGAATGCAAAGACAGAAAGCCGGTGATGAGACAAGATACACTTCTTATCGCCAGATCGTAAGGAGGCAGAACTTCAAAGGGATCAACCGCTTTGGTCACTCTGGATAGCAATGTTTGGAAGCAACATGAGGAGGCCGATAATGATGGTCCCGATAATGTTGGGTTGATTGCAAGTCGTACTACGGAGGATAGGCATGATCGATTGCCTTGATGGGCATCTCTCGTGTACAAAACTGCTTGTTTGGTTGTAGTGAGCGTTATAATACACTCAAAGAAGCTTATGATATTTTGGAACCTAAATATAATGAATGCTATGTGGAAGTAGAAGCTTATAAACAGGCTTTAAAAACACTAGAAAGACAAAAGGTTTGGTTTCAGAAGAATCAAATAGCTTATGATGAGAAAATAGGTGTTTTAGAAAGGGATCTCGAATGTGCTAAAAATGAGTTAAAGTGGTCTGAGAAGTTAAGAACAGATGTAGAGTCAGAAAATCTAGAGCTTAAGGAGAAACTTAAGGAGGAAATTGCTAGGCATAAAGAATGGATAATGAATGGAGATAAGTTAGTTGGTTTTATTTATAGCATCAAGCTTCTAATTCTACAAGTGGCTTTAGGCTTTAAGAAATATGTAGGCTTAGAAGCTAGGGATGACACACGTAAATCTACATCGTGAGCCTAGCTAATTTTGTGAAAGAAGGTGACCTACATGTCAGACGTGGACCAATTAGAGGTGAGCATATGCCCATTGACCTTTCCACTCTTAAAGACTTTGATGGATCACACCATATGTATGGCAAAAGTCAAGAGACATGCAGCACCTAATACTTCTACTAATGACTTTGTCTCTTGTGTTAACAAAGGACAAGTCCTCCAAGCAAGGGTCTATAGAGTGTGATTCAAATGACAAGTCTCGACCTTCCCAAGTCCGCCCTTCCCAAGTCTTCACCCCCGCCGCACCCAAGACTACCAATAAGCATGTCGAGTTCTTGCCAGGAATCCACTTCCAAGGCAGTTGCTCTCAAGACTTGCTTTTTAATTCTTTGCATAATAGTACTATTAAAAACAATTCTTTTCATGGTTTTGGTTTGAATACTTCGCTTGTAATAATACATCTTTTGGTTTGAATAAATCTTCTAATCAAGAAATGTTTTTGTGTGGAAGTAAATCTCATTTAATAAAGGATTGTGATTATCATGAGCAAAGGATGAGTAGTGTGGTGATTCTAGAAATCTAGACCAATGTGGACCAATGTTAATGATATACCACCTTATGTTCCACAAGATACTAATTATAATAATTCTTTTCCTTGGAGAAGATCAATCGGAAAACCATATGTTCAACGAACCGGTGAATATTTTAAAAATGGTTATTGGCCTAGATATGTTAACCCTATGACCGATGGGAGAGGGTATCTCTGAGCAATCTTGTCAAGACCTCAAGAAAGTTGTTCTTGGAATAAAAGAGACCTAAGTTTCAATGGAAACCCAAGAACAATAGTGGATCTTATTCTTCCGCTGGCATAACTCATATGATCCACAAGGCGTGTTCAAGTCAAGAATGACTTGAGCCTCCATAGTGTACTAATTATCCAGATATTTTTGTTGTTGTAGGATCATCCCTTAAGCATAAAGATGTTGGAATTGTTGATGTGGTTGTTCTAGAAGTATGTCAGAAACAGGACATGATGCATAACTTTGTACCCATTGAAGGAGGAGGCAATGTAACCTTTGGAGGAAGTGATGGACGGATTATCGAAAAAGGGACCATCAAAACACCTCATTGGACTTTGAGAATGTTTATTATGTCAAGGAACTTCAACACTTCAATTTGTTTTCGGCCTCACAAACTCGTGACACTAAGAACAAAGTACTCTTCACAGAGGATGAATGTCTTGTCTCGTCTAAAGACTTCAAACTCCCGTAAGAAACTTCAATTCCCATCAAGGTTCCTCGCAATCACAATCTTTATACATTCAACTTAACTAATGTCCAACCAGCAGTGACTTAACATGTTTGGTGGCTAAGGCATCCGTGGATGAGTCCACCAAATGGCACGAAGGATGGCCCATGTCAATTTCAAGACCATAAACCGACTTTCAAAACCGGGCCTTGTTCAAGGTCTTCCGCCAAAGTATTCACCAATGATCATAACTGTGTTGCATGCAACAAAGGAAAGCAAAGACAGAGCCTCATACAAAGGTGTTCTGTTATGCCAGAAGCATTATTTCGAACCTCTTCACCGCTTCATATGGATCTATTTGGTCCAACTAAAGTGAGAAGCATTGATCATAAATATTTTTGTCCGGTGATCACCGATGGGTATAGCAAATTTTGTTGGGTATTCTTTCTAAGGACCAAAGATGAAACATCCAAGTATTGAAAGACTTCATTACCCTTATTGAGAATCGCTTGAACAAAAGGTGAAGGAATTAGGTGTGATAATGGGACAGAGTTCAAAAATGCAATTGATAGAACTCTGCAGTCAAAGGGAATCAAAGGGACTATAGCACTCCAAGAACCCCTCAACAAAATGGGGTGGCGTAAAGAAAAATAGAACCTTAATAGAGGTCGCAAGATCAATGCTAGCAGACTCTAAACTTCCAACCATGTTTTGACCGAGGTCATTGGTACGACTTGTTATGTACTAAATAGAGTGTCCATTACTAGACCACATCTTAAAACACCATATGAACTTTTTTGGGAAAGTTCCATCATTCATTACCTTAAACCGTTTGGTCGCAAGTGACAATTTTGAATACAAGTGATCTATTGGGCAAATTTGATGAGAAAGTCGATGATGGTTACATTATGGGGTATTCGCTCATAGTAAGGCATCTGAGTTTACAATGTATACGCTAAGAAGATTGAGGAGACATTGAACTGAGGTATCTAGAAGACAAGCCTAATGTTCAAGGATTGTGGTCATATTTGGTCATTCGACCTTGATTACTTGACCGATTACTTGGGTTATGCTAGACATATGGCTAACCAAAATGCGATTCTCAAGCATCTCCAACTACTAGTGCGTAAACTTTAGAAGCTCATTCGACAAAGGTCCGATGATGATGAACAACCCATTGTAGTACCTTCCTTCTCTCCTAACAATTTTGTAGGTGACACTTCTAAAGATTATCTTGATGTCGGTGAAGATGAATTCTATTATGTTGAGGACCTTGCCGATCAAGAAACAAGAGTATGCAGCCAATTTAGATCTTTGAGAGAGTGTTGAGAATAGTACAAGTGAAGCAATCGGTGGAAAGTCAATTCAAAAGCGATTATGTTTCTCCTCACCTCTCCAATTCGGCCGAAAGACATGTCGACTCTACTCCTATGTCTACTAGAGTATCAACAGATCTTGAGAACCCTATACAAGGTTTCCAAAACCTTCGGATCTTGGTCATCATCAACCTAAAGCAGAATCTTCAACACACCTTCCTATGATACCGACTTTGAACCTCATCGTGACTAATCTTGATTCTTTCATTGATGTCAACACCACCACTACTACAAGGATCAACAATGTTCATCCACAGTCTAATATTATTGGTGATCCTAATGCACCTGTTAGAACAAGAGGTACTGTGGCACGATCTAAATATGGACAGGTGGCTTTTATCTCTTATGTCTCAAATCAGCAGAGAGATAATCACATAGACTATGCACATTGTCTGTTTGCTTGTTTTCTTTCACAAGTGGAACCAACCAGTGTTACTCAGGCTCTTGAAGATTCAAGTTGGCTTGAAGCAATGCAGGATGAGTTGCAACAGTTTCAAAATCAGCAGGTTTGGATATTGGTACCACTACCGATGGTAAGTATGCTATTGGGACTAAATGGATTTCAAGAATAAGAGATGCACTAGGTGTTGTCATTAAAAACAAAGCGATTAGTTGCACAGGGTATAGACAAGAGGAGGGATAGATTATGATGAAGTGTTTGCACTGTGGCAAGAGTTGAGGCCATAAGGATTTTCTTAGCTTATGCATCCTATATGGGTTTTATGGTCTATCATATGGATGTTAAAGGAGCCTTCTTGTCTGGTGAAATTGAAGAGGAGGTTTATGTCACTCAACCTAAAGGATTTGAAGATCCAGATCATCCCAATCATGTTTATAAGGTAGTCAAAGCTCTTTATGGACTACATCAGGCACCCAGAGCCTAGTACGCTAGGCTTTCTACATTTCTTCTGAAGCATGGTTACAGAAGAGGTGCAATTGATAAGACTCTTTTCCTAAAGAAGAATTCCACTGACATAATTCTTGTGCAAGTGTATGTGGATGACATTATTTTGGATCCACAAAGGAAGCTTGGTGCGTGGAGTTTGAGGAGCTTATGAAGGAGAGTTTCGGATGAGTGCCATGGGAGATGACTTTCTTTTGGGTCTTCAAGTTCGCAGAAACCCGATGGTATCTTTATCGGTCGGGACAAATATGTGAGGACATCTTGAAGAAGTTTGGTATGGAGGGTGTAAGGGCGCCACTACACCTTATGAAGCTCCAAAGACAAAGACCAACAATGAAGCGATCCACCGTGAATGTTCATCCATGCATGTGTCGATGATTGGCTCTTTGATGTATTTGATGCCTTCAAGGCCCGATATTACTTTTGTTGTGAGTGTTTGTTCACGACATCAAGTTACTCCACCGACTTCCCATCTCAATGTCGTTAAGAAGATCTTTAAGTACCTCAAAGGCCAACCTCTTCTAGGTCTTTGGTACCCAAAGAGTCTCCTTTTAAGTTGGAAGCTTATAGTGATAGTGACTATGCCGGTGCTAATCGGATAGGAGGTCCACCACCGGAGGTTGTCGGTTCCTTGAAAAGATTGATTTCTTGGCAATGCAAGAAAGCAGACTATTGTGGCTACCTCATCTATGAAGCGAGTACGTTGTTGCCGCAAATTGTCGTGGACGAAGTTCTTTGGATTCAAAATCGGTTGTTGGATTATGGGTATAATTTCATGAACACAACAATTTTATTGATAATCAAAGTACCATATGCATTGTTAAAAATCCAGTTTTTCACAATGAACAAAACATATTGAAATCGTGCACCACTTTATAAGAGATGCATATGATAAAAATTTGATAAATGTGGTCAAAATTCATACCGATGATAATGTGGCATTTGTTAACAAAGGCTTTTGAGGACCAAGGTTTCAACACCTTGTGGTCCATATTGGCATGTTAACCCTTAACGCAAAGTTTAAGGGAGGCATAACCTCGGGAGGCATATGCCTGTGGGAGGATTTGTGTATAACTTTGCATTTTGCTATGTAATCTTGTATATTTGTTTGATTTTGATCTAACTCTAACCAGCTAATGTAATCTTAGTGTGTTTCTCTTTGTTGGTTTGTGTATGTTTCTGTGTTTGTTCTGTTTTTGGCAGAATGGTTAGTCTGTTCATTTGAGAGATGGTCAAGAAAGCTTAAGCTTGTTTCTACTGATTTTAAAGTGCTGAAGAGTGTCATTTGTTTCCTCCAAGATGATGTAATCAAGAAATACAATTCAATCAAAAGAAGCATGAAGCAAATTGAGTAAATGGTTCATTCATTCATTCAAGAAGCAGTTTACGACTTACGACTTATGTGAGTACTAGCAACATCAAATGCATCTACATGATCTACTAATCCTAATCTATTACATATCATCCGTTCCAACATCTAACAGGATGTTGGATATGCATGATCGCTCACATCTTTCACACTAAATGCTGGATACGCTTTTGTGACGCGCATAACCAACACTAACAAGATGCTAAGGATCAAAATGGAGAGGATGGATTGATGCAAACGTTGATGATGACAATGACCACATTTGATGATGGAGAAAAACAATGTGTCCTTTATGCTTCATCTATGTATTTCAACCAAAATGCAACCCATCTACTCTCTTTAAGTTCTTCCCTTATACGATATGTGATGATGCACCAAAACCTGATGCAGAAAGACCGAGAACCACCTCTCTATCTTTTGGAAGTGGTGGATTTTTGGCTCGTGGCCTTTGTTGAGGCCGAGGTGCTGGGGGTTGGGAGTAAGATGTTTCCTCCTTATAGGAGTCATCAGAATCATCAGCAGAATCACTCGGATTCACTACACTTTCATCTTCTGATGAAGGGAGAAAGGGTGATTTCTTTGGTAGTGGATATGGTGTTGGAAAGTAATAAAGCCATGGATTGGTATCTTCACTAGATGATGATGATGATGATGAGGATGTTGTTGTGAGATCTATGATCTCAGGTTTGGTACTCATGGTTTATTGTGGCTAATTTTGGAGTATTGGTGGAATTAGGGTTTGGAATAATATTTGGGGGTTTTTGATGAAGAAGTAAGTGTGCTTTGGGATTGTTTTATAGACGGCTTCAAGTGGTAAGAGATTTAATGCGTGTGGGTGAAACAAGAAAAGATATTTATCAAGCTTCTTGAATAAGTAACTGTTTTCACGATTGTTCTACTTCACAGAATGGTTTCGCTTCCACCGGTTAAAAGCGAATATGAGTAAATGTAGAAGTCCACGTAAGTATTGGTCAACTTTGACCAAAATTGGGAAATTTCTATTTATTCTCTACCCGTATATTCGTCCCATATTAAGTGATTCGATTATTACTCTCATTCAAAACACTTCCTTTTGTGCAAATCGTAACCCTAATTTTCAAAATCTCTCATGGCGCTCAATTCAAACATGATCATAATAAAGTTGCTTTTCTCGAAGCTGCTCGGGAGATGAGTTGTATAGGCCGATGATTTTATTCTTACAAAGATCAAAGATTCAAGATGCATTAACGCATTCTCCAAATGCTATATATGAATCCTTGGTTACTCAATTTTGGGCGTCGGTGAAAGAAGAAGTGATCTTGAGATAGTTGCAAGTGTTGATGGAAAAGAGTATGTGGTGACAGAGAACCGATCGAAGACAACTTCGCTTGGATGATGAGAATGGAGTTTATCATTCGATTCTATGATGGTACTTGAAGGGCTTAGGCGATTGGATATCAAAGCACGAGGACGATATGTGGTTAAAAATAAGCTTTGTCCTATGTGGAGGTTCTTGGTTCATACGTTGCTCAGTGTGTAAGCAATAAGTCCGGAGGATGGGATCGATTTTCAACCCAAATGGGATGTGGTATTGTTTGTTTATCTAAGGGTTTGACTTATAATTTTCTAAGTTTATCTTTGATAATATGGTTGAAAATATAACTAGGAAAAGGGTAAGTTTTGATGTACCCTAGGTTCTTACAGATGATATTGAATGTTTCTACACAAACCCAAGCTTTTCATCCCATAAGTGTTTTGACTCCTAAGTTATTTGCCACGATGAGAACTAAATTTGAGGGACACATTTTCCTTTGTTAGTTGCCATGTTGCCTCGTGGAGAATGAGACTGGCGATGAGGTTAATGTTGTTTTATCTTCTTCCAATACTACCGATGGCAATATTTTAGTTGATGTTGATGAGGTCCTTCTGCACGTTAATGAGGCATCCATACCTTCACCTAGACCATGTCCTAGTCAAGCACCTACACAAGTTTCTACCGATGAGGTTCAGTTCATATTGATGAAGTTCGGGTTGATATTGATAGATTGCCTACACCAAGTCCGTTAGGAATCCATTTGATGAAGGATGTCCTAATATTGATCGAGTTATGTTACTCCGAACGGTCAAATGAAGTTCCAATTCCAATCGAGCAATCGGTGATGAGGATTCATTACACTTACCTCATTATATGCTATGTTGAATAAGTATGCGTGTGAGGTGACCGATCTTAAGAAAGAACTTGCGAAACCAAGTCTATACTTGGTAATAAGATTGTGGAATTGGAGACTAAAGTTGAGAACTTAGAGGAAATACTGAGTCAGAGGGGTAACAAGAGAAGTTTGGTTTCTTCGAGGAGGAGGATGAAGAAAATCTTCATGCATCTCTTGAATCTTGGTTGATGCTGCTTCTACACACCGATGTTTCTTCTCCATTCTTTGAATCTTCAAGGAGCAAGGTGCCTATTGTATTTGCTAGAAACAGAAGAAGACAATATTTGAATAAGGTATCTCACGACACTTCAAAGGAGCCAAATATGGTTGATGCATCTGTTGATGTTCTGGTTGAGGAGGTTGCTTCGATCATGGTCAAACCCCATTTATACAAGAACAACCAAATGTTTCACCTTCAGCAGATGATGAAGAGTTTTTATTATTTGGGAGAATGTATAAGTTGAATTCTTCTTCAAGTTTTCTACACTGCTGAGGAATTGTCTCAACTGTTTCCTCCGATGTGGGTTTGATTGTTCCTTCGAAGCTCACATTGGTTCTGCTGAAATTGGTTCTCTTGAGACATCTTACGAAAAGGACGGGACCACGTGATTGATGATATGCTTAATTCAGAATAGTGATCAAGAAGAAAATCAAGCTCGAGCTCGGATGTTTGCTAATTATGAGAATATGCGTAAGAGTCGATTGTGGCTAAATTTCTTCAAGATCGACCGATTCTAATTTGTCTCCGAAGGAAATTAGAGCTTGATGCATTATTTCCTAAGATCACCGATGATCAATGGATGCTTATACTTCTCAAGGTGCATCTGATCCAAATCTTGCAAAACTTATATTAGGAGCATCTTTTGATGATGAGAATTTTGTGGATAAAATGGTGGAACTTGGTAATCAAAGGAAGCAAGAATCTGCTGCAAAGAGAAGAACTCTTATTGATCAAAGAAATAAAGCCAAAAGAGAAAAACCTATGACTGTTGCTTAGAAAAGGAATTATATGAGGAGAGTTATGAAGAATTCAGCTATGTATAATTCTGGTATGTCAATGAAGCAAATCTATGCTTTGTCTGATGATGCTTTGATTAGACAGTATAATATGGTTATGAAGTTTTCTTCTTCTGGTTCTACTTCTTCTTCTCAATTGGAAAGCATTGCTTCAATGTCTGATGTTCCTACGGCTAAGAGACAGAAAACAGTTGAAATTGTGGATAATTTTGAAACTGTTTTGCCTTTGGTGATCTCTCCAGTTGTTACCTCTGACACAACTTCTGTAGCTACTCTTTCTTCTGATGTGGTTGTTGCTGCTGAATCCTCTTTGGTTTCTTCTGAAGTGTTGTCTAGTGTGGAGTTAAGTGATCCTCGAGTCGTGGAAATGATCTACGACTTGATCCGATAACATTGTTGGTACAGGCGCAGAGCTTGGTTACAAGGAGTTCGACAGTTGGCTAGGAAACATGCTTCAAGGAATCTTGCTTTAGATCTCAAGGTCGATGAATCTACCTTTATTGAAGTTGGATCTGTTGACGTTTTCCGAAGGATCTCATGGTATTGGTCAATTGAAGGTCGGAAAGCTTAACATCGCTTATAGGTCGGATAATATTGTTCTTGAGTTCAACTTGAAGGACATTCTTCATTTGGTGACTAGACATGATTTGAAGATGTTGTATGAACATGTCATTCAAGATTATAAGTTTCATTCAAAGAACGGGTTGGTTTATATTTGTTGGGTGATCTTGTGTTATGTTTGATTCTCATTCTCCAAATGGTAAAGGGTATTCTATTTGGAAGAATTCCATAAGTGGGAGATTGAGAGTTGGAGATTTTATCCTTTACCTTGTGTTCATGTGGTTCGCACCACATGTGGAATGATTTTGTGTATGCTATCGATAAGCTCTATCCTTTATCGGTTACTTTTATGGAACAGTTCACGAGACGAAGTTGGAAGTGCCTCCTAATCCTGTGGCAATGATGAACTTCATGCTTCTCAATGTGTTGGTTTGATTCAAAATAAACACATCACATAAAGGTTCATCTTGATTGTATTATTTTGTATCTTGTGTAATTTTTGTTTTCTTTATTTCTTAATTAAAAAAAATGTTTTGGATTATCTAATTTTTCTCGCAGTTTGTTGTATATTTTCATGGTTCTTGACTCACCGGATATACCTTGTGTATGTCAAAGAGTTAGCTAGTCCAAAGGGTACAACTTTGGTAAAGACACATCAAATCATTGATAGTTGTAATGGTTTGCTAAAAATCATAGGGATGCAACCACCCATGCTTAATTCTTTGAGTGTTGTATGGTTTTCAATTCACCATGGTTTATTCCTTTTGGAATCCAAGAATTGACTAGCCCACATGTATATGGCTTGTGGTAAAGGCAAGTGGCATTCCATATTTGGTTATCAATTCACTAATTCTAAGAATTTACTAGTCCCGAGCAAGCGGCTACGTGTAAAGACATTTCAAATCCGTTTATATGGTTCTTTGGTTTGCCAATAAATCGATGTTTATCGATTGTACCATAGTTTACGAACTTAAACATATGGCTACTCCAAAGAGTGATGGCTATTGGTAAAGAGACATCAAATCCATTATTTTCAATGATTCACCTCTCACGAGGAGTTTACACACCGGATGTGATGAGAATAGTATGAAACTACTTTGTTTTGATGTATCTATTGTCATTTGTTGTCGCAAAGATATGGTGTTTCGTAGTTTCTTCATCACCGAGATGTTTTATTTGGATTCTTTGTCTTTGTTGTTCGTGCCCAATCCTCCGATGTTGTAAGATCTATCAAGAAACCGGAACTTAACCAAGTCAAATTCAGTTTAGGGAGGATTGTTGGGAATTATGTGAAGTTTGGATTATCTTTGAAATTATCATCAAGTGTTTCTATTGAAGAAGAGTGGATTCGTCAAGACATAATCTCTTGAAGTGTAATAGTTATTAGTCTGTTTCTCGGAAGTGTTTATTCCGTGTTTAGTTTATTTAGTGTGGATATACATGAGCTTTATTAGGAAGTGATTGTGTATATCTTATTTAGTTTTATGTTTATACGTTTCTTGGGAAACGGTTTAGCGATATTGTTTAGGGTTCCTTATCTATAAAAGGAACACATTAGAATGAGTTATGTACCGATTGGAAAACTAAGTTTTAGTTAATATAAAGATCCATAGAGGATCACAGAGTTCTTAGTTATTACTTGTGTTTATATTCCGCTGATAAATATAAGTTGTAGAGATTGTCTTTTATTGTGCTTGTGATTACATAGGCATACATAACGATCCACGAGCTCAAGATCTATTAAGGTCTGTTTGTTTCAACAGGTAAACTACCTTTTTCCCATTTTTGATGATCTGAACCTTTGCAATCTTAGCAGGAAGTGTTGAACCTGTAGGAATGGAGCCCATGGTAAACTCTTCTGATGACGGTTCATCAACCTTATCCTTCATGTACTCTTCCACTTCCTTCTTAACATTTGTCTTATCCTTTTCACTCTTTTCTTTCCGGTGGATTTCTTCCTTGTCATATTCAAAAGTGGTTGCTTAACCTCGCCTTCCTCCTCTTTCTTTACGCTTTTGGCTTATCACCAAGTTTTTCGACTTTAGCAACCTTTTCGATCTCGCAATCTTCGCTTAGCATCCTTTGGTTGAAGATTGTAACCCTTCCTTTAAGCGTTGAAGCTTCCAACTCGAATCTATTGGAATAAAAAATTATTTTGGTACACTACTTTTTCAAATTACGCTTTTAGAACATCAACCTTCAATTTCCTTAAGCGGCTCAACTTCCGTGTAGGATTCCTTGACTTTTGATGTAGTGGATCATATAATCCCTTTGCTCGACTTTGGTCAAGGGTCTATGCATCCTTTCTCTTTGTCTCGCTCTCGAGAAGCCTCTTCTTCTCATTAATCATCTCAACCATTTTACTTGCATAGTCTTCTCCGCCAATATTAGGAAGGATATCTCTGTTTACTAATAATCGGCCTTTATAGTATCCCATTCTTCATCGATTGTAGAATTTGGCGATTCCACAATTTCACTTTCCTTTTCATTTGTTCTTGATTAATTCGGTTCCTCCCGAATTTTGGCAATCACTCATCATTCAATGTTTCTTCCGCACGTTTAGCTTCTTCAACCTCATCCTCTGCTTGAATCCTAGCAATCTCGGCTAAGCTAGTTACCTCTTCGTGAGTTGCTTTTTGGTCTTCACCGCTCAAGATTCTTGCACTATTCCTTTGCCTTCCCTATGCACAAACTCCTCACCAGTACTACGGATCACTACCGGGATTAATATGTTCAAGACTAGTATTAACTTGAGATCAAAGCAAGTATTAAAATCTTCATCAAAAGCATATTTAATTTCAAAGACCACCGGACTTATCTTTAGTAAAGTCACCGGACTTATCCACTCCACTAGAACTTGCGACTTCTTTATCCGTCTCTTCTTAAAGGATTTCTTGTGGTGAAATTCTTAACCAAGATTTCATTGCCCAATCCTTGAGGACTAATTTGAGTTTCCTCAAAGGATTCCTCACCTTACGAGTCTGTAATGTCTATCCCCGTGCATTTGAATTTCCTCCAATTTCTTAACTCTTTTGCGAGTAGTCCCAAGTGACTTCTTGGTCTTCTTCAATTTTTCTCCAACTCATCAACCCTTGAAATCGGTTGTGGAACCGGTTGAAGTAGATCTTCCAAAGATAAGGATCTTGGTTCATTGTAGTAGTGGGTGTTGAGTTTGTGGTTGAGGAATCACCGGTGGTTCTTCCTCATGGGTGAAGGTGAAGGTGGTAGGGATGTTGGTGTCCTCTGTTCAAACTATGTTTTTTCGGTTGGATGTAGGTTGAGCCCGAGCTTGATGTAGCAGTGGGGATGGAGCAGAGATGTAGATGTACCTTCGTGGTCGAGTAACAATGAGCAACATAGCGCACAAAAGTGGCTTTGTACCCTTCAAAACCCTTTTCATATTACCAAATATCTTTTAGTGAAAGGAAGAGCAATGTAAGGATGTTTGCTTGTTGTTTCAACATTTAAGATCATTTGCAAAAATTTTGGGTACATCAAAACTTTTCTTATTCTTGGCATTAGCAACCATGGCATCAAAAATCATTTTGAAAAATTGAAGAGTCCGCGGTGGAGAGACAGACCAATGCGTACAATATTGCTTCCAAATTGATCCCATCCACCACTTTTAGAGCTCATACAATGTAAAATATGATGCACAAGGAAACGCCATTGTGGCGTAAAATGACTCTTCCAAAAGTGAATGTTCCATCGTTGGATATCCAATATTTTCCAATCCACGAAAGAGGTCATTATTTGGCAACATTGAAATCCACGAGGCATCGACCAATTGAAGCTTGCTTCGACCGATTCTCGAATTGAATACTCTAACGTATCAATAGTTGCATTTAACTCTAGTGTCCCATCGCCAATAGTTCTAGCAAGAGCGCCCGCGCGTAACTGTTTGACTAGGGAATCATAGATAGTTGGATTATGAGTAAGGGCATACCGATATGACTACCCTTTAGAAAGTCGACTATCCGTCGAAGCCTATGCTTTCAATGAGTTTTTGAGAAATCCCACTTGATTGTGCTTGTCTAAAAACTTTAATTGTGCCAACTTTTATGTTAATTGAAGTCCGGTAGTGCAGGCAATTAGGGTTTAGTGTTGGTAAGGAGACTTAATCGAAAGAAAAGATTTAAACTTTTAAAGATTAGGATAAAGTAATTAAAGGATAAATATGAATTCTAAAATAAAAATTATCCATATAAATACTTGACCACCTAAAATTAGGTAACAGTACTATTTAAACAAGAAAATCATTTTTAATTTTTACACTACGAGACTAAAGAATGGTCAAACAGACTTAACAATGACATCACGAATTAACTCGTACTATAGCACATCAACTAGCACGCTTCCATACATCTCCAACTGTGAGAATTCTTGCTTTTCAACATATCCTTAAACAAAATAATATACCTAATGATTTAACTAATATTAAGTCTTGTATTATAAACATAAATCCTTAAAAAGTACAAAAATCAATGTCTATATGCTTTAAAAGAGTGAAATATGATAAAGGTAGAGTGTGACAACTTGACCATAACATGGTTCACTTGGATTTTCGTATAACAACACCTCCACAGTCGGTTCGATAGTAGTCAGTTCGTGATTCGTTACCCAAGTCACGTCGATCCACACGTGGCAATATGTTATCATTGTGCTGGTGAATGACGATACTAAATTCCTTATCGGCTTTGTCATACTTATCTTTGTAATTCTTGGGAGGTGTCTTAAACACAATAGACAATTTTTTATCTACCTGGTCTTTCACATAAAACACTTGTCGTGCTTGTGAGGCTAATATGAGCGGATCAACCTTGTGGCCTAAACTATTCAGGTCAACCAATGTATACCCAAGAGTAGTATCGCGTTTCACACCACCAGCTTTGTGATTAACCCAGTCACATTTGAAAAGAGGAATTTGCATGTAACGGTAATCTAGTTCCCATATCTCTTGTAAAACCCCATAATAATATGCTTTTCTTGTGGTTGTAACTTCTTTAGATATATGCGTATCTAATGCCTCAACACTAACCCCTTTGCTCGGTAAACTTTGCCTTCATGATCTTTCGCACGAAAAATATACACATTGATGTGATATGCATCGTATTTCACTACGGTGGCGCGTGGTCCATAGGAAATCCACCTTATAGTTTCGATACACTTTCTTTGTCGATTTCTAACTCTCTCAACTGAATTTCATTACAAGTATATATTAGCTCAAAGAATAAGTACACCAATTTTCGAGATCAAAATGAGTGAGAAATAAGGTTTAGAAAGGGTATGTTGAGTAACAATATTAATTACTTCTTTGCATAACCACTTGGCAAAAGATTTGCTATGCTCATTCTCCGTAAATGCTATTCGTTTACCGGGTTTTCGCTTTCAAAACTTGCTTGTGTCGCTTTGAAACAATGTGTTTGATTATTATATTTGATACATCATTTTCGGTAACAAAATAGACATGTGTTAGTAAGACTTACTCGATATACTGGTACAATTTCATCTGTATTATTTATTACATACAAATGTGCTTTACGAAAGAGTTCATGAAACTTCACTTGATTTGCCGGCCGACAATGGCTTTCCTTCCTCATTTTCATATGTTTCATGTTTATCGTGGGATACCAACAGTTTTCATGGATTTATGATATTCGCTAAAAACTCTATTGTTTCTTCCGCAATAGTCTCCTCAAGAATGCATCCTTCGGTCTATTTGCCCGCACATGTCCTTTAATAACCTTCATACATCTTTCGAATGGATACATCCATCGAAAGCATATGGGACCGCATAATTTTACTTCCTAGTTAGGTGCAGTCAAATGTATCATAATATCAAAGAATGATAGAAAAGAACTTCTCGAGTAGGCACGGTGTCACTACGAGTTACGCTTGCATATTATCTAGTTCTTGCAATATTATTTCCTTGCAACATATTGATTTAAAGAAAAGCAAAACCCGATAATAGCATATCGTGTGGGTGGGTACATGATTGAACGTATTGCAATGGGCGAAACTCTTGCATTAGCATGTGATAGTCATGCGATTTTAGGCCAATGAGCTTCCTATCCTTTAGGGCGACCAAACAAGAGAAATTTGAACAATAGCCTTGTGGTACCACGATGTTGTGTAAAGTTTCACAAAAATATCTTTTCAAAGATTCGTTAATGTGTAACCTTTGGAGGTAGTGTTGTTTTGTCTTGTTCTTGCATAGCAAACAAATCTTGTTTTACCCCCAACTCACCGGATCCAATCGAGCATTCGGTCCATCTTTCGTCTTTTCCGGAACATGTAGCAAAGTTCGACGAGACTCTCAAAGAACATTCTTTTCTACATGCATAAAATCAATACAATGTAGAACATAATTATTCCTCCAATACCTAAGTTTTCGATACCAAATGTTGAATTTCTTCCAATACGCACCGCTTTGTCCGTTTACTTGGCTTGAACTACCCTCTACTTGTTATGTTTCTTTTCGCTTTTGAATCTTCCCACCGCCTCTCGTATCTTCTTGGTTTTCGATGCATTATTGTTTGTTCGCTTTCCTTTTCCCCAATTATTTTCAATATGTTGTACCTCGTTGTATATCCTGTTCCCGGTCATTGGATTTGGAGCCAGGAGAAATTCTTGTTGTCCATTAAATGCCTTCCTTTGCCTTACGAACGGATGGTCATATGGTAGATATCGTATGTGACCAACATAACTTTGCTTGGATGAGGCGAAAGTCTAACACGGTTTGTATCTTTCCACATACTACACAACCTTTGAATCCACCATGCACGGCAGCCACATAATGTACCAAGTGCGGGGTAATCATTTATTGTCCATAACACAACGGCACATAGATTAAAGTTATCTTTTGTGGATGCATCATATGTATCAACCCTCAGATCGAATAAGGTTTGCGGATCATCAACAAACGGTTCTAAAACACATCGATATCATTTCCGGGTATCCCGATATTAATACCGAAAGCATGATAAACTTTCTTTTCATACACAACCATGGAGGAAGGTTGTATATGATGATTAAAACGGCCATACAACGTGATGCCTATTTCTCGAGTTGGCGTCAACCCCATCACCGATATTCCTAGTAGTAGATTTCTTGGATCTTGACAATTTCGGGAATTTTTCATCTATGGTACGCCATGCCTTTGAATCTGGGGTGACGTAACACACCATTGGTTATCCTCCGTGTCGCGTGCCATCTTAAATCTTCGAAATACTTTCTAGCTTAAATAGTCGTTGTAGTCTTGGTATAATTGGAAAGAACCACATTACCTTTCTTTGGAATGTTTTCGTACACTTTATGTGTCTTATTATCCACCTTCCATCTTGATATCCCACAAGTTCGACACGCTGATCAAATCCTTGTCATCCTTCCGGTAAAGAAGGCGTTGTTGATACATACATGTATCTTTTGTATCTGATCCCATCAATTTCAAAATTTTTGGCTTGATAAGTTTTTCCACCATTTCGTTACCAAGAAAGCATATTCTTTAACAATCCTAGTAATTCGGTTAAGAACTTATCGAACATCCGTACTTACCCTTCAAGTTGAGTAGTTTAACTATTGCGGACGCTTTGTGAAGTCGGGACATCCTGCGTAAAGAGGCTTCTCTGCGTCTAATAATAATTGTTGAAACTTGACAAGATCATCCTCATCAAAATTATCTTTTGTAGCATTAACCATTTCTCTCATTCTTTGGGGCATTTGTTGGAATATATGAAGCAAAATCCGTGTCGTCAACAAACTTTGTTGTAGCGTTAACTGGTGTTTTGGTATTTATTGATGACTCATCCTTCTCTCCATGTTTAGTCCAGTTTAGGTAGCTTAGATCAAACTCATTCTTTGAATAAATGGAACCGCACTTTCTCCACTTTATGCTCTATGTGGTTTAAACAATCTGTACACGGACATGGCATTGAAAGATCATTTTTCTTAACTCGTGGGTCGATGTTCCCCATCTTTCGCAAGTTGTGTATTGCATAATCAATAAACGCTGCTACTCCATCAACATAAGATTTGTTGGTCCTATTAGTTCCTATCCAAGACTTGTCCATGTTTATAAATGTGTCCCACTTTACCGAGTAGCAATGTTTATAAATGTAGTCCCTGCATGCATGTTAAAAAGATAGTCCAAGTTATTGAAGATTATACAAGACAACATCAAACTTCAATTGATGATCTTAAAAGTTAAAAAAGACATTCCAAGTAATGAGTATAGCTCAAAGATTGAATGTGGTATTGAATTATGCTAAGAATTGAATAAAGTCTAATGAAATAGTTCCTAAAGGGATGTTTGGGTCAAGCAAAAATAAGAAATTAACTAGCTAAATTATGGTTCCATGTTCATGTGGTAACAGGCTTAAGGGGGGATAAATTTAACTTGTGGGGGGAATTTTAAATTTGCTTAAATTTTTGAAAAGTTTTCATATTAGTTTAAAAATGTTTTTTCTCTTTTGACTTAATGATTTTTTTTATTTAATTAGTTTAAAAAGGTTTTTAATTCACAATAAATAAAATAAAATTCAAAAAATACAATTTAAAAAAAATTATGTTTAAGTATTTAGGACTTTTAAAAAATAATTTTAAATTTTATGCTTAAATTTCTAATATTTGGTATTTTTAGGATTAAGTGCAATTTAGGTTATTTCGACTTTTGTTAGTTGATTTATTTGCTTATTTAGTTGCTTTTAGTTTAAAAAAAAAGTAAAGTAACTCCCAGTACCATCTTCCACGGGTTATGGGTCCCAATACCGTCTTTCACGGTGTATGGGGGAGGTTGAGACGTAGACAGCCTTACCCCTACCTAAGGTAGAGAGGCTGCTTCCGGTTCTACCAAAGGTTGAAAAGGACCTCTGTCCTTGCAAGGGGTGAGGATCGAACCCTTGAGAGGCTACTTCCGGTTATACCAAAGGTAGAAAAGGACCTCCGGCCTTGCAAGGGGTAAGGATCAAACCCTTGACCTCTTTCTCTAGAGGCAAGAGTGTTTACCACTTGATCTAACCTTGCTCTTTTTTTGTTTTTAGTTTATGTTTCATAAATTTATTCACAAAATCCAAATATCTTTCATTATTCTTTATCACCCGATCACGAACCGAACGCGAATTTCCATTCACACTCCATTGGGACTTAAAACGATCTCGGAATATCTCATATTTCTGGAAAATATTGTGTTTTGACTTTCTTTTACCAAATTGGGATTTTCATTCTCGGGTAGCCAGCAAATTGACCATTTGGTCGGGTTTTTCATAATATAATACTATATATACTATTAATTGAATCATGTCGTAACATGACACTCTAAGAAACTATAACCCAATGCTTTTGACCCATATTATGTCAAATACCCATTAATGAATGTGACCAGTGATAACGTAATACCCTACCCACCATTTGAACTAGCCATTATCACCGGTCATGAATGGGTTGCACCGGCTTGGTAGGTGTATAGTTATAGTGTGAAGGTTATATGAACTATTAAAGTTATTAAGGGTGGGCACGTTAATTTTGACATTTCGTGATGACATAAAATCATTAACTCACATGTCTTACTCAAAACACTGTGTGAAACTGTGTTTAGGGTTAGATCGTTAGCACAGTAACACAACCCTTGTGCATTTTAAATGCTTTAGTCGCTCCTATACGTTTTCGTCCGTGTTCATACGTTTTCTTAGTTTTGTACATGTTTTCTTCCGTTTTGTAAGTTTTACACGTTTTCGTCTCTTTTCATATGTTTTCGTCCGTTTTATGCGTTTTACACTTTTACACATTTTCATACGTTTTACACGTTTATGCCTGCTTTTCATCGTTTTCCACCGTTTGCGTCTGACTTTGTCCTTTTAATAAGTTTTTATCGTTTCGTTTTTGTTTACACGTTTTTGTCCGTGTTTACACTTTGTCGCCGGTCTTTTCATGTTTTAGTCCGTTTGTATAAGTTTTTGACCGTTTCGTCCGTTTCTAGCCGTTTTCATCTATATTAGACGTTTTCATCCGTTTTCATCATTTTACATATTAACGTACATTTTATTACGTTCTTATCGTTTCGTCCGCTTTAGTTCGTTTTTGTCCGTTTAGCCATTTTCATATGTTTTGAAGACTTTTTGCGCTTTCATACGCTTTCTTACACTTTTACACATTTTATCGTTTTACGTTTACGTCTGCTTCCACACGTTTTCCACCGTTTCGCACGACTTTGTCCTTTTAATCGGTTTTATACGTTTCATTTTGTTTACACGTTTTCGTCCGTGTTTACACTTTGTCGTTGGGTTTTCATGTTTTAGTCCGTTTGTATAAGTTTTTGACCGTTTTCGTCCGCTTTAGCCGTTTTCATCTATTTTAGACGTCTTCGTCCGTTTCATACGCTTTCATATGTTTTACATATTAATGTACATTTTCTTCGTTCCATACTTTTCTTACGTTCTTACACATTTTCGCCTGCGTTAGTCCGTTTTTTCCGTTTTATCCGTTTTAAGACTTTTCGGTCAACCCAAGAAGCGAAGTGAATTCCTATTCGGTTTTCGGCTCGGTTCGGTTCGGTTTTCGTGTTGAACCGAATAAAAAAATAACCGATTTAACAAAACCAAACAACCCGATAACCGAACGGATAAACATCCCTAATTTATAGTGATAGTTTAAAAGGAGGAATTGTTTTGCGGTTTTAAATTTTAGGTCTTTATAGTTTGAATTCATAAGGAGTTACAAGTATCTTCTCTATCACACTATCCCCACAACTCTTCTTCAACCTTTCTTATCAATCTTTCAATAATATCATATTTTACCCAATTTCATTATCAATGGCAGCACCATCACCACAAAACCAATTGGCTAAGCATGTTATTGATGACCTAATTGAGTTTAGCGGGGAGACATTTGTTGATGGTTACATGAGTTTCTTCAAGGCTCAGCAAATTTCTAGTCTCCGTGGCTTTATAAACCGGATGCGCGAAGAGGCCACCATAGTAAAGAATGAGGCATGCGGTTTAATGCTTTAATTCTTGAGATGATAGCTCTTGGAGATGGGGATGAACATTTTGACACATTGATGGATCTTAGGCATGACACGGAGGCTGCGAGGACTAAGT
Source organism: Chrysanthemum lavandulifolium (assembly GCA_022545495.1). Classification (NCBI taxonomy): domain Eukaryota; kingdom Viridiplantae; phylum Streptophyta; class Magnoliopsida; order Asterales; family Asteraceae; genus Chrysanthemum; species Chrysanthemum lavandulifolium. The sequence continues at coordinate 211,228,395 of CM040240.1, forward strand.
CTGCGGGGTTGAATGATCTCATTACTCAGTCGAGGAGGATATCGAGACCAAGGAAGAACAAATTAAGTCGATGAATGGTTGAAGGGTTGCTCGCTATGTAAAGGGATGGTTTCTTTTGCTCTAGTGTCATCTGTTTATAATGTCTAATGTCTTGGTTTAATATTATGGTTTGTAGATATATTAACAATGAAACATGTATGGATCTTTTGATGGTTTATCCAATGGAATGGAATGGGATGCGCCGCTAGTTTATTTCATCTTTTTTAATGTTGTTTTGCATTTAGGAATTGGTTGTGGTGTTTAAGTTCATATCGGTAGAATGTATTATTGTAGGTTTGAGGTTGATCCAATCACGTGGTGCATCCCATGTGTCGTGTTCAATGTTGAGCCATGGATATGCGGTTCATAAGTGCTTTGCTTAGGTTGTTCATTTTTAGGTTGTTGTAAATTTTTAGGGTGTTTTTGTTGTTGTTTTGCTTTAAGTTAATTGCATTTACAAGATTTCTTCATTTTTTTTTGTTGGAGGATGTTAGAGCTTATTTAAGTGCTTATAAATAGCTTATTTATAGGCTTAAAGTAAGGTCTCGTGGTGTTGTTGTGTCGGTCCTTGGTTGGATTTGATTATTTTGTGCTTACTTCTTTATCCGGGACCGCTTATTAGTTATAGTTGCTTAATTAGTTGCTTTAATTCCATTTGTTGCTTTTGTTTCTTCATTTGTATCGTCATGTTGTGAGATTTTAGTGTAGTCTGCAGTTATATGTGTCTTTGATACAGCGGGTTTGAAGTTATATGGGTGTTTGGGATGTGGGTAAGAACCATTTCTATCATGGGTGTGTTGGTTTCAAAATGCAACCTAAAATGAAATATTTAAAATATATATTATCAATTTGGAGCCACATTTTAAAATTATCAAATTTGGAGCCAAATTTCATTAAAATTTTAAAAGTACTTAGGAAATTATGGTTTCGTTAATTGAAAAGCGCCCATAATGAGCCCTAATTTTACTCCAATAAATCGTGATTCAAGCAAAACAACCGAACTTCAATTTTACACCATTATTTACCAATTAAGTTTACTAATTTTCTTTAACACATTACTTCGACGAATCATGGCAACTCAAACCAATTGTCATGATGATTTGGTTTATTCGATCGTGAAAATGATAACTCATTTGGATATGAATCGGAGGAATATTCGAGATGAGGGTGAGGATGTCAAAACAACCATTCAAATGCGAATGTTGTTAAGAGGAGCATAACTAGGTTAGCTAAGTTTCGCAGGATTATGGAAAACCGATGGAATAAAGGCCGGTGTAACCTTGATGCATCGAATAGGATATCGTGGAAAAACAGGGCATTGTTTTCGAGTTTTTGGGTGATTTGGTTCGTGAGCATATAGGTGTCGATTCTATCACGGGTAAGGTTGATTCGAAGCAAGAGATAAAATGTGGGACGAAATCACAAGACACATATACTTTTTTAACTAGTAGTGGCTTGGTCATCGAGGTACAAGGTGTTAATAAGTTTATCTCTCGCATTTACATTATGTGCAACTAATTAACAACATTGTGTTAATCTTTGCACGATATTTTGATGTTGACTTGACAATGAAAGTTGATAATGAATCGTCTTGGTCAACTTCTAAGGAATTTCGAAGGAAATTGACCGAAAACTACATATTGCCCAACCAAAATACCCTTTCAAAACTTAATGAAGTCCGTGAGTATAGTGCAATTATAAAAGCCGAAGATTGGGTAAATTTTGTAAACTACACGGCCACCGAGGAATACAAGGTGTTAATTATTCATTTTATTCAAGTTCAAATATCATCACATTTGATGTTTCCATATATATTAGTTGTATACTATCAAGATTACTACATCTAAACACCTTTTTATTTTGTGTTGCAAGGTGAAATCATTTGCATCTAAAGTGGCGCGTTCCAAGTACATTTATCGGCATAGAATAGGGACGAGGTGGATACGCCGTGTGATAGATAAAATGGTAACATTAAACATTAAACATTTGCATTTAATAGCATCATACTTTCGTTTATATTGGTTTATCTTACAAGTGTATGTATTTGATGTTTATAAGATCGAGAATAAAGAAATTGAACAGATGAAGAACCACCGCGTGGTACTACTGTGGTTGAAAGGAAGGGTGAATAAAGACGGAGAATTTCACGATGATGATATCGTAGCAGTTGGACAAAAATTGTAAGTTTGACTCATTTATTATTATGTTTATTGTTAGTTATAAGTTAATATCGATAGTGTATTAGTTAAAGCGATAGTGTATTAGTTAAAGCTGTTAGTTATAAGTTAATATCGTTAGTTATAAGTTAATCTTGTTATTTATAAGTTAATACTTGTAGAATTAAATAACCTATTTCCCATATTGTGTGTGCGAAAGAGGCGGAGGAGAAGATCAAACAAGGAACCTTGAAGGTTGATCATGGCATCGATGCCAAGACATTTGTATTAGGTAAGGAAAAGGGAGGATATGCGAGAGGTGGGAGATGGAGTAACCTACAAGAGGTATTTTGATCGCCTCGAATCGGACAAGCATCGATGAAAGAGTGGTGTCACTTCAAAGTGAACTTGATAATGAGGCGCCAACATCAAGAAAAAGAGGCGTAATCTGAATTTGATGAAACAATTGGCAAGACAAAGTGGGCGATTGCGATCAACTTCAACTCCATTGACACAAACGGAAGTAAGACATAAGAAAGTAACATTCCATCTTTTTACCCTTTTAAATCTGCTGCAGTCTTCTTAAACAATTTATATTTCGGTGTCTCCGATGAACATTAATCTTATAAATAGCGGTCTTGATGAGGATGGAACACGTGTTCTTTGGACGTGAGAAAATTGCGAGCATTGAGAAGTCTAATGGACTTGCAACTTTGGAAAAGGAAATGGAAATAAGTGTAAGTAATAAATCATCCCCCAGGATTTTGAATTCTACATGCATGTATTATTTACCGTGTATTATATATATATAGGAAGCTGTTAAATCTATCGCATCTAAGAAAACGACTAGATCAAAACGAAAGGATTCTTCACGTCAACTTTCCGGATCACAAGAACAGAGTCTCCATTACAAGACTACCACAAGTATGTATTTAAACATTTTCATATGTTCTTTAGTTTAATTAATTATCGATACATATATACATGCAACAAATTATCTTTTAGGTAATTAAGTGCATCGTGGCACTTAAAGAAATCAACTATTATTGCGGAGGTACCGTGTACAAAGCGATGGAAAACAAATGCTTCATAACAAACCACTCCCAAAGGATTGCTACAGAGTGTCTATTGAAAATCTTTAGTGGATGCGGCATGCATACCGGATGTAGGAAGTAATGGTCTCAAAAGCAGTTAAGGATGCGATAGGTGGTTTTATGCATGGCCAAAGGATCAAGTGGTTTCGATGAAAAGGTACATACATACATGTGTTTTATAAACCTACATATATCATTCTTCATATTTAATTCGGTGTTTGATACACCCGGCTTTTGTTTCCTGGTAACACCACCAATTACCATAAACCGATTGGTGAGCAATTGCACCTAAATTACAAACGAAGCGCTACGCCTCTAGTGATACCATGCAAAAGGAAGCTAAGAAGATCAAGAGTCGAAGTCGTTAAATTATTGAGAATTTTATTATGTACGACATTACAATTTTATATACATTCCAATTTTATTGTATTTGAATATATTTTTATATATATATATATATATATATATAGGTTTGGGTTATTATGAAAAGTTTCTTAGAATGAAAAGAATGAGAAGGCATGTGGAGGTGACATGTGTCACCTTTGCCACATCATCATGCCACATCACCATACCCCACCCCCCACCCACCCCCCCCCGCCAGAAAAAAATTTTTTCCGCCAAAAATTTTTTTTTTTGGGCAAAAATTTTTTTCCGCCAAAAATTTCCTTAAAATTTTTCTTGCATCACGCTTATAAAATTATCGCATCACGGTTATAAAGTTATCGCATCACAATCATGATTTTAGTGCATTAATGTTATAACAAAGATGCATCAAGACTTATTAGTGCATTAAGGTTATAAGTTATTGCGTCTCAATTATGATTTTAGTGCATTAAGGGGTGGCAACACCCCGGTATGGCTTATGGTTTGGCTAGGCATCATGCGGCATCCCATTGCCACCCTAGCGGCATCATGAATTCGGTATGGTTTGCGGCATCTTTTGTCGAGCGGCATGGAGGAATTCAAGAGAGCGTGTGTTTCATTTTCAAAATTAAGGAAAATACAAATATTGGAATCGATAGCGGAGCAAAGGTCTAAAGGATGGCTTGGCGAAAAATTGTTGTCGGCCCAAACCGTAATATTGAAGAAAAGGCTTATCATCGGCAATCGAGGTTCTATAACCAACCTCACGATCACATAATTGATCCGAGAATGCGAGAGATCACGATTACCAAAAACGTGAGTATGCGGAGCAATATGGATGGCCGACGGATATTTAGATGCGTATTTCTTTTAGTATTATGCAATTTTTTAAGTATTATGTAATTTGTTTTTATTATTAATGAAATATTATGTTTTTATTTAATTGTTTGATTTAATTATGAATTTAAAAAAGAAAAAAAAAATGAGGTATGGAATGACCATTGCCACTAAAAAACTATGGTGAGGTATGTGATTAGGTGGAATGAAATTATTGGTGGGTTGTGAGGTATGGTGAGGTATGGAATCAAAGTGTTGCCACCCCTAAGGTTATAAATTACCGCATCACAGTTATAAAGTTATTGCATCACAATCATGATTTTAGTGCATTTAAGGTTATAACATTGATTTTAGTGCATCATAGTTGATGCCTTTGAACTATTAACTTATAATAAAGATGCACCAAAACTTATTAGTGCATTAAGGTTATAAGTTATCGCATCACGGTTATAAATTCTTCGCATCATAATCATGATTTTAGTGCATTAAGGTTATAAATTCTCGCATCACAATTATAATTGGGATGCGATTTTTATAACCGTGATGCAAGAATAAATTTTGGAGGAAATTTTGGCGGGAAAAAAATTTTTTGCCCAAAAAAAAATTTTTGGCGGGAAAAAAATTTTTTCATGGGGCCGGGGGTAGGTGGGTGGGGTGGGGTGGGGTGACACATGTCACATGACATGGCATGGTGATGTGGCAAGGTGACACATGTCACCTCCACATGCCTTCTCATTCTTTTCATTATAAGAAACTTTTCATTTTAACCCTACCCTATATATATATATATATATATATATATATATATATATAGTGAAGGGTTATTTTCAGAACCAGAAAAAGGTCGAGAACTGCGAGAACCAATCCTAACCATTAAATTTTTGATCAATGGCTATAAAGAGTTGTGGCATAATGGTAATTAAGTGAAAGATTGTATGATATTTTTTACAATAAATAAGGGTAGTATAGGTATTTTGTATATTTTTTGAAAAACCGTCTAAAATTGCCTCACCACAATATATACAGTTGTTTTAGAATATTAAATTACAGAGTAGTTATTATCTTGAGGCATTGAGCACTCTCTTCCCCACCATAAAACCCTAGCCGCCCTCTCTCTATTTTCTCCTTCCGACACCGCCATCAATCACTACTGTCATCTCCAATCTCCATCATCATAGTCTCGATCGCAAAAATGAGATCTTGATTGTTGCATTTAAGTGCACGTAAATGCAATCTACGTCTCTATGCAACACATGCAATTAGATCGCGTGTAATCAGATGGATTGTCAAGTTTTTGTTCGATCAGGTTTGGGTTTTGTATTATTTTAATTAGTTTTGATCGTTGCAATCATATGTGTGTCTCCATATATTTCTTTCTCGTTTCAGATGCTTAGTTTTTTTATAAAACTTGTGGTTGAATTTTCCAACTTTGATTTCATAACAGACTTCCTTATTGCCCTACAACTTGATGAAGTTGATAGAAGTTAAAAATATTATACTTTTGATGCTTTATCCTCTTTACTCAACTGGGTACAATGAGAGAATATTCTTGGTAATGTAGTATTAAATATATTTAACACTATCTTGAATATATGTACGTGATATGTTGGAAGTAGGAAGCGGTCAATGATATATATTATTTTAAGTTAGTATAAAATTAATAAAATGGTGTAGATGTACTACTGTGGTGTATATAGATTGTGTACATGTGTTTTCGTTTTCTTTTATTTTTTTAATTTTTTTACATATGTATATATTTTTCATTTTCATGTGCACTTTTGTGAAAACATGTCTACTTTTTGAGATTTGTCTGCCTACATTTTATTTAAATCATGTGTCGAGTTTAGGTTGGCTTTGTTAGGTAACTTTTTGTTATTTTGTTTGTTGAGGAGAATCATTTGTATGTATGATAAAAAAAGGACCTCAATCGGTCAAACGTTTTTAGCAGTGTGTCCAAACAGGTGATTAGCACATTTCTGATGGATACCTATTTGTTTACTTTGTATGAAACATTGTTTGCTGGTTATTATTTCTATGAGTTATCTACTCGTTTGTTGCACATGATTGAATAAATTGGCTTACATGACTATCTATTACGTAACAGTTGCTTTTCATATACTTGTTATATCCTTCCTAATCTCACATTATGTGCTGCAATTGGTGAAGGTAGCTTATGGATTAAAGTTTCTGGAAGCATTCAGCACCGAGGTCCTAAAGCCGGTATGAAGAACGATGATAGACTACTACAAAATACATGTGCACACCGAAAATACATGCACACAAGATAAATTAAGCAAACTTGTCGAATATTGCGAGAAAATGTAAGACTTGCGAAAAATTAAGCAAACAATAAAAGTAAGACTTGTATCTTATGTCTTTCTTATATATTGCGAAAAAGTCAAGCGAGACTTGTCGAATGAAGAACAATGATGAGACTACTAAAAGATACATGTCGAAGAAAATACATGTGCACACTGGAAATTACATGTGCACACAAAGATCACAGATTCTCTTCTTGCGTTAATTATTATTAGTGCACACATGTATAATCGATATATTGTACTTGCATTTTTTAAACATATGTATAATGTTTATGTTATTGAATTTCGTTTTGAATATTAAAGAATTGTACGCTAAAACATATGTGCAATTATCTTCTTAAGTGAAACACATACGCACCATACTTTTAAAAAACATAAATGTTGAAAAAAACTATTCAAAAATTTAAGTGGTTTAAGCAATTGAACACTACATTACGAAGAAAAACACATATTTAAAAAAACACATGTGCACCTTGACTTATATGAGAAAAACACATATGCATCTTACTTTTTGAAATCATGAAAAAATATTTTTCCAAAAAAAAAAAAAAAAAAAAAAAAAAATCCTAAAATTTAGGAACTAAAAAACGTTTTTTATTAAAAAATCAAAAGAAAATAAAAAATGTACTTTTACTATTATGCCCTTTTGAATTAAATAATAAAATTAAATATCCAAAAAATCGATTGGTTGATGGTGGTTCGCAGCTTCGACCTTTTCTTGGTTCGAAAATAACCCTTCCTATATATATATATATATATATATATATATATATATATATATATATATATATATATATATATATATATATATATATATATATATATATATATATACTAGATTTCAAAGTCTACCATGACTTATAATTATTGTTAACATATTTTTCTTTATTGTAAGAAGGTTGTTATCACCAGTTAGAGAAACCTTCTACCCAATCCTTTTGAAAATCAAAATTATCTGTAATATTGGTATTAGGAATTTAATCACAGTTTAGAGCATAAATGAGTCAAAAACTATTGAAATAAATTAGATAAAGGAAGTAAATGTCGAGTTTTTCATAGTAACTCAAAGTCTATCTTAATGACTAACACCTCCGAAACCGTAACATTCAAAGTCTATCTTACAGTCATAATTTATAACTGAAGCATTATTGGATTTAAGAATATTTGAAAAGTTATAGAAAGTGGCTGGACCAAATTTAATTTACAAAAATTTGTTTGTGAGCCTACCCGTGCTAAACCATGAGTTGTTTCGGTTTGGACCCGTTTTGACCCATACTTAATTCAACCCTAATCACCCATATTGCCTATTGTAATAATACAAACTCTGTTTAATTTACAAAAATATGTTTAATTCAACCCTAATCACCCATTAGAAGGGGGGGTATCATATTTAATTTAGAAAAATCTGTTTGTGAGCCTACCTGTGCTAAAACCTTTTATGCAACTATTAGGTTCTTTCTCATCGTAATGCAAAACCAAACACCTCTCTAAAAAACTATAACATAATCTTCTACAGAATATTTTTAATAAATGGTTGTGCCATTGTAGTAACTATTTTGACCCATATGACAAAACCTTACACCTAATTAGTTATAATTCAATAGTTGAGTATTTTGTTTTGGTTTACAACATTAGTAATGTGTGCCCATCTGGTTTTTTCAAAAAATGCCAATAATAATAAGGAGCAATGGTATATCTGTTATTGGCACTTGGTAAGAAATAAATACTTTGAGAAATTTTTTAAACCTGTTGTGTAATTGTTTTTCACATTCTTACTCACCTTGCACTATCAGTTAAAGTCTCTCACCTTATTTTCTTACAAAAAGTGCCAGGTTTCTAATGATTTTATTAATAGATAACAAAAAATGCCGTCTTTCTGCTTTAGATGAAAATATTATAGCACATTTCAAAATATCGACAGGTTCAATAAACCATAAAGCTTACGCCTAAATTCTTGAAATTTCACCCACGATAACTCGACTGATGAAAAATCCCCAAAAAAACTTGACATAAAATAAAAATGGAGTAATCTTTGAATTTGGCGATAGTGGAATATCTAAAGCTGAATGATGAAATCTGGTCTCATGAAGACTTTATGTGGATTGATTGCAGTCCATGATTGCGAAGCCTGTAAAATTGTGTATTTTCTTTTTCAAATAATTTATCTGTCGAAGTTAATCAAATAATTTATCTGATGTTGCAACAGGGATGAGATGGATGTTAAATTTGGAATAAGCTCTTGTCTACCAGTGGACTTAGTTGATATTGAAAAGAAAATGAAGGAATTGAAATGGAAAAAGGATTCAACGCTGGAAGAACTGAAGCAAGGAGAGCAAGCTTTAAAACATGTGAGGTACACTTTCGAAGTTAAGAGGGGCTTTAGCGATTGTTTATGGATGTGTGCATCGATAAGTATATGTTTTTTTTTATAAGGCTTACATTGGATTTCATTTTGCGGTAACATATATGATGAATTTATGACTACTCTAATATGTCCAGATTCAGTTGTATGTTTGAATAAAATGTGCATGTAACCAAGTATATAATATTGGTGCAGAAGATTCACGTGCCAACCACTGTGAAAAAAACCAAGAAGTTATGATTATGAGCAAAAAGTGTTTCAGATCAACCTAATCCTTTGACCCGACAAAGTTTTGGACCGAATCCACTTTTTAACAGCACATATTACCACCTCTAGCAAAAAACGCAAGAGTAGTTAGTACCAGCTTTACACATTCAAGCTTTGTTGTTTCATAGATAGGGAGTTGGGTCTCATGTACGACAAGGAAATGGATCTGATCATGATGAAACTGCACACGGGTGTCGGACTCAGCTGTAGGTGCTCTTCCTTGTGGAAGTTGCAAGTATCTTGCTTTTTGCTTCTCCCATCCATCGGAGCTCCATACACAAAGCTGTAAGAAGGAAAAATACAATCAAAAAACTAAAATATGCGTGCCGAAAGAATATTAATAGTAAGTACTAAAGATTACGTGGTGTCATTCAGTGTAGTAAACTGAGCATCTGACCCGGATGAGACTAAAACATTAAGCACATGGGAAAACGCAAGACCAGTGATTCTTTTGGAATGCCCTTTGAGTTTGATTTTGACCTTCAAGACATAAATGGTATATTAGCGTTTAAGAAAGAAGATCAAAACACAATAGTCTCACGGAGAAATTTTCAACCTATCAACTTTTAAATGAGTCGATTACTCTAACGGGTCAATTATCATACAAAATAGCTCACAAGGAAACCGGCTGAAGGTGCCCCAATATATTTGATTTAAAAACTATGCATACATAAATTTCAAAGATATTTGAGATCACATATCTTACCATAGGCTAACCATAAGCAGTCATCATGCCACTATAATATGTATCACAGTATGCTAAGAGTTGATTAACATTGATCAGTTACTTGACATGCATGTGGATGTTGTACATATTTGGTGTGGCATATCTTTAAGAGTATAATATAATATATCGTTATTTTTTCAGATCTTCTGATCTTTTAGGACCAAATCACTTAAAATTTAAAAAAATAGCGAATATGTTGCAACATCTGTACAAAAACTAATTTATATTGAGCATGTAAAGCAACTACTATCCTCAACTTAAATCTTTTTGTTTAAGGTTTAAACTATCTAATACTGTTTCTGATGCTTAAACACCAAATATTCACTTAAGAAAAGCAAGTCTTGACACACTTACTGTTAAAAAAAATCTAAACTTATGTTTAACCTAAGCAGTTGCAGCAGTGAATGTGTACTTATGTATCTTTCTCTGAATTGTTCAACTACCATGAGACGTAAGTATTAAACATCATGCATTATTGCAAGGAAATCAGTGTCAACCCATTCATCTAGTTAAGTTTATATTTAACTTCCAAGGCGTCAAATTCTTGAAGAACAAAAAAATTAAGCAAAAAAGAAAATGGACCAAATTCAAGTGCTATCAGTGTTCTAAATTGCATTTTTATGATTAAAATCATATTAAGATTTTAATACTCTAATCATAGTAGGAAAATCTCGAGGCACAAATAAAATTGTTGCGTCACTACTACATTAGATACTCACCATTTTCGCCTTTTCTTCCTTGTCAGCAGCCTCTTTCTTTTTGTCCTTATCAGTACCTGTTTGTAAAAACAATCATACATGCATACACTAAACATATCTTCAGTGTTGTATATGTCCTTAGTTCTTAGTTTAACAAAATGTATACCAGTTTAACAAAGATCTATTCTTCGCTCTTTTTGCTTGAGAGCAGCTGCATTTTTCCTAAATCCTTGTCCAACACGACCTTTCGTTCGTCACTCTTTAGAGCCACCAATGCTTTCCTCTTCTCTTCTAGCACTTTCTCATACTCTTCCAAAGTCATTTCCTGCAATGTGGACATGAACAAAAGCTCAAAAGTTGCCCTTTATAAAATAATATGCCATCTATAGATCGCATAATCACAAAGCAGGTTAGACACTTTATTCCACGCACCTCCTTTTCAGGCTCTTTCACCTCAGCCGTTATGAGCCAACTCAGAGAAGTTATGAGCCTTGCATGGTGCTTTGTGTCTCTTTTGCCTGATCAACCCCTTTCTAGTGTTTATGGTGTCACTAAAAATCAAAAACCACATTTCTATTAGTTTCACTTTTCCCCCTAAAGCGTAACATATGTCGGGCCTCAAATGAAAGCAAATGGTTCACTTAGAGATTTCTGTATCGATGAGACGATGAGTTACATTTTTATCTAAAATACAGGCAAATAATAATCACCAGAACTTATCATGATACACAGACATACAGTGAGCTATCAGGGAAACTAAAGCTGTTAAATGGTTCAGTGAAACTCAGGAGCATGAGTGTGTTGCAAGACTGTACTAAACACATATTTGTTCAATGCTTTGTCGACTTCCCTTATACCGATTATCAAGACATATATAAAATTATAGACACCATGCATCACAATCATTATAGATACACGACAGAAACATCATGCCTCACGTATACCTGGATAGGAAACATATTATACCGTCTTAGTTTATTTTTATATCATTAATACGTGCCAATTTAGCCTGCAGATTTTTGGACACAGAATTATTGAAATTGGGTGGTTGTGAACCTTACGGCGAAAGATGCATATACTATAGTAACTATAGCTATTGTTCCACACAGGCCATGATCTGGATGCACACATACATTGTTGTAATCTTTAATATTGGTATCAAAATGGAAAACCTTAACTTTTACTTAAACAATACCAACAACGTGATTCCAAAGGCAATGACATGCCCAATCTTAATAATCTTAACTGATGTCCTATTATGACCAATATCAATTATCTTAGCTACTATCCTATTATGATTAATAGGCATGCTTATACTCTTTATTAAGCTCTAACAAAGCACACTTGTGAATTAACCTGAACCGATATGGCCAATAATTCAAACAACAGATAATTTATAAACTAATGCATACCTATTATGAATGACCAGTAAAAATGGCTCTCCAAAGATCCGGGCTAACTGCCAAAAAAAATACCCATGTAGATCTGAACTGTTAGCATTAGAGTAGCAAAATGAGCAACGGAAAAAATAAATTTATTTATAGCCATAACACCAAGCCACCTGGTTAAAATTCCAAGGTGAATCATTATCACCTAGTTAAGCGTCCTCCCATTTTCTTGAGCCAAACACCCCCTAAGAAAAAATTTAGCAACCTGATACTCAAATTCAACAGCCCTTTGCATCCGTGATTAGGTCTTGGATCAGGTACTAAATCAGGATCAGGTAGTACTGGATCATGTACTGAATGATCAAGATAAAGCACCTCATAAGAAACGCATAAGCATTTACCGGTCATACAGGTTACATGTCAAAATTCATTATTTCTGTTACTTGAAGCAAATGAGGCATTTGCATTTTGGGAGTACTTAGCCAAATTGAATGAGGAAGAGAAATCATCATCTAATGTTCAAAAATTTGACGCAAATGAAGCTCTTTCAGATTTTGAAGTATGTTCTGGTATTCAATGAGGGGGCTTATGGGTTTATTTGAAAAAGATCATGAGCCCACTGTTTTTTTCCTGCGTAAGAGCTTATTAAGTTGGGCTTATGGACTTAAATAAGCCATAATTTCAAGTTGTAATTAAAAAAAAGGAGGCTTATAAGCTTTTGCAAACAGAAATAAGCACATCAGCCTGATAGTAAGCTAATGTCAACAAAAAACAACAAAAAAATATATATTAATAGTTGCTAACCTTCTTAAGGTTCTTCATTCCCTAGCTACGTTGAACATCAAACGTTTGTGAGAATAGCCTACGCCTTTTGTGAGTCATCATCAAAGCATGGTCATATCTTTAAATTCCTAATACTCCATTGATAACTTCAAACCACTTCAAACTTGAAGTAAGCGGGCGACTCATGCGTGTATTAATAAAAAGGGGGTACCTCACACCTTAAACATAAAACTGAATTTACTAAAACCTTCAGAACAATATTAACTTCAAAGGGAAAGAATGTATAAGCATATTTGTAAATAGTTAAAGGCTTAAATAAACACCGTGAGAATGTGTCATTGAACAATATGTACAAATACATATGTACATATTTGTTACATAAAAACTATTCTTTCAGCTTTTGTAAGTACTGAAATACATATAGAAGTTAACTATCTGCATTCCAAAAAACAGATCTATGAATATAAGCATATGGTACATGTAAACCCTACATCTTGATTAACTTGAGTCTATGAATGGATGATTCTACCAACATTAATTTCAGTTGGGCTAATAGTTCTTATCTACTTACTACCTCTCCCAAGCTTCGAAAAGGACAGACATAAATATTTAGTATGTGTTCCTCATTTACCTTAGGGAATACACAACCAACATATAATTTAAGATTCACACGTGCACACTCAAAACTATGCGATATGCTCAAGCGAAAAAAAGTTACAGATTTCTGCTAGCAGCAAGCACTCATATCTTAAGGTTTTATTTTATACGTTATCAGCATAAGTAACCTCAAATGATGTTTCATAGAACCAACAAATCTGGTTAACAAATTTTACAATATCATATTTGATGCACATGTAAAGATTTTCAAATAATTGGTATGTGGATAGTACCTTCATTGTGATGCTGTGAAACCCAAATCAGTACGTACAGATGGGTCTAACCGGGCAAAAAAAGAGATTAAAATAATTAGCTAGTGTAAATAAAAAAAGATTTGATCAGGATGCTATAAATGGAATGATAGTACTGATGTGCTGTGATGATGATTTAAATTTAAGACCAAGTATTCTAAAATCTAAACTAACCAACTTCAAATAAACCTTCCATACGTATAACATGGTATGATATCATTCTTGACATCACCATAACAAAACAATGCTGTAAAATATGCTTTTAGTGAAATAAGGTGCTATATAAACACATTCTCATAACAACATAACTCAAAAGAACTTATGCGTTTTCCTTTGTGATGGAGGGTGGTGAAGAAGTGTTTAGAGTTAGTAGTGCTCATATAAGTAGTTCTAACATATGGAGAAATAGCGATAGAGATATATTTTCAATATCTTCAGTGGAAGAAGATGATGAAGAAGCTTTGAAATTGGCTGCTATTGAGAAACTACCAACAGATCTTCGATTAGAAAGAGGGATATTAACCGAAGAAAAAGGGCAACCACGAGAGATTGATATAAAAAATCTTGGATTAGTTAAAAAAAGGAATCCTTTGGAAAGACTTGTGAAAATATCAGAAGAAGATAATGAGAACTTCTTGTTAAAGCTCAAGGATCGCATTGACCGGTAATCTTAGTGTTCATCATGAATCATTTTCTTATATTTTTCTAGTTCTCATTTTTTCTGATATTTGAATAAAAACAGCGTCGGACTTCAGCTTCCAACAATTGAGGTTCGCTTTGAGCATTTGAACGTTGATGCAGAAGCATACGTTGGAGGCAGGGCACTGCCTACCATACTTAACTTTCTAGTTAACATCCTAGAGGTTGTTCTACTTTCCGTTTCTACACCTGAAAAGATTCAGCTCAGTTTAAAGTTCAATGCTAATATTATTTTTTTCAGGGATCTTTAAACTATTTGCATCTTCTTCCTAGTAGAAAGATCCCCTTACCAATCCTTCATGATGTCAGTTGTATTATCAAGCCTGGAAGGTCAGAAACTTGACATAATCAGTTCTTCACTATGTTAAAGCATGTTACGAATGACAATAATAAGTATGGTTTATGCAGAATGACTTTGCTATTGGGCCCACCAAGCTTGGAAAAACAACACTACTTTTGGCTTTGGTTGAAATAACAAAAATGAAGATATTAACTTGTACTATCTTGTACTATATTGTACATAGCCTGAAATAACACTATATTGTACTATTTTATTGTTTGCGATTACAAAAATGAAGATATTAACTTGCAAGAATCATGTGTATTTGTATGACGACGGGTATCTGGTAGAGTAACTTACAATGGGCATGAAATGAATGAGTTTGTACCACAGAGATCATCTGCTTATATAAATCAGCATGACATTCATATTGGTGAAATGACAGTCAGAGAAACATTAGCGTTCTCTGCCTGGGTAGTTAGATTATGAAAATGTGAGGGTAGAATGTGATCAATGTGCATACCGTTAATGATGATAAGTTGGCTATGGTTAAAACCTCCATTTCATGCTCTTTGAGAAGGTCTACAATTTGAGTGGTTTGAGAAACTGCAAAACCGGCTCGCCTGAAAACAAAAGAACATTCTTTTATAACAAAACAAACAAACGCAAACGCACACGCACACGCAAAAAAATTCAAGTCAAACTGCACGCAGTGGTTTTGCCACCTCTAGCAGCATGTATTATATAATAACATTTTTGAAACTGTTTAATATGCCAAGTACCTTTCGTTTCTTTCACCAGTGGGCATGTTTGTCCTAAGCGATCTGAGTGATTTGACTGCAGACTCGATCATGTCCATCTCAAACTCCACTTTCTCATTTGTTCAGGACTGCAAAGAGTATAACAAAAAAAATATAAGTAACATATTGCCTTGATTTGATCTGACAAGTGTCGAGT
Organism: Chrysanthemum lavandulifolium; assembly: GCA_022545495.1. NCBI lineage: Eukaryota > Viridiplantae > Streptophyta > Magnoliopsida > Asterales > Asteraceae > Chrysanthemum > Chrysanthemum lavandulifolium. Next base: position 211,244,274 of record CM040240.1, read on the forward strand.
AAATATTACTCAGAATTATATAAGGCATATCGAAATTGGTCAAAATCTCACCTCCATAACTGCCGGGTACTCGCTTATCATAATGGCTTTTTCTCGTGTAAGAAGCTTTGGAAGTCGTTGCCACAATTCCTCAGTAACATACGGCATAAAAGGATGGAGTAACCTTTACCCATTATCCAAACACACGATAGTGTATCCTGTGCATGAGCCTTTGCAGATGATAGTGATGCATTGTGACCAATAAAGTAAGGTTTAATGACTTCAGTACTGAATTACACCCACCTTGTGATCGGCTATCTTATTTTCCCTCAGACAGCCAATGTGATATTCTTTTTCGCACTGTGAGGTATTGAAATGAAATTAGAGGATTAATCTAAGAACCAAATGAACACAAAACTAAAGTTGTATGTAATCACAAATTAAACCTGGTCACAAATAATAAGGTACTCTCATTAAAGCCAACTTCAACTTCGCTGAAGTTATATGAACTACACATAACAACTAAGTTATTTAAACAGATAGCCCATTATTTTATTAGTACAAATAGCAGTATTTTATATTGAGTACCAGTTTTACCTGCATAATGCACATGCAACCTGCTTAGATTGGCCCTTCCGTCGCAAACAATTCTTTGAGTTTATGCAATATTTGCATAACCATTTGTTGAAAGGGACAACTGCCTCAGTTAAACATTCTGTGTTGACAAAAATTGAAGCATATGACAAAATGACAAAAGGAAAGCCTTCCCTCAATCCACCATTGTACCAAAAAACAATTTACCTTTATGGAAGGACAATGGAGATCCGTTACAGAACAATAGTTCTTTACTTTCCTTACAAACGCCACATGTCCCACACGTATCGTTATTCTTCTTTGCATAATTTGAATTTAACGAAGATGCATACTCACATACAGACAATCCAGTTTTGAAAAAAAAAATATTTTCATAACTGGCAATAATCGAATATTAAACTCATTATTTTATCCTAATAAGTTTGAAGCTAACATGTCTAAATTTGTGTTGAGTGGAGACACTCACGCTTTTCTGTGACTGCTGAAGCCGCACACGCTTCAAATTTTGACGACCAGATTTTAAAACAACAACCTTGACGATAATTAACAACTTTACGCATAAAAGTAAATTAATCCACAATAGACTATTCGCTTAGAAAAGATGATTCAAGGTTGGAGGTGTATACTTGTGGTTTCAATTTTTAGAACATTCTTATAGAATAACTTTTTGACAACAACAATCTGCAGTCGATTCAGCTTTTCAAATCCTGATAGCTTGAGTTGTAGATATCTTTCATGAAGTCTGTTACAGATGTAACGTTGAGCGTAAGGAAGAGCCCAACTGATCAACAATGAAGTTTCATAGCTATTGTCAACTGGCCCATAATATATTGCTTCACGAGTAACAACCTGCAGTAGATTTTAAGAACTGATTAAACTCCACTTGATATCATTTAGAATTATAAGATGCACGTGGAAGCTGTTACTTGTTAAATGAAGGGGGTTCAAAATGTCTGTGTTGAAATTAGTTACATGATGTTAAATGTTCAGAATTAGGTAACTGGTTACAATAAAAGACCGTAAATATAGCATTTATCAAAAAACGTGACACACGAAAAGAAGATAAGAGCTAAGGAGTCGCGAGCGATAACGAACAACGAACCACACTTACTGTGATCTTTTATAGCATCGTGAAAGGCTATTATATATAGAACTATACAAAACTGCATTGTATAAAACAACAAACCTTATGCATGAAAAATAAAGCCCTATGCTTATGAACATAATATCAAAAACAAAGATTTATAAGCATTTACCTTGTGGTAGCAACTTCTTAACATGTACACGATAATAAAGCCCTATGCTTATGAACATAATATCAAAAACAAAGATTTATAAGCATTTACCTTGTGGTAGCAACTTCTTAACATGTACACGATTTCAAGACTACTCCACATTTTTGTATCTCCCTGTATTACAAAATAAAACCACCATTGACATGATCTTAAGAGTGTAAATTTAATAAAAAGATACGATAATGTTAATAATAGTTTTACGATTATTGATGCAGGAATTGCCATTGTTGCTGTAGAATGTGCCCGATGTCATGTGTGTATTGTTTTTCCAAATCGACTACAAAATAAAAAGTCACGATAATGGATGGGGATAAGATGAAATTAGGGTTTGGAGAAAAAAAGTATATTATGAATGAACAGAGATTTTTTTTACGTGAGATTAGGCTTATAAGTTGCAGAGATTATTTTTGTAGATAAATACATTCCTTTTAAAACTAATAAAAATGGTCAATGATTGGTTGTAGAGATTTATAAATTTGGTTTTCCAAGTTATAATAAAAAAATTGTGTTGATCTAGTGGTAATCATGTTTGTTTATAAACTAACAGACACAGGTTCGAATCCTTGCAAGGCTCCTTTTTTATAAACAATTTTCGAAAATTAAAAAAAAAAACATGAATATTAAAAACGAAAGTTAATAAAATATTAATAATGTCAAATGCCAATAAAACATAAATAATTTCGGTAAAAATAAAAAAATTGTCTAAAATTCAAAATTAATTAAATGTCTTCAAATAAAATAAATTTTAAAAATGCTTACATATTTCGGTAAAAATAAAAAATTGTCTAAAATTCAAAATTAATTAAATGTCTTCAAATAAAATAAATTTTAAAAATGCTTACATGGCAACAATGTGATGACATGGACGATAATGAATTCTTGGGCAATGAGGTGGCGTTTACGTGGCATTATCTACGTAACGCCCCCGTTATATATAATATAGATATATATATATATATATATTTGAATTTGTTTTGATATATATTGATTTCTTATATGTGACTAAAAGATTCATATAGTCACAATTATTAACACTTTTTTGTCACAGTTTGCTTAATTCGATGTGTGACTAAATGTTAGAAAAGGCCACACAAACATAAAATTCAAGTGGCCATTGGATGATCAATAGTCACACAAAACACACATTTCTTCACTTTACACACCATATGGTCACACTTATTAACACTTTTGGCCACTTTATGCTTAATTGTATGTGACTAAATACACAAAACAAACATGCTTTGTGTGACTAAATGTTAGAAAAGGCCACACAAACATAAAATTAATGTGACCATTGTATGAGCAATAGTCACACAAAACACACATTTCTTCACTTAAAACATCATATGGTCACACTTATTAATACTTTTGGCCACTTTATGCTTAATTGTATGTGACTAAATACCCAAAACAAACATGCTTTGTGTGACTAAATGTTAGAAAGGCCACACAAACATAAAATTAATGTGGCCATTGGATGATCAATAGTCGCACAAAACACACATTTCTTCACTTAAAACACCATATGGTCACACTTATTAACACTTTTGGCCACTTTATGCTTAATTGTATGTGACTAAATACCCAAAACAAACATGCTTTGTGTGACTAAATGTTAGAAAATGCCACACAAACATAAAATTCATGTGGCCATTGGATGATCAATAGTCACACAAAACACACATTTCTTTACTTAAAACACTATATGGTCACACTTATTAACACTTTTGGCCACTTTATGCTTAATTGTATGTGACTAAATACACAAAACAAACATGCTTTGTGTGACTAAATGTTAGAAAAGGCCAAACAAACATAAAATTAATGTGGCCATTGGATGACCAATAGTCACACAAAACACACATTTCTTCACTTAAAACACCATATGGTCACACTTATTAACACTTTTAGCCACTTTATGATTAATTGTATGTGACTAAATACCCAAAAGAAACATGCTTTGTGTGACTAAATGTTATAAAAGGCCACACAAACATAAATTTCAAGTGGCCATTGGATGATCAATAGTCACACAAAACACACATTTCTTCACTTTAAACACCATATGGTCACACTTATTAACACTTTTAGCCACTTTATGGTTAATTGTATGTAACTAAATACCCAAAACAAACATGCTTTGTGTGACTAAATGTTAGAAAAGGCCACACAAACATAAAATTCATGTGGCCATTGGATGATCAATAGTCACTCAAAATACACGTTTCTTCACTTTAAACACCATATGGTCACTTTATGATTAATTGTATGTGACTAAATACCCAAAACAAACATTCTTTGTGTGACTAAATGTTAGAAAGGCCACACACACATAAATTTAATGTGGCCATTGGATGATCAATAGTCACACAAAATACACATTTCTTCACTTTAACACCATATGGTCACACTTATTAACATTTTTGGCCACTTTATGATTAATTGTATGTGACTAAATACACAAAACAAACATGCTTTATGTGACTAAATGTTACTAAAGGCCACACAAACATAAAATTCAAGTGGCCATTGGATGATCAATAGTCACACAAAAGACATATTTCTTCACCTTAAACACCATATGGTCACACTTATTAACACTTTTGGCCATTTTATGCTTAACTGTATGTAACTAAATACCCAAAAGAAACATGCTTTGTGTGACTATACAGTTTTTATGGTCACTAATACGGATTAATCCAACAAAATTTGTACCTAATTAGTCACACATGTTACGGTCTTGGTTACTCTTTTGCAATAGAGACTAAAAAAAAGTCAAACACGTGACCATAGAGTACCTATGGTCGCACGACCTTTAGTCACACACGGTCGAAAAATCATGTGTGACTATATGTATATCGTCACACATATTCGGTGTAGCCAAATCCACTTTTTGTTCTAGTGTAAATTATTATTTTTTTGACATACAAAGGAGAAATTTGGTTCGATAAAATCAAAGGGAATGAAATTCGGTTACGTACTAAACTGAAGGGTGTTTACAACAATCAAGGGTGTTTGTCACAGCTGTGGTTGCAGCCCATGGTTCATGCCATTTTTTCCTAAATGATACACATTGTCTCGATATGAAGATGAATATATCTTCTTCTCCTATTCATTTAGTTCAATTTTATTGTTGTGATCATATTTTGAATCTGAATATTCATTGAATTAATACTTTCTTTATTGACCATAATATAGGAACTCATGGATCAAGATCAGGCCCTAAGCAATCTGGAAGATTGGAAGGGGCTGGAAAGAGCGTGAAGGACTCGGTGCAATGGAAAATGGAGAAGTTCTATGAACGCCCGAATGGCCCACCACCGTATTCTTCCCATTGGAGGTCTGGGCTATGAATGATCTCAGGATTTTTTTTATTCGATTATTAATGTAGCGTCATATCTCTGTATGAAACTCATGGCCCAAAATAATGTTTTGACCCTATTGAGTAACAGTTACAGGTACCTTTCGAGCCTCATTGGACCAAAAGTGGGCTGCAAAAAGAACCCAATATAAAAGATTAAGGAACTCGCGGTAATGCCAAAAGGATACAGCTGAAGCGGCATGAAGGTCAGTTTATTTGTGTTTAAATTCGATATAATTACAAATATAAAATCGTTGCAAATGTCAACATTAACTATTGGAACAAGTTTAACATATCTATGGTTAATTATTGATTGCAGCAACATGTTTTATGCAAAAAAGAAATAAATTTGAAGTTTTATAGGATATATATAGTTGATGCCCTTCATGAATATGTTCGTTTAATGCTTTAAAATTTTGTATACATGATTTTAGTATGATGTTACGGTGTAGTTCTGCATTTCGTAAGCTTAATCTTTGAAAGTGTATTTCCAGAAATTATCAGATTACGTTGTTATAATGAGTAATCCCAAACACCCTCATAAACATAGATTATGCATGATGTGTTTGAAAAAATGTTGAATTATGTTTGTTTAAGGTTTTTAAATATGATAGGTTCTGGGCTTTATTTGTTGTTTTCATTGCAAATGGTATTTTCACGTTCCCGCTGTTATGTGATAACCACGCTTCTGGTCCATAAGTCGATACACTAATTGAATAGGAATGAAGTTTTACAAGGAATGATTAAAGATAGTGAAAGAATTTACAATTGACATTTATATATGATGACAGGTAGAGAAATTCTTATAATTACACATTTATCATAAAAGCTAAAATATTTTTGACTCATGCTGCTACATCTGCTTTAGGTGTTTTGGTTGTGTTTTGCATCTGCTATAGAGGCATATGGTGTATGGTGTAGGTTGCAGTTTTGCAACATATCCAAACACACCCTAAATATTTTTGAAATGAGGTGATGTTGTTATGCTTAGTACATGAATGTTTATTAATTTAATTCGTTGGATATGCTAATGTCATAAAATAGCAACATAGATATCTTAGTATTCCACATATCTCAGTATATTTATGATCATTACCAATTTAGACATCAAACTTCTATAAATATATTACGTCTTGATCATGTTTATGTTATAAAATAGCAGCATATCCATACACAGTGTACACCTTTTGACCCGTCTTCTGCTTTTCATTTTAGCTAACCTCTTTCATGTTATCATTTTGACCCGCTGGGTACAGTGAAGGCTGTTCAGGTTAAGGCACATCGTTGGTGTGTGCATGGAAAAGTGCACTATTAAAGGGTCCCGTTGATGCTACTCAGGTATCAACAAAACTTGCACTTTAATTAGTTGGTTAAATTATGTGACGGGCTGAGTTGTTTAAATCAATCGTGCACATATTACACGGGCCCCTCAATGTTTTACCACTGCTCTGACCCTTACTATACCAAATGCTATTTCAAATGTTTCCTTGATGGCTTCTCAAGTTGATTACTATGAAATAAATGAAGCCATTCCTGTAAGTACACTGATATATGTTTCTTTCGTTTTGAGGGCATAAGAAGCTGTTGAAATATTATCTCTTTTGCTCTGCAGGTTGTATCCTTAACCAACCAAAAGCTGCTTCGAATTCCTGATGTGAGAGTCTTTTGTCACTTGGGAGTAGGTCATAGTCAAATAAAAAAAAATTAATGTATTTCTTTACACTTTTTGGATTATTAGTTTTGATAAGTTGTAGTGACCACCTATTATTGTCGTTAGTCATATGTTGTAGCATCATGTTATAAACTTATGTATGTTGTTAACAGCTTTGGACTTTTTTTTGTAACACATTCTTGCATCAATTAGACATGCACCTTATGTATACACATCGCAATCTTATTGTTATTGCCATTTCTATTTTCGACAAATTACTACATCCATCTTTAACAAAACACACCGCGACAATGCGTAGGTACTCCACCTCATTTATTTTTTCAACAATTGCACCTTTTGTTTCACGGTGCCACATAGTATCTCATATAGTGCAACAAAAAAAAAACATAATATCTCATATTTGCGTATTTCATTTCAGTATATACTTTCTTTATTTATAATCCTTATATGTGTTTGCAAATCAATTAAATTTTTAGTGTGAATATATCTGCACTTTGCTCGACAATTGTGAAATCAACAACAACTTTTTATTTTTTTTCCTAAATGATAACTACATATATATCTTTCGATTTACATAAAGTTGCAAGGCGCAACAAGCTGTGCCACTAGCCCTTTTTGAATTGCAAAACCAGTTCTTTTAAAAATCACGTTTGTAGATTTAGGTGTCATAACATTTCTATGCATAAAGTTAAAACAATATCATTTCGTTCATAATATACACAAGGTTAAAACAATAATTTACATTATTTTGATCGTTCATTCAGAACACTTATCAAACAATTTGTTTTCATTCAGAATCAGATTTATACAGAGCATTTGATTCATTCAGAGTTGTAAATGATTCAGTCCTAAATCATCAAATTTTATCAAACAAGGTTGTTTAGGATTTTTAGTTTGTCAATTTTTTTTTTTTTTTATTTATTTATTTTAGATGGAGAATCCTAGTCCGGAACACTTTAGTTTATCGCGTATGAAAAATAAGCTATTTTGGGTTATCCGTAAAAAATAGTTTGGGTTATCCAATTAAAAAAAAAAAAAAAAAAAATATTGGGTTATCCCGTATGATAAGAAAGATAAAAAGATACTTTCTGTTATCCAGAAAAAAAAAAAATTACTTTGGTTTTTCTAGGTTTATTAGTTCGTGACTTTTTGTTTTGAAGATCAGTTTGATGTCTTCATCAAATAACTAGTTGTTACTTAATGTTTTATTTTGTTTTCTGCTCCAGTCCGAGCTTTCGTAATTTCACCGCTCGAATTACGGAGGAAGTATTAGGTCATATGTTAGTTGGCCCAAGTCCGTCTTGTGGGTTAGGTCCATTAAGGTTTCTCTATGTCTTGTACTCTATAAATAGTTGCGAAATAATATATCTTAACCCACGGGGTTTATTCATTGTCTAACACTCCCCCGTACCTCCTCGTTAGACGGGACTATGTATTGTTGTTGTTGTTGTTGTATATGGTCTGACTAAGGTATGCGATGATCGTGCCAGACCATAGGTGTGGCAAGTTTTCACACAACAGGATGGTTCGTCACAAAGTTAAACAAGTTTGGGTTGATGATAAACATGTTTGAGTAAAAAACATGTTAACCCGTACATGTTGGGGATCTATTGCAAAGTGGATAAAATTAAAAAGTGTAAAAAGTCATTCATAGTGTGACACGTGTCCTACACTCTAAATTATACATAAAATCCGCCCAGGTGTAATATGGTTTTTTGACCATTTTTTCTTTTCCACCTCAAATTTCAAACGCACATCTCTTATACCACAAACTTTTAGAAAAAACCGATTTCACCATAATTTTTAAAATTCGATTCTCTTTAATTTGGTATAAATCTTTTAATTATTTCAAAACTTTTTTTTGACATATTCATTAGGTCATGATTTTCTTGATGTTTTTGCTATTTTCGATCCTATTTTTTAACTTAAAAATTACCGAATCATAAAATACTTAAAGCACAAAAGTTTTAGATGTTGATTCACTCTTTACTCAAGAATTTGAATTACTCAAATCCGATATAATATGAGTGAGATATCGCACGTTAAAGATGACGTTTTAGTCATATTTGTTGCATATGGTGTTTGATGAAATGTCTAGCTTAGATTTTTAGTGTTATAATTGAGCTAAATGAACTAATTTTTGTCCCACAACGCATCATTAATCATTTTATTAATGTAAAACTCAAAAGTGACGTTTTTAATAGTTAAAGTTTTTAACTATTAAAGCGATCGATGATTAAACCAAATCGATGAACCAAACCAAAATGATGAATGATGAAATAAATTAAATCGATGAACCAAATCAAACATAGTTCATCGCTTTATTTTGGTTCATCAATCATAGTTTCACTTAACGTGTTGGCCTTTGTTTTGTTTTGTTCATCGCTTTATTTTTGCTCATCAATCATAGTTTCGATTTTGGTTTGGTTCATCGATTTTGGTTTGGTTCATCGCTTTTGGTTTTGGTTTGGTTCATCATCTGGTTTGGTTCATCAATCATAGTTTCGATTTTGGTTTGGTTCATTAGTTTTTGGTTTGGTTCATCAGTTTGGTTAGGTTCAACAGTTTTGGTTTTATGTTTTTTTTTAAACAGTTTGGTTTGGTTCATCAGTTTTAATAGTAAAAATATTAACTATTAAAAAAATCACTTTATGAATCTTACATTAATAAAATAATTAATGATGCATTGTGGGACAAAAATTAGTGCATTTAGCTCAACTTTAACACTAAAAATCTAAGCTAAACATTTCATCAAACACCTTGTATGCAACAAATATGAGTAAAACACAATCTTTAACGTGTGATATATTACCCATATGACATCGAATTTGAGTGATTTAAATTTTTGGGTAAAGAGTGAACAAAAATCTATAACTTTCATGTTTTAAGTTTTTCACGATTTGACATTTATGAAGGTAAAAATAGGTCGAAAATGCAAAACAAAAATCAAAAAATCAAAACTATTTGATATGTAAAAAAAATTAAATATTTATCAAGATTTATACCAAATTAAAGAGAATCGGATTTTAAAAATTATGGTGAAATCGGTTTTTCAGTAAAAGTTTATCGTTTGAAAGTTATTTCGTTTGAAATTTGGGGTGGAATATAAAAACGAGTTAAAACGACAAAAATACCCCTAACCAAATTTAATAAGAAAAAAGAAATGAGTGAACAGGTGACATCATCGCATCATGAAGAAATTTTTAACCTTTTTAATTTTCTTTACTTTCTAAAGGATCGCATCTCAACTCGTACAACCCGTTTATTAAACATGTTGTGTTTGGGTTGAACAAGTTTAAATAGGTCAACACGTAAACCCGTTTAAGTATGTAAGTCCCTCAAACATATAAATATATAAATTGGAATTTCATTTAAATATATTTTCTTATAAACTCAATATGACATTGAATTACAATTATAGTGGATATTACATAAATTATCGTATAGTTATTATATGTTACTTTTATCATTTTTTAAGTCGTTATATCAATTTTGAATTTAAATTAATTAAATCAACAAACCACCAATCTTCTTTACCACGTGGTCTATTAATCTATTTACTTGAAAATGTTAAACGAGTCACACGCGAGTCATCAATATTATGTAGGTTTAGGATAAAGTTGAGTTTCTTAAAGCGATTAATAAATAAGTCGTATTTGAATAAATGTTATACCAACTCACCCATCCGAAAATGTTAACTCAAACACGACTCGATTGCCACCCCACCGACCCTATCTTAACCACCCAGATGTCCCTGGTTTGGTTTGAGCCGTAACAGACCATATCTAACACCTTGAAACGACATCGTTTCACTATTAAATAAAAAAATTAAACCAAAAACCCGATCACCATAACCAGTCTCCGATCGGAAATGACGAAACCCTCACCGGAGACAACGACGGTGAAGAATCATCATCATCAGCCATGGTTCTGGACCTCAGCGTTAGCTTCAATTGTACTCAGACTCGTTCTCATTGTTTATTTCCCAAACACTCTCAACTTCTCATCACGTCCTGAAGTCTCTACTCCCGTCACTAGTCTTCGTAGACGTAAGTACACTTATTCTTACACGCGCGTGCACTCACGCGCTTTAATTACTGTTACATAATGAAATGAAATGATTTAGTAATCACACACACACACACACACTTTAATTTCTGTTATTTATTGGATCAGCTGAGTGACTAGCATACACTAAGATACACGCGCGTTTAGTTTTCGTTATCGTTTAGCTTAAATGACTAGTTTAGGTCTATATATATGCTGATGGTGTTGCTATAGCAGTTGCGGAATGTTGTTCTGTAAAATTTAGATTTACGCACTTTAATTTCTGTTAACTACTTTATCGGTTCAGCGATCACTAGCATACGCTCACACAGTATTCAGTTTCGGTGAAATTTGAATTAGTTGAATAATGAAGGTCTGTATAAGCTGTTCTTGTGAAGTATTATGTATTTAATTGATCACTACAATACACACATTTTTCAATTTGTCATTTAATGAGAAGTGTAGGTCTACGTATGCTGTTGATGTTGCAGTTGTGGAACGCTGTTAATTAGAACAGTTTTCGGCAAGCACAGACACTTTAATTTTGTTGTCTATTGGATTAGTTGATTAATTAAGGTCTGTCTATGTGATGTTATTGCAATTGCGGAATGTTATTCGTCAAAATAGTCTTAGATACACACGCTTTCAGTTTCGTAAGTTTATTGAATAATTGAGCAATTAAGGTCTATATATGTTGTCGATGCTGTTGCAGTTGCGGAAGGTTATCCTTTAAAACACATAAACACACACGCCCTTATTTCTGTTGCATATATTAGAGGGAAGGGTGTGTTCACCTTGCATGCTCGCCATTCCTACTTGGCAGTGCAAATGGCGCCGCCAAATGCAAGTTACCACACCATAGATGGGCTGTGCCATTTCAAATGTGACTGAACTCACCCCTCGCCAATTGTATGTTGTGTTTGTTTTTGTTTTTTTTCTAGCCCAAAAAATGCGAAACGGCGCCCAAACGGCTCAAGCCATGGTAGAGGGGGTATTTTTGGTGTGTGAATGTGAAATGTGAAATGCTGAGGTGGTGCTGATTTGCAACAAACGGCTAGTGACCATACCTCACGCTCTTATCGCACACTAAGATATACAAATACAAACAAACTTAAATTTCTGTTAGAGATTGATGTCATTGCAGTTGTGGAAGGTCATTTGTTAAAAAAGTCACACACTCACACATGCACGCTTTTCAGTTTCTGTAAATCAGCTGACTTAGTTGAGTAATTAAGGTCTGTATGTGTTGATGTTTGCAGTTGCGGAAGGTTATTGGTTGAAGCAGGCTACGATGTCACCATATGCTGGTTTGTATTCACACACATTTGATTGTACGTGTATGTGTTTAGCACTTCAGCTTTACTGATTTATTAAGTGTGATTGTTCGCAGGTTCAATGTACCATGGATCTCCACTTTTGTTATCCATTCTTGGGCCGCTTACTGTTAATAGGTATATAAGTTTACAGTTTATTCAATGTTTTCTATTGGATGTGATAAAATCCGTACAGTGTGATCTTGCATCAAGTGTGATGTCTTTCTAGTGTTGTTTATAGAGTTTAATGCAATTTATTACATTACAAAGCTAGTCTGATTGATTACGAATACAAAACCAAATGATGATGTATAGTACTATAGTGTAGTTAGTAGTTTTTGATGTTAGTGTTTGCAGCATGTAGTTGTTTTTTCAGTTATGTGCATATTTGTGTTTTTCTATGTAAAAACCATAGAAAATATTATGATCAACAATTCAACATAAAATGTGTTTGGTTTTAAAATTGCACCTGAATTTCTAGTTTCCGTTAATTCAGAGCTGAGTTTGGTGTTGGACTATCTTTATTTGGGAGTAGCGATATTGTGCTTGTAGTATGATATGACATTGATGTACTCATAAATGCTTGTTTCTGTGTCTGCAGAGGTGAAGGGCAGACAAGTAATCTTTTATGCGGGTAAAATTCCTATCTCGTCTTTTTTTCCTTTGCACGTGAAGCAAGTGTTTGAATTTGGAGGGGTTTAAATGGGCATGACCATGGTGTAATAGCTACTATTAATACCCTGAACTCCTGAAGTCATATTATTACAAATAGACAGGATGTAGGAACAATTGGTAAACGAAGTGAAATCTTACATTCAAAGAGGGGGTTGATATGTGATTGAAGACCCGATATAGTATGGTATGAGGAAATTTCTTAAATGGCATAGGCATATTAAGCATAGGACATATCAATGCAAGGGTATGTGAAGGGTGTGAATTTTGATGAAACTTGATCAGAGAGGTCTTTTAGCCGTTTAGGTGAAAGTTTGATCATGCTTGATTTAATATTGCAACATGAAAGTGGTATAAATGTGTACATTTTCATATATATTTAAACCCTATATGAGTGAAGTTTGATGTTGTTAAGGTGGTGATTTCTATGATACCAAGTAATATTTTGAGAAAGATGGTCATTTAACCACTGAGACTGTGGTCTGTGGACTTCAAAATTTCAAGTGCTTCATACATATTTTTTGCACAGTTATATAGTACTTATATTCGTTAATTCTACTAGTATAGTTTTCTTAATTACACAACATATCTTTGGATACAGTCTGGCATTTGTCTTAGCAGATTTCATCACTGCAATGCTTATTCGTGGAATTGGTCAGCTTCTTCAAGCGGCTGATATCCAGAGTCTGAAGCTATTAGGAGCTGGTGGACTGTCAAAGTTTTCAGGTTTTCCTGTCACTCTCCTATTTTAAGTTGTCTTTTACAATCCTTTAATTGAAAGAGAGCTGATGAACTTTGTATTATGTAGAAAATTTTGCATCTGGTGATATTGCGGCTCTTGTGTACTTATGGAATCCTTTGACCATCATCACCTGTCTGGGATATTCAACAGCTCCAGTTGAAAATCTTATGATTGTTTTGTCCTTATATGGGGCTTGCATGAGTAAGAGCTTGTCGGCCTTTTCCTATTCATGATTAATCTTATATTAGCTTGTTAAAAGTGATACATATCCTTAGAAGTGGCATCATATTCTTTGCCTTCAACACTAAAAGATGTTTGTGGGTCGGTCCAAACCGACCTGACCCCTTGTAGAAATGACCAATTGCGAACCATTAGCCACCTTGACCATTTAACCACTTCTCATATAGTAGTAATAGATAGAATGAGTCCAAGCATATTGACAGATCCCATTGATTCTCTTAATTGTAACTATAACAGGACTATCTCCACTGGCTGCGCTTTGGATGGGTGGTTGCATCTCATTTGTCACTCTATCCTGTTATTCTAGTCATACCAGTATGCCCATACTTATCTCTATTCTCTTCCGTTAGTTCATCAATCTTCAACATATGAATGTGACTTTTTTGCGTTTTTCTGTTCCAGATAATTCTCTTAATAGGTTCTGGTCTCGATACACCACCAAAGAAACTATTTCTGCAACAGACACATGGTGATGATCACAAGGAAACCACAAACCTATCACTAAATGTGAGCACTTTTTCATGGAAGCGAGTTTTTGTTTTCTTTTTATGGGCTTCAGCTTGGGCATTGTATGTGCTAATCCTATGTGCCATTTCACTAAAAGAATACAGTGGTCTTGGGGAAATGTTTAAAAGGTACAACCTAGATTTCAATATATTATAAAATTTATCATCAATCCATCCTTTTGTTAACATATTCATTTTATTTGAATTGCTACTGGCAGAACGTATGGGTTTATTCTTAGTGTGGAAGATTTATCTCCAAACATTGGTGTCATGTGGTAAGTACATATATTTTGTGGTGGTTAGTGTTCATGAACTTTTCACATTATTAAGGTTCTTCCAATGTTTTAATGTGGATACAGGTACTTCTTTGCAGAAGTTTTTGATTTTTTCAGAAATTTTTTCCTGATAGTATTCCATATAAACATCTTCTTCATGGTGTTGCCACTTGCTATACGGCTATACCACCGGCCTTGCTTTCTGGCATTTGTCTACATTGCCATCGTTTCTATCCTAAAGTCGTATCCTTCAGTAAGTTCTTTAGTATCTTCTCACATGCTAGTATTACATATATACGTATTAATGTTTTTTAATGAAACACACACCCATCTGACATATGCTTTGCTTGAAATAAAGGTGCAATTTTGATTCATTTACCTATAAATGGGTCGATTTAGGTTTTGTTTTGTCTCCAGTCGGTAAAACATTAAAATATAATGAGCATAATAAAAAAAGTGGTCAAATGGGTTGGACGTGTCAAAGTCGCCCCAAGTGTATTGATAATGCATAAAACCTCCTAAACAGTTTTATGGAAGAAGCATGATTTATATTAAAATGATAAAATTATGTGATTTATTTTTTTGACACACTAGTTGTTTGTTCAATTTTTTTTAAAAGTTGGACAGAAGACCTGGCCTTTACGAAAACCACCCGCTTTGACTCCCTACCTGACAGTGCGTTTTCCTACCTCATGTAGTTCTCACTGAACATATTGGCATCATGATCAATTCTTTGTTTAAATTACAGGTTGGAGATTCGGCTCTTTACTTGGGTTTGCTCGGTCTCTTTGTAAATGCACTAGCTGGTAATTGATTGAAACACTTATTCCACACCATGCTTTTAACTTCTTTTTTATTTTATTTTTTATGTTCCTTTTTTTTTTTTTTTTTTTTTTTTTTTTTTTTTTTTTATGTTCCTACACGATCATCTTATGTATTGACCATGAACCTATATTTGTGGCAGATATGCAATTCTCATTTTTCCTTTTCTCTGGGTATCTCGGGACTTTACTTCTCAGCCCTGTGATGCACAATCTGTGGATATGGAGGGTATGGTTATTGCTAGCATTTGAAAATTTGGTTTGCTTACTTGCTTTGTAACTTGATTAAGTTGTGACCTGATGAGCTTTGCAGGGAACAGGAAATGCAAATTTCTACTTCGCTACTGCAATGGCGTATGCTTGCTTTCAGGTTGGTCAATTTTTGTGATTTGACTTGCTGTATCTGACTATCTGTTATGCTTTCAAGCTATAAATCATATGTCCAATTACAAAAAACAATGATAGTGGTTTGGGTTTCGAAAATATTCTAATTGCCCTCTAGTATTGACAAATTAAATGTATCCTGTGGACTAAATTTTAAAAGCATTGGTAAGTAGTCATGATGAGAATGAGCAGCCACACTAATCTAACTTTCAAATTTTGTGAAAAAATCAAAATATTCCAATCTTCATGGGACATCTGACTGAAGAAATTACATGTATACTGTTTGCCGTTGTTTATAAAACAGTTTCTCAGTCTCTATTATTTCCATTGCATAGATCATCTTGGTGGTCGAGAGTGTTAGTTCGATGCTCAACCATGATAGAGCTCTAAAGCGAGGTACTGCAACAGTTGAAAAAAAGGTACAATAATACAAACCAAGGATTCTATAACAAAGTCCCAGAAGATTGTTGTTAAAGAGGTAATATGCAATTTTAATCAAGTTTTTTTAGATTGTTTTTCTTTTGATATATGGGATCAGTAGTAGTATCTTGTAATTTGCATGAGCAAACTTGCGTAGATGAGTAGGGCCAATTTATAACAGTTAGAAGAAGTGTGATATGTAATGTTTTCATGTTCAAGGTTTAGATTCAGTGCCGCCCACAACCATTTATGCGGCATAAATTCTTGAGTAAATTACCGAAAAATTGTCCGAATGAAGCCTATGATATTAGCTATAAAATAAGTCATTACATGTCATTTATTACGGCAACGGTCATTGTGTTATTTGCTTTTCTAACACTTCTTATTTATCAGTTTCTCGAGTTTTATTTAATTTTGAGTAAATTACACTGTTGGTCCCTGTTGTATATGCAGATTTCATGTTTAGTCGCCACTATAGAAAAATTACTGCAGACGTCCCCAACATTTGGATTTTTGCTCGCTGTTGGTCCAAAAATGTAATAGTCGTTAAACAATCTCGTTATCTCCAACACGTGATGTTGGTGCAAATGATGACATTTATCTCATTTATGTTTTAATGATGATAAATACATATTAGGAGACATTTAAAATACATTTTAGCAATGACCCAAAACCAAAAGCGCACGAGAGCAGGCTTGACACGTTGGGTCTTACGCGCTGGCGTGCCAAGACCAGCGCGTCAGGTTCTGTCCTCGTGCGCTCGGTTTTTCAAAGTCGGCTTTGCTCTTACCCGTTTGAGTTTGTTCTTTCAATACAAGTTCGTACATGGTATTTAAAATGTTTTATAATATCGCAACAAAATTTTGACATAGATTGCCAAAATTTCATGTACCGCTTTAGAAAACATAAACTTAAAACATTTTATAAAACACGCGTAACATACGGAGATTCATACTTTTATAAAACTATCAAAATACTCGCATGTTGAGACGGAAGGTCTTTTGTGATTAAAGTCCTGGCACTAACAAAATGACAATGACGAAAACAAGAAGAAAATGATCCCGGTCCGGCTCACCCATTTTTACCGGTTTTGACGGTCCTTTCAGGTTCGTTTTTCGAACGGGTTTTATTGGCTAGCCGAACCGGTGGCGACTCTGGTTTATGGTTAAACCGGTTGAACCCGTTGGTCCGGTTTGGTTTTTAAACCATATGCACCATCAACTTGTTTGCATATAAATTGTATGAAACTTTGTGTGTTTTATTAGTTTGTATAATATGTATAATACATATATTTTTCATTTTAGGGATGTTTTAAAAATAACATTTATTAGAAAAGTTGAAAAGTCAATAGTTATGGTTATAAACGTTTTTTTCCTTATATTAATTACATTGTATTTTTTAAAACATGTATACAAAAAGTGCTTTAAAGTGTTGTAATTAATGCTATTATAGATATATTTATTATAATTTGTCATAAAAATAAGTGTGTTAGCTTAATATTTAAATACTCACTCACATGTTGAGAATGTACTAAATGCTTTATAAAATAATGACTAAAATACATCGTTGGTCCCTAAACTTGGCAGGACGGATTGCGATGGGACAAAACTCGGCCTTTTCATCGCCACAGTACAAACCTTGGCCATTAAATGCCGATTCGTCCCTCGATCAATAACGGCGTTGTCAACGTTCGTTATACATAAAAAACCCGTAATCATATTATCGCTGAGGTACAATAGTCATTTTGTTTTATTTATCAGTAGAAATTGTCTTGTCCAATTTCCGCCATTATGTACAATATAACAAAAGTGTGTACTCATTGGTCATCCCCAAACTTGTTTTTGAAGCCTCACCCAAAACCCTAATGCAATGTCTATCATCAAATCAAATAATCTGGTAAGAAAATAACAAACAACCACCTTTGATTTACTCTGTGGCGAGTAAGGAATATCCTTTATATGATGATCGTGAAACGGAGGAAAGAGTTGCAATTAGGAGATATTGTAAGTCTTTTTGGTTAGAGCCTATTACAATCATATGTTAGTACGATCGATTAAGTTATTCCCTTTTAGGTAACTTTAGCTTAACAATGTTTTTGTACATTTTATATACAATGGTGAACTCGGATCGTTTAGCATGATGTTCCATTATGAAGGTACATTCAAATACTTTCCGGTAGGATATATCAAGGAGGCAAGAAATGCCTTGTTGATCTTGTGGAAATAAAAGAAGTATCTCATGATGAAATGGATGCTCTCATGACCCAAATCGGTTATGAGTCTAGAAAACCAATTATTTCTACTTTTTAAGCTCGGTCGTACATTAGACTACGGTTTGTTTTCTTTGCGTGAAGTCGCTAATGTAGACTTGTTGAAAGATGTTGTCATACAACATAAGTCGATAGACGTGTATGTTGAAATAGGAAGACTAGATTAGAACTTTCGAAATGTCCCCACAATCAATTAAGACCGTGTTTTGGGAGATGAATGAAGATAGGAGAAAAGTTGCTACTGCGGCTATTCAATCTGTTGTAGACGGTTGGTGTTAGATGATATAGATAATGAACCCGCCTAGATCCGTTTATCCAACTTACACAATTGCTCGTGGACGTCAATGATATTGGTGAATCTAGAAATTTGCCAAACATTGAGCCACTCTTTTCCACCTTAGACTGCTCATTTGCTAGCCAACCTGTTCAAAACAGTGAGCGTGCTTTAGTAGTTATTGATGAGGACAATGCTATAAAGGAGCCTGATAATGTTGAGGTTAATCTGTTTAGAGTGAGTCAGGGGAAGCACTTTGACAAAGTTGGAACAACACTAGTTGATGTCAATAACAACTTTGAGGAGCCTGAAAATTTTGAGGTTAATCTGTTTCAATTGACTCAGGAGAAGCATTTACACAAAGCAGGCAGAGCACTAGTTGATGTGAATAATAGGTTTGAGGAGCCTGATGTGGATGTAACTCTGTTTCAATTGACTCAGGATAACATGGAAGAGGATCCTGTTGTTGATGTTACTCTGTTACAAGCGAGTCACACTAGTGACTTTGGCAATGCAGTTGAACCAAATGAAGAGAACACTTGTCAAGAGAATGATGCACAACTTGGTATGGTACAAGTAGGTCAGAGTAATGATTTAGGTGAAGAAGGAACAACCAGTAATATAAGTGATGACAGGCGGTTGGTAAATGATTTACCTGTGATGGTTGATGATGTATTTTGCAGTGACCATGTTAGTTTCCAACACGCAGAATTTGCTAATGGCGATATACCACTTTTTTCTATCTTTGGTCGGGAGTTTGGTACCGCAAGGGAAGTAAAAACCTAGTAAAAAGCATTCAATAGAAACTAAGAGGAGTTGTTTTTGTGAAGAATGACAAAACAAGAATAAGGGTCGGTGTAGGGGTTGTATTCCACTTTAGGCAAAATCAAGGTCCTGGACCGGATATAGGCCCATCTAGAAGTCCATTAAGCGAAGGGTATAAATGGATTGCTTTCGCAAAAGGACCCTTCACAAATACTATGCCCATGGCTATTGTTTGTCGGTAGGAATGGTGAGACAATTATCCGTCGGTCGTAACATATAATGAGCAACACACTTGTTTGCAATCAAGGAAGTCGAGCTTTTGACCTTCGCTATATCTCACGAAAATTACAAAGACAAGTTGAAACAAATCCACGCTTCCGTCAGTGCATGCATAATCAACTTACCAACTAATACGACATTCAAGTGTCCTCGCAGAAGGTTTTAAGGGCCAAAAACCTAGCAATAATGACCATCGGGGTCAATTCAAGCTACAATTTACCATGTTGAGAGATTATGTTCAAGAGTTGCGAAGACAAACCCTAATACAACAGTGGTGATGAATGTGGAACGACCTCCGATGAGTCTCTTCCAACCGAGAATTCAAGAGATCAGATGTTTGTTTAGGTGCATCAAGCAAGGATTTAAATATTGTGGGAGATCGTTGTTGGGTGGGGCCTTTTCCAATTCGTGGTCCTTTCAATGGTCAACGATGACAATGTGGAATTGATAGCAATAATGGTATATACCCTTTCGCTTATGCTTTTGTTGATTCGGATAACATAGGATCATGGACTTGGTTTCTTCATTGTTTATCCGATGATATAGCACTTGGCCAATTTCAAGCATCACTTTTATTATCGACATGAATAAGGTACTCTCTTTACTGTTCATGAATTTAAGTCTCTGCTTTGAAACAGATAGTAAACATATTTGATTTTGTGCAGATATAAGTGGAGCTTTAGTCAAGTTTTTCAAAGTGCGAACACATATTATGTATTAAAAGCATTCATGAGAAAATGAAACCGCAATGGAAAGGTAGGGCCTACAAAGACCATCTGTGGAAATGTGCAAAACCTCAACTCGTTGTACATTTTCCAAAGCTATGGTTGATCTCAAGAAACTTAATCAACCAACCCATGATTGGTTAAGTAAGATACCACCGATCCATTGGTCAAGGTCACATTTTTCATGTAAGTGATCTATCTGTTTCACTTACTTTGTATTCGTAAATGCAAGATAAACAGCTTATAATTAATACATGTTTATTACTTGTCATCTTTAGGAGATCTACTTCGATGTGTTACTTAATAACATGTGTCAAGTGTTTCATAAGAAAATAAAAGAGGGTTTAAGCAAACCAATTATCACAACCTTTAGAATACATCGAGAAATCTTGTATGAAGAGGATAATGCATGTTCTTATGGTGATTGAGAAGAGTGATGGGCCACTAACACCAACCGCACAACACATGCTAGAGGCTATTAAGAAAGAGGTCATAAGTATAATGTTTTATGGAACGGGGATCTAAGTTTCGTGTTAGTGGACCATGGGGTGACCAATGTGTAGTTAATGTTGTACACAAGACTTGTACTTGCAGAAGGTGGGAGATAACAGTTTACCATGTAAACATGTTGTTGCTACCAATTGAATATGGCTTTAAATGGCCAACAAGTAGGAGTCAGAGAAACATGGGCTCATCCTTGTTACTATCTTCTCACTTAGGAGGCTACCTACAAACACCATGTCCAAATTTATAACTGGCGGTGTACATTGGGAAAAATCAACTATGCCAACAACAATTGTTCCACCTAAACCGAAACAAACCCGCCTACCGCAAGAGGTAGAAAAGAGTTAGGATAGCTCCAAACCCAAGAGATTGTGAAGGATGGTGTCGTCAAGGGCTTGGAAGAGTGTTAAGTGTAGTATTTGTGGCATTCTTGGACACAACAAGGTAACATGCCTAGGGTATCTTGGAGCGCAAGTAGTGGAACCGCCAATAAGGAAATGTCAAACAGTGCCTACTAAAGTCTGCAGGAAAAAGAAACATCCTAAAGGTAAAAGGTAGCAGCAGATAAAGAAGTCAAGGTACAAGTGTTGTTGTTGAAAGCAAGTTAGTGTAGTTCAAGGAAGTGGTGTTCAATCGAAAATCAAGAGCCAAGAATCAAGATCCCATCATACATGATGCATCCCTCACAATCCCAACAACATCAAGTTGAAGCAATTGTCGATCCCAAGATGCACGAAGCAAGCCCAAAGGTCAATCCCAAAGAACATGATCAATCCCATCGATTCTCGATGCGGTCAATCGATGTTCAAGCGGTTTATGCTTCAACCCATATGCTACACGAAGAATGACTAAGCAGTCGACCGGAAAGAATGATGGCCTCACCATAGGTCAAATCTGTTATGCTAATTATCTAGACGATGTTTCATCTAAGTTATTTCCTATGGACAAGTTATGTACTCTAAAAACATATGTGTGTGTGTGTCTAATCAGTAGCTCTCATGCTTTAAAAGTATGCAATTTTATGCGGTTGGAATTATATCCATTTGCATTAACTATGGAACCATGTCATTATTGTGTATTTTTTAGATTGACTAAGCTTGATGTGTGAATAATTTGCATCAAAAGTAACCAAAGCTAAATAGAACCTCATAAGAATGTTGACATTTAAAAGTCAACCCTAAACAAATTGCTAACCATCTGCATACCCATAAGGCATTGAAACTCAGAAACAAACAAAACTGAATACTTTATAACAAGGTTACTACAATTCAAGATACATAACATTAACCAACTATCCTCATTACATAAAAGGTTAAAAAGTTATCCCAATGCATAAACAATCAAGAACAACATCCAACTTAGCACCTGTAAATCTTCCACTTCCACACATCACCTCGAAAGCCTACTAATCTTGCCTCAAGCTCATTTATCCCTCAAAAGGCATGGTATGATCATTCTTTAACGAGCAGATTTCAAGATCATACCATCTTATCCACCGACAAGAAGACCCTATTCATGATTATGACAAGTCATTAAACAACCACCATTGTTACAAACTTACACAAGAAATATTAAGACGCACTTACTTGAACATGACAACTAAAGAATCGACATACTGGTTGGCGAGAGGTCCACGGCGCGAATAATAGCTTGTTTACCACACCAAAGAACGCACCATCTTGAAACAATTATCGTTTTGAAGAAGACCGGTTTTGAATGATAGTTTAGGGATGGGTGATAAATGTAGACCAAACCGTGTTACACACATATACTAGCTACATACACCGCACAACGGTTTTTATTTAGTACGCTACTGCTGAAAGACGGTTTTGCCTCACCAACATAACGTTGACAACGGCATTATTGGTCGAGGACTAATCGGCATTTAATGGCCAAGGTTTGGACCTGTGGCGATGAAAAGGCCGAGTTTTGTCCCATCGCGATGCGGCCTGCCAAGTTTAGGGACCAACGGTGTATTTTAGTCTAAAATAATAAAGATGATTAAATGGGTCTACTTCTTTGATCAAATGAGTTAAGATCACTTACACTCTGTTTAAAAAAATAGGAAGAAATGGAAAGTAAAGTAAAGAAAGAGAGAGTAAACAAATAGAAAAGAAGAAAAGTTGTGTTTGATTTTATGTTTACAAGTTAAGAGTGAAAGTGAAAAAAAGATAAATGTTTGTCTTTAGTGAAAAAAAAAAACAACTAGCAAAAATACATTTTTGCCCTTATATAGAATGAAGGTTAAATAAAGATAAGGGATAGTTGTGATAATTTAAAATTTCCTCTTTTTTGTCTCGTACTTTTACCCCAAAAAGATTTTAAAGAAAAAACCTTTCACTTTCACTCACATACTTTAACTTTCCTCACTAAAGAAAACCTGAGAACACGAGGTTTTTTTTTTTTTTTTTTTTTTTTTTTTTTTTAACATTTCATCATTTTCTTTCACTTTACTTTCTTTTACTCGACTTGAGAACACAATATTAGTGTTTAGCTAAATGCACTTTCCTCTTATGGGTTAATGATTTATATAGGTTAATGATTTACTAAATATGCAAAGTAGTTAACATAGTTGCATCAATGTAATTAGTTAACAAGTTGATTGTGACATTAACAAAGATTATAAGATTTGAAATTTAAAGTTGAATTTTGAATCAAGAATCTTTTTTGCATTGCATTCTTCAACTTAAACCCCTTTCACCTCTATTAACCACATTCCCTTCATTTCAAGTGGTTAATAGCATGCTTCCCTTTTTTTCCCTAATAAAAGCCACATGCATTTAAGTTTGAATTTGAAATTTGAATTTCAAATTGGGAATCAACTTTGCATGGCTTTATCCAACTTGATCACCACTAAAAGCTCTTTTCCTTCCTATTAACCACTTTTCTCACCTCTCAATTGGTTAATAGAGTGTTTCCCCCATTTATCTCCATCAAAAGCTTATTTCAATCCTGATTGACCTTGGATACTGAGTTGGCCTAACTTCAACTTTCTTAGGGCATTGAAATACTCTTAAAAAGCTTAAAAGTGAAGTGCAAATGAGGGTTTAGCAAGAGACAATGGCTATAATATCGGCAAGAAGACAAAACATCTCTGGCACGCTAGGTCCCACGCGTCAGCGCGTGAGGACCAACATGCTAAAATCTGAGTTGTCTTGGCTTGCCTATATATAATAATCTCTTGCCATGCTAACACTTCATCTCTGGCCAAATATTTCTCCCATCTTATTTCTCTCTAAAATCTCTCTAAGTCTTTCAATCTTCTTATGTCTAAACACTTTCTAGCATCTAATGAAAGCAAACTTCTTTCCAAGAGGAGAACACACAAGAACCTAGTCGACTATTGTAAGAACTCGTGAATTTCCATACCGATTTTCGTGGCTATTTTTTTTCTTTCGTTTCGAACTATAATCACAACAAGTCACTGAACATTTCTCACCTAGACCTCGATAATAAAAACTTTATAAAATAAATATATAATAAATCCTTTATATTTTTTTTAACCGGGTCTAAGCCCAAGCACAATCCACTCCACCCATTTCTCTTGGGCCTCGTCTAACCGCTCCATTTCAACCCCATTCTTAATTTTTTTTGCTTTGTCTCGATGTAAGCTCGAACAAACACCCCTTTTGTCCTAAAATACTAGACAATTTGTCTTATGTCACATGTGTATACAAATAGTAATAAGCCTAGACCCAACAAAACCATGGTCAAATGCATAAATTGTTTTTCTTCCTTTTTGCTTGTAACCCCACGACAGTAAACACAAAACAAAGCACAACTTTTTTTTTTTTTTCTTGATCTTGCTTCATGTGTAAAGACACCACAGAGGGGGGACAAGGTACCAACTTCTAAGCCACCCTAAACACCTACCTAGAAGAATAAACTAATACACTAAACCATGCTTGGACCATATTGACTTCATTACCCATGGGACAATATGTCTCCTTCATTAAAACTTGACAAGACTTCTCCTCCATGCTTCCCTAATCCAAGCCGGTTCTAACTCCTTTCTCTCATGCTTTCAAATTTCATGTGCATGCTTACTAAAATAATTGGGAAGCCATACTTACCTTTGGCTATATAAAGACTCCAAACTAATTAGCCATTTGTCTCATAAGCTCTCACTCACAAACACATCACATTGTATACTCACTGTTGAGCACACGAAGGGAGACGAAGAAAGGAACATGGTTGGGTTACTTTCAAACAAGAAACACTTGGGTTTGTAAAACTTTCTTTGGGCTCTCTCCTTGCTCATCTCTCGCACACTTACTTAACCAAAACACTTCTCTTTATCTCGCAAAAACATAAATCGACTACTGTGGAAATAAACCAAGGAAAAACAAGGTCGCAAGGGTTCAATCATTTCGTTGGGTATAAGGAAAACAAGGGGAACACTCGAGTCGTTTGATCACGTTCATTCATTTCTTTCGAACCTCGTCACCACCCTTTGGGTGCCGTAAGTTCCTTATTACTCACCTTCGTTTCACTTTCTCGTTTTAACTTTTGTATCACACGTTGAACTCGTTTCTAAAATCTAAGTAATCTAACTATCAATCTAATGAACATGTTATCACAAAGAAAACAAGTCGTTAAGATCAAATAAACATGTTGTATGATAACTAAAATTTATAATACGAAGGTCGTGTCATTTATAAACTCTCGGCCCTATTCTTTTAAAAATCTAAGTCTCATTACCCGGCCCGTTACGTTTAAAAATAAGCTCATAAGCCAAAAATAAGCTAGTACTATGCTTTTGTAAAAGTTAAATAAACCATGTGGTCGAAATGTATTTTTTTGGACTAAGTTTGAAAAATATATAGTTTTCGGGTTAAATATAAACATTATGGGAAGTTAAGGGTATTTATTATATATATCACGTATGCATGTAAAAGCCTAGGGTCTATTTTGTAAATATGGGAAACTAGTGTAAAAAGGAAATAATACATTTTTTTTATGTCAAAAATGTAGATTTTGAAACTAAAAGGACTAAAAGTGAAAATATAACCTTTTGAATAAACTTTGTAAAAACAGATTTTTGAGGGACCAAACCTGTAAATTCTAGACGAGAAATATACTTGGGTATAATTTGTCATTTTTCCAAAGTATAAGGGCCAAACTCGTATATTTTCAAACTTGAGGGTGAAACGTGTAAATTTGAAAAGATGTTTAGAAAACTTATAAACTTATAACAAATTTACAAAAACAAGTGTTTTGACAACCTAGTGTTCATATATGAAAATTATTAAGTCGATAACTAATTAAACTTATATATATTTATAAGTATATAAATATATGAAAACACTATTCGATACCGACACAACTTAAACTAAATAAACAAAACTCTTGGCAACATCATCATATTTATAAATCAACACTAATATCGCTCTATTGAATTGTATATTCAATGCTCTATCATTCTGGTCGCGAACCAAACGTTTGTCATTATTATGAGACTTGTCATCTCGTTCTTAGGTTCCGGGTAGAGCCACTGCTTTATCACACTCGATATCTTTGTACTTATTCACCGAACTGCTAAGGTGAGTTTATAGCCCCACTTTTACTTTTATTACTTGCTTTATAAAACTATGGGGTGAGAAACATGCAAAACTCTTTTCGGACCTGAAACTGAAAACACTATTACATGAAACAACCATGAATCCCAACTATGCTACCGTTAGTTCCCTTTGGGGAGGCGCGATTGTTATGAATAGATATATTGGGATGACACCCCGCTCGAGTTTGACCGGATAGGCAAACGTCGGGCGATATCATATCGTATTGATTGAGTGTATCGGAAATACACTTGCTGGGCTTTTATTTATCATGCTTCTAGATGCATGCACACTGTCGTAGTTTCGGTCGCATGAACTTGGTACTAGCGTAATAGACTTTTTGCATATAGTGTCATTCACGAAGATGCTATATGTGCAACTGTGGTCCAACTTGATTTCTTAAACTTAAACCTATGAACTCACCAACCTTTGTGTTGACATTTTAGCATGTTTTTCTCAGGTTTATTACTTGGCGTGGGTAATGGCAATGGCATTCGTTGAAGACTGGCATCCGAAGTGTTTCCAAATATTTTAATACAACTTTTAATGGGACAACATATATTTTTAGGGGCTTTACTTCCGCACTTTGAAACAATGATGTAAAACTATTTCTTAAATTAATCTATATTTTCAAAATGGAATAGAGTTTCCATTTTTTTATTACCTTGTGTTGTGATTATTGATTTAGTAGCACCCCATGACCCGAACGCTTCCGCTGTGAATTTTTGGGGGTGTTACAACTATTGTGTGTTGTATTGTGTCTAGATCAAGTCTTTTTCTTCTTGCTATATCTCCTTCTAGTCTTGGTGTCTTGTAAACAAATACTCATACTCTCTCATTAAATTTGTAACTAAGTGTCAAGTTTTACTCCAGGTGCAGAGAAGCAATGGTGTAAAGTCTTATTCAGGTGCGGATAAGCAAGGGTGTAAAATCTTGTTCGGGTACGGATAAGCAAGGGTGTGGTGCGATCAAGCTTGGGGTTGATACTTCTTTGATAAAAGTCTTGTAATAGGTGTTAGAGTTCGTGAGGTCGTTGTGGGTTGTTCCGGGTGCGGAACTCCATTAGGTGCTAGCTTGGTCTAGGTGTAGATCGGTGAGAGCTAAATTGTACGGTTTATCCATCGCAAGGATTTGGTACTAGTCAATATTATAGGTGTCACAGATTCGCAACTGGACATATGGATGATCTAAATCCCTCATCACGGACCAATATAAATCGTTGTGTTGTCTCTCTTCCTTTACTTTTTACATATGATTTATATTGCATATTGTTTATACACACTTGTATGAAACTTGACACTTAACTTACTTAAACCTAAAATAAGTCGAAAAAAACCTATTCACCCCTTTTACGGTTCTACACGTGGGCTGCACACGAGGGTTATTTTGTAATTTCGCACTTTGTCTTATTAATATTTTCTTGTTTGACTATGTCAACCTTTGAAAGTGCAGTCTTTTATTTCAACACTAATGTCACCACCAACACATCATGTTAAAACTTAAATCAAAATCAATTATATTTCTCGAAAAAAATGAAGAAGCTGTGAGATCACCTTAGTCCCATGCATCTTATTTCAAAACAACAAATTTGATCTATCAACACCACCAATATCTTGTCATCATGACATCACTGAAAAAACACGAAAAAACCCCAAATACCCAACATCGGCTGACACTCATCTACGGCACTACCACTAACACCACCACAACCCATCGTTACATATCCAACAAACCCCAATTCCTCTTACGAACACCATTAATATCCATGGAACACAAAACCCAATTCCTAAGCATTTAAAAAAAGAAGAAGAATATAGATAGCAAGTTAGTTAATATTTGGAAGCAACTCTCCAAAACAAAGGTCGAAATTGATATCGTAAATAATTTCACAAATATGCTTCAAATTTGGAAAATTGATTTATTATTGTTATTGTTCTTGTTCTTGTTCTTGTTGTTGTTGTTGTTGTTGTTGTTGTTGTTGTTGTTGTTGTTGTTGTTGTTGTTGTTGTTGTTGTTGTTGTTGTTGTTGTTGTTGTTGTTGTTCTTCTTGTTCTTGTTCTTGTTCTTGTTGTTGTTGTTGTTGTTGTTGTTGTTGTTGTTAAACCTTTGAGCATACCTTGAAAAACCAAGAATGTTTCTTTTTTGGATTAATATATAAAAAAATTTTATGAAAACTTTCAACATAATCCCAGTAATTATATTTCACTGCGATTTTTGAATAGGATGTATAAATTCCTTTTCTTTCATGGTACTTAAACCCCATTCTTCTGCAGATATTACCTGCTTTATAATGACTTTGCTAAAATTATAGATCGAGCTATTCTGATCTGTAAAATGCCTGACCTCAATTGATCCTGTAGAAATGAGTATATTCTCATAATAAGATCTTGATTTATAAGCATAAGCTGCACATGGAATATTGTCAAGATATCTTGACATCAGAACCCAAGGATCATCTCCAGATTCAAAGTATCTCATAACATCTTGATATTCAAGAAATATTATTCTCTCCTTATATGTGGATTGACAAAATTCCTGAGGATCTTCATTATCCACTTCAGTAAGAGCATTGGCATAAGAAGGAGTATTTTCTTTCTTATTTTTTATGAATTCCAAAAATTCTCCATATAAAGGATCATTTGGACTTGGCATTGATGCTGATGATGATGATTCAGCAATGTTACTGGCTATTAGCCTTCTGTTTCCCTGTTGGACCAATATATTATTGGATCCTGTTCTGCCACCACCTCTATATAAGTGGCTTCCTCTTCCTCCTCTTCCTCGAGGAATCATTTCTCTAAATATTCACGAGTTAAAAAATCAGGAAGAATGTTATCTTTCCCTTTCTTATATTCAATTGTAAAATCAAATGGCACTAATTGAGCCTGCCATCTAGCAAACATTTTCTTAGAAACATCATGTTTAAAATCTTTAATAAACATAAATTTAGCTGCTTGACAATCTGTTTTTATTATAAAATGTTGATTATATAAATCATCCTGAAATTTTAAAACACATTTAATTATTGAAAGAATTTCTTTCGCCACAGTAGCATAATTTTTCTGGGCATTATTCCATTTTTCATAATGAAATCTAACCAAATTTTCTTGTTTAGATTCTGGATGAATTTGGTTTAAAATTCCCCCATACCCTATATTTGAGGCATTTGTTTCTATAATTTTCTTCCAGTTTGGGTTAGCAAGAGATAAACATGGAAGACTTGATACTTTTGTTTTAATAGTTTGGACTGCTTGAGTATGACTATCAGTCCAAGGTGAAGGAATCTTTTTTAATCTATCATATAAAATAGTTGTGTCTTTGGCTAAATCTTTATAAAAAGATGAAATATAATTTAAACTTCCCAAAAACCTTTGTAATTGAGTTTTATCTAAAATTACATCTGGGAATTTAGAAGCAAATTCTATACTTCTATTAATAGGAATAATTTTACCCTTTTCAATATTATGGCCTAAAAATCTTACTTATGTTTGAAAAATCATCATTTTTGGTTTTGAAATAACCAAACCATTATTAATAATAATTTTTTCAAATATATCTAAATGTTTAAAATGTGTTTCTATATTTTTTGAAAACACTAAAATATCATCAATATAAACAATTATAAAATCACTATAAGGATTAAAAATATCATTCATAATATTTTGAAATTCTGAAGGCGCATTTTTAAGACCAAAAGGCATAACATTCCATTCATATTGTCCAAATGGGACATTAAAAGCAGTTTTATATCTGTCTTGTTCATTTATTTGAATTTTCCAATATCCTGATTTCAAATCAAATTTTGAAAATATTATAGCATCATGTAATCTATCTAATAAATCATTTTTATTAGGAATAGGATATCTAATCCATTTTAAAACTTTATTAAGAGGTTTGTAATTAATGACTAATCTAGGAACTCCTCTTTCTTGCTTTGCATGTTTATTAACATAAAAAGCAGTACAATACCAATGAGACTTTGAAGGTTTTATTAATCCTTTTTGTAATAAAGAAGCTATTTCTTTTTTGCATAAATCCAAATATTCAGAAT
Organism: Chrysanthemum lavandulifolium; assembly: GCA_022545495.1. NCBI lineage: Eukaryota > Viridiplantae > Streptophyta > Magnoliopsida > Asterales > Asteraceae > Chrysanthemum > Chrysanthemum lavandulifolium. Next base: position 211,275,020 of record CM040240.1, read on the forward strand.
TCATTTGACAAGGTCTAGCCTTGGTAGGTATTTTATTTTCAGAAAATCCTTCCTCATAAGGAAGAATGACAATATGCTTTTTTCTATCCCAAAAAGCATTTGGATGATCATTACAAATTTTTAATAAAAATTTATTTAATAACAATTGTAATTTATCCTTTAATTTAGGATTTTCTAATTTTTCTTCAACAACAAAAATATTTATTTCTTCTTTAAGAAAATAAATTTGTTTATTTGTTGCTTTTATCCGGTCTTGAATTTCTGAATGCATTTTTGTTACCGGTTGAGTTATAAAATCAAACGTTATTTCTTTATTATTAAAAGTTCCGGTAATTCCTTTTTTATCAACTCTTTTTAAAGGAAAAATTTTATTTATAAAAGGTGTTCCTAAAATCATTTGATTGGACATATTTTTTATTAAAACAAAACTTGTAGGAACACACTTTATTTTGATAAATTTTTGCATTTTGTAATTTATAATTAATATGCATTTTTTCACCACTTACTGTACTAATAGAGTGGGATGTTTTATCAAAATATTTTGATGGGATTAACCCTTCTTTAACACAATTTAAATCTGCTCCACTATCAATTAAAGCAATAAATTCTTGGGAATAATTATTATCTATAAGTAAAATAATCTTTACCCACCATTTTTGTGAAGTAATCATTTCTAAGGTTTGAAGAAAAACTTCTTAATTTTCAGGAACAATATCTTCCTTTTTATCTATAGATAATTTTCCTTTTTCTAATTTATACATTCTATCATCTAAATTCTTATTATTAATTTTTAATTTACTAATCTCCTGTTTTAAATTATTAATTTCATGAAGAAGACTTTGAGTATTAACAGGCTTATCAATTTTCTGTCTTTCTTGAAGCATTTTATTAACCTCTATCATAGAATAGGGAGAATCATCTTGATTCACAACATTTTTACTTGTTCCCACATCTGGTTTACATAATTGACTAATTATCTTAGCTCTAATATCATCATCTTGTATTAATTTTAAAAGATCTAATGTTTCACTGGTTAACACATTAATTTTTAAATCTTCAAATTGAGATTGAATTTTATAAATATCCATATATATATTGTCATTTTTATGAAAATTATCATTTTTAGAAATAAAATCTTCTTCTTTTAAACAATGACAATTTATTTCTTATCTGAAGAATAATCATATTCAGATTTCTGAGTTTAAAAGAATTTTCTTTAAACCATCTTTTAATTCTTCATATATATTAAGATTATTAATTTTTTTCTTAACTCTGCATTTATTTGCAAAATGACCAATTTTTCCACATTTAAAACATGTAATAGGTTTACTATCATTTTTAAATTGTTTTCTTGTAAATCTTTTTTCTTCTCGTTTTTTAAATTTGGGAGATTTTTTATACTCAGAAAAATTTCTTTTCTTTGAAGGCTTATAATTTTTCTTATCATAAGAGGTTGAACAATTCATACCAAATTGATCACAAAATTGACCCAATTGTTTTATTTCATTTAAATTCTGGGTCTTAATCTGTTGATTTAATTTTATTTCATTACATAAGGCTAAGCCTTCTTGAATACAAGTTCCTATTAATTTATCATAAGTAAATGTACCATAATTTATATTAATATCATTTTTTCTTAGAGTATTTCTAACTCTTTCAGCAAATAAATTAGGTAAACCATCTATAAACTTAGACTTCCAATGGGCACTATTAGAGTCAGGAAGCTCCATAACTCTACTAAGGAAAGTATCCTTGTACCATCTAAAAGAAGTTAAAGTTGGACATTTTAATCCACTTAAAAGAGTTCTAATTTTCTGAATTATCAGACCATCTTCGAGTAAAATGTTCAATAATATTAACAATTAATGTATAAACAGCATTAGATATTTGAGAACCATTTTCTGTTTTTACTGTATTAAGAACCTCTTGCTGATCTTCTCTGGAAAGATAATTATCCCACCAACCTTTTAATTGACCAGTAAAACCTGCTATAATCATTTTAGCAACTGTTTTATCATCATTACCATTATTTTTAGCAATAGTACAATACATCATCATTCGATGTACTAAACTATATATTTGCCTTTCAGTATAACCATCTATATTCCATTCATAAATATTTATCCCACTGTAACTATTACAAATAATATATTCTGTTTCCTATTGTAAAACATCTTGAGGAGTGGGTCTAGGATAATAATATTTCATTTGAGAAGGCTTATTAGCATATTTACTACTATATTTTTCCATTTATTAATTTCATCATTAATTTTATATTTGTATTCTTCATCCGACATATTATCTTCATCATCTATAGCATTTAATTTTAAAACTTTGAATTGATTTTCTATTAATTTTTCTAATTCAGAAATAGATTTTAATTTGAAATCTGTAATTTCAGGAGGAGGTTGAATACTTGCAGTAGCTTGGGAATTACTTGCTTCTTTATTTTCCTCATTTATATTTTGCTTATTTTTTAACTGGTTTATTTGAGATAAAAGAGTTTTAACTCTTTTGTGGATGGAAAAAATTTGTTCTCCTAACACCACTAAATAAATATTTGTAAAATTACTTTGTTGTAAAATTTGATTTACATGATTTGTCGTTATAGACAAAGTATCATTTTCAAATAATTTTTGAAAAGCTGCAAAATGTAAATTTACATTTTCTTTTTGTATTTGAAAAGGTTGTTGAGGTGGAAATATTCCTTTTTCAACCTGACCAGTTATGAGTTTATAATCTCTTTCTAAAACTGAAATGTAATTTATGAGATAATTATGAATAAACCATGGAACAAAATAAATAACTTTATTAACTTTTGTTAAATGATTATAAAATTTTTCTTGTATTGTTTTTAATTCTGTACTAGAAAAAGTTTCAAAAAACCATTTTCTAAAAGGTATCCATTTTTCTAATTTAAATTCTTTAAAAATTAAATGTCTTGTAGAAAAAAAGGAGAAAAATTAATTTTTTCTGTACTATCCATTAAATAGAAAAATTCATTTCAGAGGCAGTAATATTATCCTCATCATTATAGTTACCTTGAACTATATTATTATTTCTAATTTGAGAAGTAGAAGCTATAGATGGCCTATCAACTCTATATATGTTGAATAATTTGAGAAGTAGAAGCTCTAGATGGCATATCAACTCTATATATGTTGAATAACATTAATAATACATTTAACTAATTTCTATGGATCTTCATATTTTATTAGTTCTTGATATGCTCAAATATATTTATGACTAAAAAAAGTCTAGGTCGGTACTATGTCCAGGCAGATCTTATGGATAACCATGTCATAGTCGTGATCCAACCCTGTTTAGCCGAGATGATGGCGTGTTAAGGGTATTTTATCATTGACTGACTTGTGGTTTGAAATATGGATCATGGAATACTACCGTAAATAGAATCCTGTGACTCATTTGGGTTTATATATTTTGTTGGGATATGAAAGTGCTGAAGATTGACAGAGTGGTACAGAAAGATAAAGTACTGTAAAACTATAAAGTACTAGAAAAGTCAAAGATTCAAAGTACTGCTTAATGAACAAGTCAAAGTACTGCATAACGAAGTCAAAGTACTGCAAGATCAAAGAACTGTTTTATTCGTTTATAGAAAGTCTTGTAATTCTAGAATATTCTATGTTAGATTACTTGACGTACAAGGATACAAATAGTAAACCGACTAGGGTATCCTTGAGCCTATAAAAGGACCCATAGATTGGCATAATACGTACGTGATTTTATTAGAGTTTTAGAGAAGTTCGATATTATTAGAGTTGTTAAAGATCGCATAATAAGCGAGTTAGAGTTATTAATAAAATCGTTTATAGTTAAAGTTATTCTTCTTAGCTTTGTTAAGTAAATTCGCATACTTAATAGAGTTTGCTCGGTGTTCTCTCGTTAATAACTTAGGATTTATCCGAGGTTATTAAACCTTAACAAGCTATTTAAGTTAGTTTGGTTAGAGTACATCGATCCAACAAGTGGTATCAGAGCTTGTGTGGAAACTCTGACTAAGAAGAAAACCGATTTCAACAAACCCTAAAGATGTCGACTGAAGCTGCAACAACCACTATCTCTGAGGTATGTTCTAAGTATCATGATTTTTATCAAAAAGTACTTAATGCTTATGTTGACGAAAGAGATAATTGTATTAAGGCTAGGTTTGAGGTAGCAGGTTATCAAATAACCTTAGAGTCAATGGAAGCCAAAATTATAACATATGAAAATAATGAAATGGCTTGGGCTGAAAAATATGAACAACAGGATTACCAGTTAAAACTTAGTGAATGGAAACTAAACTGTAAAATTGTTGAAATTGAGAAACTCACTAAGGAGAGAGATGATTTGTTAGCAAAGTTTGATGCTGGAAAGAATCAGTCATCACATGTTACTTATGTTCAAAAACAGAAGAGCATACATTAGAACCGGCTTAGGTTTTGGTATGGACTTTGATAACATAAAAGAAAACACATCTAGTGATAAGGATGAAGGTGATTTTGAGGATGTAACCACTAGTGATGATGAACTCATTAATTATGTTGACACATCTAGTAATGAGGGTTCAATTAGTGAATCACCTCCGAGTATAAGAAAGACAAAGGTTATCATGTCGTTCCACATCCAGTTGATAGTCATCAACCCATAAGACCTGATGTTTCACGTTTTGGTATAGACAATCTAGAGTTTAGGAAGAAGCTTATTGGTCAATCTAGGTCTGAAACCCCAAAAGAAACTGTTGAAACAAATTTACAAAGTCAAGCAATACCTTCTACTCAAAGTACTGCTCCACAAGAAGTACCTTCAGGAAAACCTTTTCAAAACAGTATTGCTAAACCTTTTTGGAATTCTTTTGGTCAAAACAGATTTCATCATTCACCTAGTAGGCACAATAGTTTTGGTCATAGACATAGGAGAAGTCACTTTGGGAGTATGGGTGAAAAACTGTGTTTTTTGTGTTTTAGTCATACTCATTTAATCAGGATTGTGAACATCACTCAGAATACCTTAGGAAATTTTCAAAGAATAGGTCTGCCAACCAGAAACCTAGAGAGAAAAAACCAGTTTAGGATAATTCTAATAGGGTCAATCACAACAATTTCTCACTGCACCATAGGTACCCCACCAAAGAAGACCTTTTTCTAAACCCACAAGACCTTCACAAGCAAGACTTCTCAAAGTCTCGCTACCAAACCAAGGTATCGCGAATATCACTTGGAACAAAAATCCTAGGAGATCTCATTACTATCAACCTAGAAGGTATTACAATTCACATAGGGATCTAGATCACAGGAACCAAGTGTTAAACCGAATGGGTTAAGAGGGAAAGTATCGCTAGGGACAAAAAGTACTTTAAAAAAGTGAATCGATGTTTTCATAATACAAGAAAAAGAGAATGAATTTGCAAAATAGAGTTCTATTGAAAATCCGAAAGTTTTGAAAATCCACATGCTAAAAATCAAAAGATAATTCGGATCATGTTTTGAAAAATGTTGAAATTACATACTCAAAGAATTTGAGTTTGTGACTCACAAGGGAACACAAGTCAAGAATGGCTTGGGTTCCTAAAAGAAAATAACTCTCTAAATCTTTGTGCGGGCAACCCGTAAGAGGAGTTTAAAGATCATTTAATTGTAGATAGTGGTTGCTCGAAGTATGACAGAGACAAGGATATTACATGCGATTTTAGATCTATTAGTGGAGGAAGAGTTGCATTTGGGAATGATCCCAATGGAGGAAGGATTCTTGGGAAAGGAACTATCAAAGCGGGCGTATAGATTTTGAGAATGTTAGATATGTGAAGGAGTCAAGTTCAACTTATTGTCGGTCTCTCAAATCGTGACAAAAGCATCCTGTGTTATTCACTGACACAGAATGTCTCATTCTTTCCTCTGAATTTAAACTTGTTGATGATAACTTGGTAGTTCTCAGAGTACCAAGAACCAATGATGTGTATAGTCTGGACATGAAGAGTCTTCACTCTTATGGAAGAGCCACCAGTTTAGTGGCAAAAGCAACAACTGCAGAAGCACATCAGTGACATAGAAGATTGGGACATTTAACACAATTAACACATTTAAGGGGAGGACTATTAGTATTAGTATAGTCCTGTGCATTGTTTGAGGGGAGGATATTTATGTATGCTTAGCTTATACAGAGGAATTTGGAAAAATCTTGTTTTTTTATGAAAGTCTTGCTTGGGAAAGTACTACACACGTGGAAAATAATTGTTTGTCTTATTGAAATCTTGTTCCAATGGTAATATTGAGGGTAATTCTACTAACGGTAACTTTGTTATTATGGGATGTGATTTTCAAATCTCACATATAAATAACTACTCTCCGATTTTCCTCTCATCTTGATATTATCATATCTTTTCCATAATTCTTTCATCATCTCTTTATTATTCGATTCTATCTCTAATTGTGCTTACATACTCAATCATGGCAAATCGTCCTACTGTTTCAAAGCACAATATGGTGGCGAATTTAGATAAGACTGAAGATAATGAGGCTTTCCATGATATTATTGATTATCTCACTGGGTCGCCAATCAGTATGCTCTTTTAGTAGAGCCGGATATCATTGAACCTTGGATTCAAGAATTTTGGGCTACTGCCAGGGATAATATGGAGAATGATGAATTTTATATTAGGGCTACAGTTGTTGGAAGAACTGTGAAGATTTCTGAAGCATCTATTCGAGAAGACTTATTGTTTAATGATGCGAGAAGGGCTATTCGTTTTGCTAAGGAGTTGATTTGGGAAACTTTTGGGCATCTTGGTTATGAAGGGTCTTTAACAGAACAAACTTTCGTGAAACAACTATTTTGTCCTCAATGGAAGTTTTAATACATGTGTTGCTACATTGTATTAGTGCTAAAAGTACTTCATGGGAGCAATTTGGATCAAATATAGCATCCGCTATGGTGGGATTGGCTCTGATCGTATTTTCAATTTTTCAAGGCTGATTCTAGATGGCATGCTTTCTCACATTACTCATGGATCAAAATGGTTAATGTATCCCAGATTTATTCAAGTTTTTCTAAACAAACAACTTGCTGATGTACCAAAGCCAACAGATTTACTTCCTGTTATTGTACAACAAGCAAAAATTTTTACCTTTATGGCGAGAAGAAGTGATCTATTCAGAGGTCCAGATACGCCGTTAACTACTTCTATGATGGAAGTTGTTCAAGCTGTTAGAGCTGATGTTGAAGATGATGAAGCAAGTGAAGGTATTTCACCTGCAAGTACTGCATCTGCAAGTACTGGTTCTCCAAGTGTTGCATCTGCAGAAGGTACTACTTCCCCAAGTATTGAAGTTCAAGAAGAAGTTGCGGGTTCACCTTCTCCATCTCCACAACAATCTGTTCCTAATTCTCAACCAGAGGAACATTCACCAGTTCAAGGAGATGCTTCTCATACTATCTCACCTGAAGGGTTAACATTGGATAATTATGTTTTAACAAGGGAGTTAGTTAAGTTGAAAAAGACTACTGAGGCTCAAGCAAAACAGATTAAGAGGTTGATGCTCAAGTATAAGAGGTTAAAGAATTTTATTCGCCTTTTATCAAATGTTATCGCTATGGGTTAAGGAAGAACACAAGCGTAGAAGGCAATTTAAGAAGAAAAACAAAGGCAAAAGGTTCCTAAACCATCTTACGTCCAATTGGGAGGAATTCGAAGAAAAGAATTTGAAAGAAGATGTTAAGGAGAAAGAACCTCAAGGTCTTGAAGAGCATGTTATCGTTGAAATCATGAAGATGAAAGGTCCGAAGATCAAGGTATTGAACAACAAAGTCTCGCTTTCACTTTGGTACTCACAGACAAGAGTTGGTTACACCAAGGGTATTAGATTTTGAAGAGGAAGTCGGTCCTTCAACTATTCCACATGAAGAATAAGTTGGTCCTTAAAAGCGCTATACCGGAAAAGTCGATACACCTCAAAGAATACATACGCAAGTGATGATGAATTTATTGCAACTATTTTGCATGGTTTATCAAAGCCAAGGGTCATTACTATTCCAGAGTGCAAGAAGAGGAACAATCAAGAGTTTCTCAACTCGCTATTGATCCTAAGGATAAAGGAAAAGGTGTTTTGGTAGAAGTTAAGAAGAAGAAACCAACTTTAGCACAGTTAAGAGCTGCTCAAGATGCTTTAAATGAACAAGTAGCTAGAAAGATTCAAGAGGAAATAAATGCTAAAGATAGAGAAGATAAGGAAGTCAAGAAGCTCGTAATAGAGAAGCGACTAAGAAGTTGCATGAGGAATTGAATCTTTGAAGCTAGTGAATATTTAGAGTCACATGTTCTTTCTTTTATGCCTAGAAAACCAAATCTTGCTAAAGAAAGGAATGCAATGATGGCTTATTTGAAAAGTCGAGGATATAAAGGATTGCGGTGAAGCATGTTGATATGAAAAGATTATATGATGTCGAGACGAAGCTTATAAGATGGATGTTGCAAGTATTAAAGATTATAAAGATGAAGCTACTTGGACTGAATCGTAAAGAAAGAAAGTTTGAAAGAAAAAGGAAAAGCGATGTTGAAGATAAACAGTTTTCAAAGAAAGAAAAAGTTGAGTTAAGATCTGAAACTAAGGATGAATTAAGAAATTATCTCAGAATAGTAGACTTTGAATATTCCGGAGAAGATGCTGATATGATGATGAACAGATCTCAGATTACTACTTTTGAAGTTGTGGAATCTAAAGAAGGAAGCTATCTGATGTTTCATAGAGAAGATGAAAGCTTCAGAGTGTTCAATAGATTATGGGATTTATTGCATATCATAGATAGAGTGGATCTATTCTATTTATATCATCTAGTGAAAGAGTATTTTGAATATCATCCTTTAGAAGGAATTGGTTTAGTTTTACTGGGAGATCTCACAACTGCATAGGAAACTGATGAACAGAGTAGTGATGAAATTTGGAAAAATCAAGAGAGCTGGGAAATTGTTTGTTGGAGATTTTTGAAGAACTGGAGTTCATGTTCTAGAGTGGAAAATGGTACAATGATTCACATGTTTTCGATAGAAGATATCCTCTTACAATCGATCTTATGAGGAGGATGCTAGAGCATGGAATGGAGGTTGAAGAGGACAATGAAATTGCTTGTATGGTCATCAATTTGTTTATCAATTGGACTACTATTGCAGAAGATAATGAATAAGCGGTATGAGACTTAATTGAATAAATTATTTTGATAAATCGATACTTTATTCAAAGTATCATTGATCAAACAGAGATTTTAATCAAAGTATCGCTTGCGATTTTAACCGATTAAGTGATTTTTGAAGAAAACTTTGTTAAGTAACAAATAATTTTGAAACAAAGGTTGAATAAATGGTTTTGAGATGATAACATCAATAGGTTATCAATCCACCATGGTTACAAAAGGATTGACTAATCCATGAGCAAACGGCTCGTAAAGATATATCAAATCGGTTTTAGTTGACAACTTGCTAATAAGTTGGATGGTAATCAACTCACCATATCGATAATGTGAAGAGTTGGCTAGCCCACAAGAAAATGGCTTGTGGTAAAGGGCGTGGAAAAACCATTATATGGTAATTAGTTCACCATGATGAAAGAACTAACTAGTCCGAAGGGTATAGCTTTTGGTAAAGACAAATCAAATCATTGATAGTGATGATTTGCTAAAAATCATATGGTTATCGAGTGTACCATGGTCTTACACACCAAAACATTTGGCTACTCTAGAGTTAATGGCTTTGGTAAAGAGATCTAAATCCATTAAATTTTCAATGATTCACCTCTCAGGAGTTAACACACCGAAGTGATGAGAATAGTTTGCAACTTAAACTCGAATTAATGTACAAATTGTCATATGTTGTTGTGTTCTTTGAAAAGATGGAGCTTCTTTGGATGATGTCAGAAAAGAATATTTCTAAAGATACTTTGACTATGCACAGAATCTACAAAGATACAATCCAAAGACAAAGACACAATATGTTCTCAAAGATGAAGCTGATAAAGATAAATTTACAAAAGAACTTGAAGTCAATCAAGTAGAATTCAAGTTAGGGGAGGATTGTTGGGATATGAAAGTGCTGAAGATTGACAGAGTGGTACATAAAGATAAAGTACTGTAAAACTATAAAGTACTAGAAAAGTCAAAGAGTCAAAGTACTGCATAACGAAGTCAAAGTACTGCAAGATCAAAGAACTGTTTTATTCGTTTATAGAAAGTCTTGTAATTCTAGAATATTCTATGTTAGATTACTTGACGTACAAGGATACAAATTGTATACCGACTAGGGTATCCTTGAGCCTATAAAAGGACCCCTAGATTGGCATAATACGTACGTGATTTTATTAGAGTTTTAGAAAGAAGTTCGATATCATTAGAGTTGTTAAAGATCTGCATAATAAGCAGAGTTAGAGTTATTAATAAAATCGTTTATAGTTAAAGTTATTCTACTTAGCTTTGTTAAGTAAATTCCGCATACTTAATAGAGTTTGCTCAGTGTTTCTCTGTTAATAACTTAGGATTTATCCGAGGTTATTAAACCTTAACAAGCTATTTAAGTTAGTTTGGTTAGAGTACATCGATCCAACATATTTGGGCATACATGGGCCTTGTATGGTATCAGAACCAAGATAATTAGTCAATTATGTAAACCAGATGTTGGCCCACAACCACTTGTAAAAACTCTCTCACCAGCATAATAATCGTTCGACTAATCGTCTGACTATTGTATAATATTTCTAGTATTTTGAATAAAAGGTTGGCCTTTGGCCGCTATCTTCTTATAAGTTTTCTTCTTTATTATTTTTCTGTTTATATTTAGTCTAAATGGTAGGCTAAATCCATATATGTTGAATAACATTAATCATACATTTAACTAATTTCTATGGATCTTCATATTTTATAAGTTCTTGATATGCTCAAATATATTTATGACTAAACAAAGTCCAGGTCGGTACTATGTCCAGGCAGATCTTATGGATAACTATGTCATAGTCGTGATCCGATACTGTTTAGCCGAGATGATGGCGTGCTAAGGGTATTTTATCATTGACTGACTTGTGGTTTGAAATATGGATCTTGGAATACTACCATAAATAGAATCCTGTGACTCGTTTGGGTTTATATATTTGGGCATACCTGGGCCTTGTATGACTGAGGAATATGATATTCCCAGAAATCTAGATCTTTTAAATAAATGGTATCAGAGCCATGGAAAAGAGGGATATGTATGTTTAAAGTTTTTCAACATATATTTTTACATATCATGTTAAACTTATTTAGAAGAAATAATAAAACTGTTAAAAACAGTATGACTGAGGAATATGATATTCCCAGAAATCTAGATCTTTTAAATAAATGGACAATTCCTAAAGTCCAACCTAGAGTTTTATATGAAATCGAAACTTTTGAAGAATTGGGTTTCACTCAGACTGTTAAAACTACTGAAGAAACCATATCACTTGATAATAATGAAATGATTTTAAAATTATTAAATGGAAAAGATATTCAGAAATATCGCTCGGAATTTAATTATTTACATATTGGTTTAGTGCAAATTGCTTTTAAACCTTTAACTTTACAAGGGTTAACTGAAAGTTTTTTAGCTGTTTTACGAGATGGTCGTAATAGAAATTGGCAACAATCTTTAACTGGTATTATAGAATCAAGTCTGGCTCATGGTCCAGTTTATTTTAATGTTTATCCTAATTTACAATTATCTTTATCTGATGTTAATATACTTGACTTGCACCAATGGTTCTATATAAAGGCATGTAGTCACACAATATGAAAAACGCGTTAACCCTCTGGCGTTAAAAAACGATTACGATTCTTCAAAACAACCGATCTTTTAATATTACTATGCTCGTGGGTCGGTGAAGTAATCATCTACTTTTTGCTTAGTATATTATCAAATCTTGGGTGTGACATTATTATATTCGTTTTTTGTCTGCGTTTAACATATACAATTCGTATATTATCTATCTACTTTTTTGAAGTAATCATCTACTTTTGCTTAATATATTATCCGATCTTGGGTACGTCAACGTTTGCATGCGTTATTCATGGGTTGATCTATGGCCGATTATGATTATAAACCCTAGTTTATTACTAGGGTTTAATTAATACGTAGCGATTACGTGGTTTGGTACGGGTTGTTTTTTCTTGTTTCGATTGTGATATTTTGGTTAGGGTTTGTTTTTTGTCGTGTTGATGGAGGGTGTGCCTAACGTTGATAAGGATACCTTAATGGATTGTAGGGAGCATGAACCTCATGTGGAGCCGGTTCCACATGATGTAAATCCTACTGATTCTCAAGTGGAGCCGATTTCACTTGGTTCGAGCCCTAGTCATGATGCACCTAGTCATGACTCGCCTGATGGTCATGATACTTTACTGAAAATTCGTGCTATTGAAAAACAAATATTTGAGGGAAAACTTGTTCTTGTGGGTGATGATGGGCAACCATTAAAACCTGTTGTTACAGTGGATGCTACTACTTCTGCTGGGGCTAATCCATTCGAGCATCTTAAGGTGCCGCAATCACAGAAGGAGCTAGAGGAGATGCTTGCTGCTATTGGTTATTCTTCGAAACCTCCTCAAGATACGAGGGTTCCTATGGCTTCTAATGTTGATAAGGTTGATACGAATGTACATGGGGTTGTTGGTATTGAGAAGGTTGGTGGTTTGAAACAACCTTCTACTTCGTATGTTGGTGTTACTTCTACTGAACCTAAGAAACACACGTCAAACTTTCGTAGGTTGGAGTGTAATAAGAAAGCTAATGGTGTGGATCTTTCTGTCCCGATGAAAGTGGTTGAAGAGGTGAACACTAGGTTTGAGAATACTTTATATGGGTATTTTCTTGGTCAACGACTTGCTTTTCCTGTTGTTGATTACTTTATACGCAATGCGTGGGCTAAGTTTGGTATACAAAAGGTAATGATGAATGCAAAGGGTTCTTCTTTTAAGTTCAATTCGAAGAAAGGTGTTGATGATGTTCTTGAAAACGGTCCTTGGTTGATTAGAAATGTACCTATTATTCTTAAACCATGGACACTGAACACCAACTTACTTAAAGAGGATTTGACCAATATCCCGTTGTGGGTTAAATTCCATGATGTTCCTCTGGCTATGTTTTCTGATGATGGCCTTAGTCTCCTTGCCACATTGATAGGCACGCCCAAAAGGTTAGATGCTTTCAATAGCCAAATGTGCAAGGACTCGTGGGGCCATAGTAGTTTTGCTAGATGCATGATTGAAGTGAAGTAGGATGAGGTGCTTAGGGACTACCTTACTGTTGAGATACCGTTACTTGATGGGTCGGGTTCGACTATTGAGAAGATACGGGTTGAATATGAGTGGAAACCACCTCATTGTGATAAATGTAAGATTTTGGTCATACTCTTATTGAATGTCCTAAAGTTGTTGAACCTCCGCTCGACCTACTAAGCGTGTTAATGATGGTTTCAAGACGGTTAATAACAAGAAGAAGGAAAGCAAGGTGGGTCTACTATTCGGGTCAAGCGGGGTTTACTAAACTGTTGTGGGTAAGCAGATTTCAATATCAACCCAAAAAGACTCCTCCTGAACCTAAGAAAGTGGAAGTCAATAAGAAGAATACTTCTAATGTGGCTAGTTCGAGTGGAACAACGATCTCTACGTCTAACCAGTTTGATGCTCTTAATACGGATGCGTTTGGTATTCCTTCTAATGACACCAACAAGGATGTGGATTATGGTCGTACAATGGAAGTTAATGAACACACGTCTACTAAGACAGGTACTGCATCAAAAGAACCCCTTGTGAGTGATTTGAAAGAGATGGAGTCGGATGTGGCTCCTAAAACTAGTGATTCTTGTATTCCGCCCGCCTCTTCTACTAAGAGAGTTAACCCTTTTTCTAAAGTAGGAGAGATCGAGGTGTCAGATTCTGAAGATGAGGTGGTTGCTAACCCATTTGATGAGTCTGCTAATATATTCGGTGGTGGCCAAGAGTTTGAAGATGAGTATGATGACTATGACTACGATGACTATGCGAAGCAGGTTTCTGATCTTCCTGGGAATTTGGATGCCTTTAATGCCATGTATGGCACCAAGCTTCAAGGTCCTAGGAAGTAAATTTTCTTTCGTTATGTCCTATGTTATCATTTGAGTAGTGGTTTGTTTTCTTGTTTAGAAAATATGAAGTATCTTGTTATGTAAGCTTTATGCCTATGTAATGGGTTGAGATATGGTATTTCACTCATATCCATTGTACTTAAACGTTTCTTTTGGTTAATATATTTACCAGGGTGCAGGATTACTCCCCTTTACCAAAAAAAATGTTAATATACTTGATAGTTTAACTTTAAATATCAAAACGCATGGTTATAATTACATTCTGGTTCAGAATTAATATGTATATGTTTTAGAATTTATTTTAGACCTCTTACTACTATGAATCCTAAATGTAAAAGGTTTAGTAAAAATAATGAAACTATTTTGATTGAAAGTAATTTAGATATGTCAAAAGTTACTACTAGAAAATCTATAAAATGGAATGAAATAAAATTTCCAGAAAATTGGGTTTTGGAAGGAGCTATACCTCCTCAGCCAAAAATTAATAGTAATTTTACTAATATTATTCAAACTTATGATGGTATGGTAAAAATAGAATTTGAAGAAGAAACTTCTGAAAATGCTTTAATAAGAAGAAGTAGGTCTAATAAATCTTTATTTTCTAGTCATTTAGACTATAGAGTTGATATGCCATATAGAGATTCTACTTCTCAAATTAGAGAAGAAATTAGAGAAGAAGAAAGTCTTCCTCCAAGAGTTGATAATTTAACAATTAGAAATAATAATATAGTTCAAGGTAACTATAATGATGAGGATAATAATACTGCCTCTGAAATGAATTTTTCTATTTAATGGATAGTGCAGAAAAAATTGATTTTTCTCCTGGTTCTTCTACCAGACTTTTAATTTCTAAAGAATTTAAATTAGAAAAATGGATACCTTTTAGAAAATGGTTTTTTGAAACTTTTTCTAGTACAAAATTAAAAACAATACTAGAAAAATTTTATAATCATTTAACAAAAGTTAATAAAGTTATTTATTTTGTTCCATGGTTTAATCATAATTATCTCATAAATTACGTTTCAGTTTTAGAAAGAGATTATAAACTCATAACTGGTCAGGTTGAAAAAGTAATATTTCCACCTCAACAACCTTTTCAAATACAAAAAGAAAATATAAATTTACATTTTGCAGCTTTTCAAAAATTATTTGAAAATGATACTTTGTCTATAACGACAAATCATGTAAATCAAATTTTACAACAAAGTAATTTTACAAATATTTATTTAGTGGTGTTAGGAGAACAAATTTTTTCCATCTACAAAAGAGTTGTAACTCTTTTATCTCAAATAAACCAGTTAAAAAGTAAGCAAAATATAAATGAGGAAAATAAAGAAGCAAGTAATTCCCAAGCTACTGCAAGTATTCAACCTCCTCCTGAAATTACAGAGTTCAAATTAAAATCTATTTCTGAATTAGAAAAATTAATAGAAAATCAATTCAAAGTTTTAAAATTAAATGCTATAGATGATGAAGATAATATGTCGGATGAAGCATACAGAGATAAAATTAATGATGAAATTAATAAAACGAAAAATATAGTAGTAAATATGCTAATAAGCCTTCTCAAATGAAATATTATTATCCTAGACCCACTCCTCAAGATGTTTTACATGAGGAAACTGAATATATTATTAATAATAGTTACAATGGGAAAAATATTTATGAACGAAATATAGATGGTTATACTGAAAGGCAAATATATAGTTTAGTACATCGAATGATGATGTATTGTACTATTGCTAAAAATAATGGTAATGATGATAAAACAGTTGCTAAAATGATTATAGCAGGGTTTACTGGTCAATTAAAAGGTTGGTGGGATAATTATCTTTCCAAAGAAGATCAGCAAGAGGTTCTTAATACAGTAAAAACAGAAAATGGTTCTCAAATATCTTATGCTGTTTATACATTAATTGTTAATATTATTGAACATTTTATTGGAAGATGGTATGATAATTCAGAAAATTAGAACTCTTTTAAATGGATTAAAATGTCCAACTTTAACTTCTTTTAGATGGTACAAGGATACTTTCCTTAGTAGAGTTATGGAGCTTCCTGACTCTAATAGTGCCCATTGGAAGTCTAAGTTTATAGATGGTTTACCTAATATATTTGCTGAAAGAGTTAGAAATACTCTAAGAAAAAATGATATTAATATAAATTATGGTACATTTACTTATGGTAAATTAATAGGAACTTGTATTCAAGAAGGCTTAGCCTTATGTAATGAAATAAAATTAAATCAATAGATTAAGACCCAAAATTTAAATGAAAGAAAACAATTGGGTCAATTTTGTGATCAATTTGGTATGAATTGTTCAACCTCTTATGATAAGAAAAATTATAAGCCTTCAAAGAAAAGAAATTTTTTTGAGTATAAAAAATCTCCCAAATTTAAAAAACGAGAAGAAAAAAGATTTACTAGAAAACAATTTAAAAATGATAGTAAACCTATTACATGTTTTAAATGTGGAAAAATTGGTCATTTTGCAAATAAATGCAGAGTTAAGAAAAAAATTAATAATCTTAATATAGATGAAGAATTAAAAGATGGTTTAAAGAAAATTTTTTAAACTCAGAATATGAATATGATTATTCTTCAGATTCAGAAAGTTCATTTTCTAAACAAGAAATAAATTGTCATTGTTTAAAAGAAGAATATTTTATTTATGAAAATGATAATTTTCATAAAAATGACAATATAGAGATGGATATTTATAAAATTCAATCTCAATTTGAAGATTTAAAAATTAATGTGTTAACTAGCGAAACATTAGATCTTTTAAAATTAATACAAGATGATGATGATTCAGCAATGTTACTGGCTATTAGCCTTCTGTTTCCTATTGGACCAATATATTATTGGATCGAATCAGATTCCTCAATGAAGACAATGTCAGAAGATAACAATCAATACAATTGCTTAGCAGGAGAATCTCTTATTATTATTATTATTATTATTATTATTATTATTATTATTATTATTATTATTATTATTATTATTATTATTATTATTATTATTATTATTATTATTATTATTATTATGTTTAAAGTTGTTTAACATGATATGTTAAAATATATGTTGAACAACTTTAAACATACATATCCCTCTTTTCCATGGCTCTGATACCATACAAGGCCCAAGTATGCCCAAATATATAAACCCAAACGAGTCACAAGATTCTATTTACGGTAATATTCCAAGATCCATATTTCAAACCAAAAGTCAGTCAATGATAAAATACCCTTAACACGCCATCATCTCGGCTAAACAGGGCTGGATCACGACTATGACATGGTTATCCATAAGATCTGCCTGGACATAGTACCGACATGGACTTTGTTTAGTCATAATAATATTTGAGCATATCAAGAACTTATAAAACATGAAGATCCATTGAAATTAGTTAAATGTATGATTAAAGTTATTCAACATATACGGATTTAGCCTACCATTTAGACTAAATATAAACAGAAAAATAATAAGAGAAGGAAACTTACAAGAAGATTGTGGCCAAAGGCCAACCTTTTATTCAAAATACTAGAAATATTATACAATAGTCGGACGATTAGTCGGACGATTATTATGCTGGTGAGAGAGTTTTTACAAGTGGTTGTGGAAGTGTGTGTGTGGAAGTCTGATTTTCTCCTTCTACTTCTATCCTATTTATAGGAGAGAGGAGAGTCCTATTACAATAAAATAATATCTTATCGACATATAAAACGATAAATCTTGTATTATTGGACCCTATATTTTGGCCGACATGATAATTTAAAGAAAGATACCCTTATTATATCTCTTTCACATTTTTTCCTTTATCTGAGGACGATTCCCCTTTTGAAATACGCTTTGATAGAGTATTCTTCATTTCTTTAAAAAGATCTTCTAAAGATATATCTTCAATCTCTTGAGATTCTCCTGCTAAGCAATTGTATTAATTTCTATCTTCTGACATTGTCTTCATTGAGGAATCTGATTCTTAATATTCAAAATTCTTTATTAAATCTTTCTTCATTTCTTGGAGATATGCTTCCAAAATTTCATCTTTAGAAAGACTCTCCTTGCCTTAAGTTTTTAATTTTTCTATTATCTGCTGATAAGGCGAAGGATTTTCCTTTTTATTTTTGAAATCATTCTGGGCTTTATATTTAACCAGTGCTTGTTTTATTAAATCAATTGTTTCTTTGGAGTTTATTTCTCCATTTTCAGGGTTTTAGAAATCATTTTTTTTCCAGAATTTTGTAAAAAATGTTCTTTGAAGATGAGGAATTTGATCAGGAGCATAATTTACTTCTGGAGCCCATTTCCAAATCCATGGGATTGAAAATTCAATGAAAAAATGCAAAGAAGGTAGAACCTCTTTAGCACCATGGGTTTTGTCATAAAATCTATTAATTTTGGGGAAATATTAACCCATTCTACATATAAACCTTTATAAGGTTCTGGTAAAACTTGCACCGATGTACCATATGATTGACACCAATTTATGAACCAGCTTGGTAAGGATTTATTATAAACCTTTGAGCATACCTTGAAAAACCAAGAATGCTTCTTTTATGGATTAATATATAAAAAAGTTTTATGAAAACTTTCAACATAATGCCAGCTATTCTTTCATGGTACTTAAACCCCATTCTTCTGCAGATATTACCTGCTTTATAATGACTTTGCTAAAATTATAGATCGAGCTATTCTGATCTGTAAAATGCTTGACCTCAATTGATCCTGTAGAAATGAGTATATTCTCATAATAGGATCTTGATTTATAAGCATAAGCTGCACATGGAATATTGTCAAGATATCTTGACATCAGAACCCAAGGATCATCTCCAGATTCAAAGTATCTCATAACATCTTGATATTCAAGAAATATTATTCTCTCTTTGTATGTGGATTGACAAAATTCCTGAGGATCTTCATTATCCTCTTCAGTAAGAGCATTGGCATAAGAAGGAGTATTTTCTTTCTTATTTTTTATGAATTCCAAAAATTCTCCATATAAAGGATCATTTGGACTTGGCATTGATGCTGATGATGATGCTAATTGAGCCTGCCATCTAGCAAACATTTTCTTAGAAACATCATGTTTAAAATCTTTAATAAACATAAATTTAGCTGCTTGACAATCTGTTTTTATTATAAAATGTTGATTATATAAATCATCCTGAAATTTTAAAACACATTTAATTATTGAAAGAATTTCTTTCGCCACAGTAGCATAATTTTTCTAGGCATTATTCCATTTTTCATAATGAAATCTAACCAAATTTTCTTGTTTAGATTCGGATGAATTTGGTTTAAAATTCCCCATACCCTATATTTGAGGCATTTGTTTCTATAATTTTCTTCAGTTTGGGTTAGCAAGAGATAAACATGGAAGACTTGATACTTTTGTTTTAATAGTTTGATTGCTTGAGTATGACTATCGGTCAAGGTGAAGAATCTTTTAATCTATCATATAAAATAGTTGTGTCTTTGGCTAAATCTTTATAAAAAGATGAAATATAATTTAAACTTCCCAAAAACCTTTGTAATTGAGTTTTATCTAAAATTACATATGAGAATTTAGAAGCAAATTCTATACTTCTATTAATAGGAATAATTTTACCCTTTTCAATATTATGGCCTAAAAATCTTACTTATGTTTGAAAAATCATCATTTTTGGTTTTGAAATAACCAAACCATTATTAATAATAATTTTTTCAAATATATCTAAATGTTTAAAATGTGTTTCTATATTTTTTGAAAACACTAAAATATCATCAATATAAACAATTATAAAATCACTATAAGGATTAAAAATATCATTCATAATATTTTGAAATTCTGAAGGCGCATTTTTAAGACCAAAAGGCATAACATTCCATTCATATTGTCCAAATGGGACATTAAAAGCGATTTTATATCATCTTGTTCATTTATTTGAATTTTCCAATATCACGATTTCAAATCAAATTTTGAAAATATTATAGCATCATGTAATCTATCTAATAAATCCTTTTTATTAGGAATAGGATATCTAATCCATTTTAAAACTTTATTAAGAGGTTTGTAATTAATGACTAATCTAGGAACTCCTCTTTCTTGCTCTGCATGTTTATTAACATAAAAAGCAGTACAAGACCATTGAGACTTTGAAGGTTTTATTAATCCTTTTTGTAATAAAGAAGCTATTTTTTTTTCATAAATCCAAATATTCAGAATTCATTTGACAAGGTCTAGCCTTGGTAGGAATTTTATTTTCAGAAAATCCTTCCTCATAAGGAAGACTGACAATATACTTTTTTCTATCCCAAAAAGCATTTGGATGATCATTACAAATTTTTAATGAAAATTTATTTAATAACAATTGTATTTTATCCTTTAATTTAGGATTTTCTAATTTTTCTTCAATAGTAAAAATATTTATTTCTTCTTTAAGAAAATAAATTTGTTTATTTTTTGCTTTTATCCGGTCTTGAATTTCTGAAAGCATTTTTGTTACCGGCTGAGTTATAAAATCAAACGTTATTTCTTTATTATTAAAAGTTCCAGTAATTCTTTTTTATCAACTCTTTTTAAAGGAAAAATTTTATTTATAAAAGGTGTTCCTAAAATTATCTGATTACACATATTTTTTATTAAAACAAAACTTGTAGGAATGCACACTTTATTTTGACAAATTTTTGCATTTTGTAATTTATAATTAATATGCATTTTTTCACCACTTACTGTACTAATAGAGTGGGATGTTTTATCAAAATATTTTGTTGGGATTAACCCTTCTTTAACACAATTTAAATCTGCTCCACTATCAATTAAAGCAGTAAATTCTTGGGTATAATTATTATCTATAAGTAAAATAATCTTTACCCACCATTTTTGTGAAGTAATCATTTCTAAGGTTTGAAGAAAAACTTCTTCATTTTCAGGAACAATATCTTCCTTTTTATCTATAGATAATTTTCCTTTTTCAAATGTATACATTCTATCATCTAAATTCTTATTATTAATTTTTAATTTTGATGACATCAAATAGTCCTGAGTTTCTAAGCATTAATTTCCCCCTTTATCATCACATTTTGAATATATTATTAGTAAAAACTTCCTTATTCCTTTATATTTCATTTCAGGACGCATTGGAAGCAAGAAAACTACTATTTGACATTTTCATGACATATTACGACGTAACCATGTAACGCAGTTACGACGTAACTGATGATCTTGATGACTACGACGTAATCCTTAGATAAGGTTACGCCATAACCAAACTACGGCGTTGTCTCAGCTTAAGATACGCCGTTACTATGACTTGCACTGGAATTTTGTAACTACGGCGTAACACCGAACAAAGTTACGCCGTAGCAAATGGATAAGCACTAAAGATTGAAGAAAGTTACGGCGTAACTACCAAATAGGTTCTGTAGTAACTATTTTGAAGCCAATAAATAATCGACGATTTCATCGGTTTGAGCATCTCTCCTTTCCCAAACCTTCTAGGGTTTGAGAGATCAAAACACGAAGAAGAAGCATGGTTTAGGAGCATGAATAACGAAGTTCTCGCCACGATTTCCTTTGTATTCGAGTTTGGATTCTTTTAATATTTTCTAGATCTTATATTATGAATTCATGGTATTAATTTAAGTTTGCATTTATGTTAATGTTATTCTCTATAATTCTTTATAGACATTTGCTAGTCTTTTCATAGATCGCTAGCTTTAGTAGTGTTATAAGCTTGGTAGTATCTAAAGGGTGGGAGATATGACCAATGACCCAGTCTAATAGATAGCGAAGTATGGAAGGAATTGGCCATAGTACGACCACTCTTAGGTGTGCGAATCGACCAAAGGATCACTTATCAAGTAGAGGACTTAATAGGTTGGGGAATCTAAGTTCCTAACGGTCGGGTTCCCACCATCTAGATCTAGTAGATATGGTGCTTAATGACATTGCTATTAGGTTGCCGAATGATCCGGGTGACCGCTCATCTTGGTGAGGAACCTAAGAACCATAGGCCATGACGAATCAACCAAAGGAGTCGGTGATAATTAACCACTATATTGAATCTTAGTATAGGATTCAATTCATATTTGTTTTCTTTATTAAGCTTCGTTTATCCTTCTCTTTACCTAAATTTACGGTATGCGTGTAAGTAGAATAATTACACACCTATCAAATACATCGCTTTTGTCTACCATATATTACCTATGTTTTATCTAATCAACTTAGTTCTTTTCAAGGTCACTGACTCTCTTGGGACGATACTCGGATTTACCTAAGGCTTTACTACATCGATCGCCTGTTAGTATGTGTTTATCCTAAGTTATTCAAGTTTTATAAATATTAAAAGCGGGATGAAATAGCACATCAAATTTACTAATCTCTGTTTTAAATTATTAATTTCATAAAAGACTTTGAGTATTAACATGCTTATCAATTTTCTAGGGAATAGGAATGCTTTCTTGAAGCATTTTATTAACCTCTATCATAGAATAGGAGAATCATCTTGATTCACAACATTTTACTTGTTCCCACATCGGTTTACATAATTGACTAATTATCTTAGCTCTAATATCATCATCTTGTATTAATTTTAAAAGATCTAATGTTTCACTGGTTAACACATTAATTTTTAAATCTTCAAATTGAGATTGAATTTTATAAATATCCATCTCTATATTGTCATTTTTATGAAAATTATCATTTTTAGAAATAAAATCTTCTTCTTTTAAACAATGACAATTTATTTCTTGTTCAGAAAATGAACTTTATGAATCTGAAGAATAATCATATTCAGATTCTGAGTTTAAAAGAATTTTCTTTAAACCATCTTTTAATTCTTCATCTATATTAAGATTATTAATTTTTTTCTTAACTCTGCATTTATTTGCAAAATGACCAATTTTTCCACATTTAAAACATGTAATAGGTTTACTATCATTTTTAAATTGTTTTCTTGTAAATCTTTTTTCTTCTCGTTTTTTAACTTTGGGAGATTTTTTATACTCAGAAAAATTTCTTTTCTTTGAAGGCTTATAATTTTTCTTATCATAAGAGGTTGAACAATTCATACCAAATTGATCACAAAATTGACCCAATTGTTTTCTTTCATTTAAATTCTGGGTCTTAATCTGTTGATTTAATTTTATTTCATTACATAAGGCTAAGCCTTCTTGAATACAAGTTCATATTAATTTACCATAAGTAAATGTACCATAATTTGTATTAATATCATTTTTTCTTAGAGTATTTCTAACTCTTTCAGCAAATAAATTAGGTAAACCATCTATAAACTTAGACTTCCAATGGGCACTATTAGAGTCAGGAAGCTCCATAACTCTACTAAGGAAAATATCCTTGTACCATCTAAAAGAAGTTAAAGTTGGGCATTTTAATCCATTTAAAAGAGTTCTAATATTTTATGAATTATCAGACCATCTTCCAGTAAAATGTTCAATAATATTAACAATTAATGTATAAACAACATTAGATATTTGAGAACCATTTTCTGTTTTTACTGTATTAAGAACCTCTTGCTGATCTTCTCTGGAAAGATAATTATCCCACCAACCTTTTAATTGAACAGTAAAACCTGCTATAATCATTTTAGCAACTGTTTTATCATCATTACCATTATTTTTAGCAATAGTACATTACATCATCATTCGATGTACTAAACTATATATTTGCCTTTCAGTATAACCATCTTTATTTCATTCATAAATATTTTTCCCACTGTAACTATTATTAATAATATATTCAGCTTCCTCATCTAAAACATCTTGAGGAGTGGGTCTAGGATAATAATATTTCCTTTGAGAAGGCTTATTAGCATATTTACTACTATATTTTTCCATTTTATTAATTTCATCATTAATTTTATCTCTGTATTCTTCATCCGACATATTATCTTCATCATCTATAGCATTTAATTTTAAAACTTTGAATTGATTTTCTATTAATTTTTCTAATTCAGAAATAGATTTTAATTTGAAATCTGTAATTTCAGGAGGAGGTTGAATACTTGCAGTAGCTTGGGAATTACTTGTTTCTTTATTTTCCTCATTTATATTTTGCTTATTTTTTAACTGGTTTATTTGAGATAACAGAGTTTAAACTCTTTTGTGGATGGAATTTTTTTTATCTCCTAACACCACTAAATAAATATTTGTAAAATTACTTTGTTGTAAAATTTGTTTTACATGATTTGTCGTTATAGACAAAGTATCATTTTCAAATAATTTTTGAAAAGCTGCAAAATATAAATTTACATTTTCTTTTTGTATTTGAAAAGGTTGTTGAGGTGGAAATATTCCTTTTTCAACCTGACCAGTTATGAGTTTATAATCTCTTTCTAAAACTGAAATGTAATTTATGAGATAATTATGAATAAACCATGGAACAAAATAAATAACTTTATTAACTTTTGTTAAATGATTATAAAATTTTTCTTGTATTGTTTTTAATTCTGTACTAGAAAAAGTTTCAAAAAACCATTTTCTAAAAGGTATCCATTTTTCTAATTTAAATTCTTTAGAAATTAAAAGTCTGGTAGAAGAACCAGGAGAAAAATCAATTTTTTCTGTACTATCCATTAAATAGAAAAATTCATTTCAGAGGCAGTAATATTATCCTCGTCATTATAGTTTCCTTGAACTATATTATTATTTCTAATTGTTAAATTATAAACTCTTGGAGGAAGACTTTCTTCTTCTCTAATTTGAGAAATAGAAGCTCTAGATGGCATATCAACTCTATAGTCTAAATGCCTAGAAAATAAAGATCTATTAGACCTACTTCTTCTTATTAAAGCATTTTCAGAAGTTTCTTCTTCAAATTCTATTTTTACCGTACCATCAGAAGTTTGAATAATATTAGTAAAATTACTATTAATTTTGGGCAGAGGAGGTATAGCTCCTTCCAAAACCTAATTTTTTGGAAATTTTATTTCATTCCATTTTATAGTTTTT
Source organism: Chrysanthemum lavandulifolium (assembly GCA_022545495.1). Lineage (NCBI taxonomy): Eukaryota > Viridiplantae > Streptophyta > Magnoliopsida > Asterales > Asteraceae > Chrysanthemum > Chrysanthemum lavandulifolium. The sequence continues at coordinate 211,300,094 of CM040240.1, forward strand.
CTAGTAGTAATTTTTGACATATCTAAATTACTTTCTATCAAAATAGTTTCATTATTTTTACTAAACCTTTTACATTTAGGATTCATAGTAGTAAGAGGTCTAAAATAAATTCTATAACCTATACATATTAATTCTGAACCAGGCATGTAATTATAACCATGCGTTTTGATATTTAAAGTTAAACTATCAAGTATATTAACATCAGATAAATATAATTGTAAATTAGGATAAACATTAAAATAAACTGGACCATGAGCCAAACTTGATTCTATAATACCAATTAAAGATTGTTGCCAATTTCTATTACGACCATCTCGTAAAACAGCTAAAAAACTTTTTGGTAACCCTTGTAAAGTTAAGGGTTTAAAAGCAATTTGCACTAAACTAATATGTAAATAATTAAATTCCAAGCGATATTTTTGAATATCTTTTCCATTTAATAATTTTAAAATCATTTCATTATTATCAAGTGATATGGTTTCTTGATGGTTTTAACGATCGAGTGAAACCTAATTCTTCAAAGTTCGATTTCATATAAAACTCTTGGTTGGACATTAGGAATTGTCCATTTATTTAAAAGATCTAGATTTACGAATATCATATTCCTCGGTCATCTTGTTTTAACAGTTTTATTATTTCTTCTAAATAAGTTTAACATGATATGTTAAAATATATGTTGAACAACTTTAAACATACATATCCCTATTTTCCATGGCTCTGATACCATACAAGGCCCAGGTATACCCAAATATATAAACCCAAACGAGTCACATGATTCTATTTACGGTAGTATTCCAAGATCCATATTTCAAACACAAGTCAGTCAATGATAAAATACCCTTAACACGCTATCATCTCGGCTAAACAGGGCTGGATCACGACTATGACATGGTTATCCATAAGATCTGCCTGGACATAGTACCGACCTGGACTTTGTTTAGTCATAAATATATTTGAGCATATCAAGAACTTATAAAATATGAAGATCCATAGAAATTAGTTAAATGTATGATTAATGTTATTCAACATATATGGATTTAGCCTACCATTTAGACTAAATATAAACAGAAAAATAATAAAGAAGGAAACTTACAAGAAGATTGTGGCCAAAGGCCAACCTTTTATTCAAAATACTGGAAATATTATACAATAGTCGGACGATTAGTCGGACAATTATTATGCTGGTGAGAGAGTTTTTACAAGTGGTTGTGGAAGTGTGTGTGGAAGTCTGATTTTCTCCTTCTACTTCTATCCTATTTATAGGAGAGAGGAGAGTCCTATTACAATAAAATAATATCTTATCGACATATAAAACGACAAATCTTGTATTATTGGACCTTATATTTTGGCCGACATGATAATTTAAAGAAGGATACCCTTATTATATATCTTTCACATTTTTTCCTTTATCTGAGGACGATTCCCCTTTTGAAATACGCTTTGATAGAGTATTCTTCATTTCTTCAAAAAGATCTTCTAAAGATATATCCTCAATCTCTTGAGATTCTCCTGCTAAGCAATTGTATTGATTGCTATCTTCTGACATTGTATTCATTGAGGAATCTGATTCTTGATATTCAAAATTCTTTATTAAATCTTTCTTCATTTCTTGGAGATATGCTTCCAAAATTTCATCTTTAGAAAGACTCTCCTTGCCTTGAGTTTTTAATTTTTCTATTATCTGCTGATAAGGCGAAGGATTTTCCTTTTTATTTTTGAAATCATTCTGGGCTTTATATTTAACCAGTGCTTGTTTTATTAAATCAATTGTTTCTTTGGAGTTTATTTCTCCATTTTCAGGGTTTTTAGAAATCATTTTTTTTCCAGAATTTTGTAAAAAATGTTCTTTGAAGATGAGGAATTTGATCAGGAGCATAATTTACTTCTGGAGCCCATTTCCAAATCCATGGGATTGAAAATTCAATGAAAAAATGCAAAGAAGGTAGAACCTCTTTAGCACCATGGGTTTTTGTCATAAAATATATTAATTTTGGGGAAATATTAACCCATTCTGCATATAAACCTTTATAAGGTTCTTGTAAAATTTGCACTGATGGACCATATGATTGCCACCAATTTATGAACCAGCTTGGTAAGGATTTATTATAAACCTTTGAGCATACCTTGAAAAACCAAGAATGCTTCTTTTTTGGATTAATATATGAAAAAGTTTTATGAAAACTTTCAACATAATCCTAGTAATTATATTTTACTACGGTTTTTTGAATAGGATGTATAAATTCCTTTTCTTTCATGGTACTTAAACCCCATTCTTCTGCAGATATTACCTGCTTTATAATGATTTTGCTAAAATTATAGATCGAGCTATTCTGATCTGTAAAATGCCTGACCTCAATTGATCCTGTAGAAATGAGTATATTCTCATAATAGGATCTTGATTTATAAGTATAATCTGCACATGGAATATTGCCAAGATATCTTGACATCAGAACCCAAGGATCATCTCCAGATTCAAAGTATCTCATAACATATTGATATTCAAGAAATATTATTCTCTCCTTATATGTGGTTTGACAAAATTCCTGAGGATCTTCATTATCCTCTTCAGTAAGAGCATTGGCATAAGAAGGAGTATTTCTTTCTTATTTTTTATGAATTCCAAAAATTCTCCATATAAAGGATCATTTGGACTTGGCATTGATGCTAATGATGATGATTCAGCAATGTTACTGGCTATTAGCCTTCTGTTTCCCTGTTGGACCAATATATTATTGGATCATGTTCTGCCACCACCTCTATATAAGTGGCTTCCTCTTCCTCCTCTTCCTCGAGGAATCATTTATGTAAATATTCACGAGTTAAAAAATCAGGAAGAATATTATCTTTCCCTTTCTTATATTCAATTGTAAAATCAAATGGCGCTAATTGAGCCTGCCATCTAGCAAACATTTGCTTAGAAACATCATGTTTAAAATCTTTATTAAACGTAAATTTAGCTGCTTGACAATCTGTTTTTATATATTTGGGCATACCTGGGCCTTGTATGGTATCAGAGCCATGGAAAAGAGGGATATGTATGTTTAAAGTTGTTCAACATATATTTTAACATATCATGTTAAACTTATTTAGAAGAAATAATAAAACTGTTAAAAACAGTATGACTGAGGAATATGATATTCCCATAAATCTAGATCTTTTAAATAAATGGACAATTCCTAAAGTCCAACCAAGAGTTTTATATGAAATCGGAACTTTTGAAGAATTAGGTTTCACTCAGACTGTTAAAACTACTGAAGAAACCATATCACTTGATAATAATGAAATGATTTTAAAATTATTAAATGGAAAAGATATTCAAAAATATCACTTGGAATTTAATTATTTACATATTGGTTTAGTGCAAATTGCTTTTAAACCCTTAACTTTACAAGGGTTACCTGAAAGTTTTTTAGCTGTTTTACGAGATGGTCGTAATAGAAATTGGCAACAATCTTTAATTGGTATTATAGAATCAAGTCTGGCTCATGGTCCAGTTTATTTTAATGTTTATCCTAATTTACAATTATCTTTATCTGATGTTAATATACTTGATAGTTTAACTTTAAATATCAAAACGCATTGTTATAATTACATGCCTGGTTCAGAATTAATATGTATATGTTATAGAATTTATTTTAGACCTCTTACTACTATGAATCCTAAATGTAAAAGGTTTAGTAAAAATAATGAAACTATTTTGATAGAAAGTAATTCAGATATGTCAAAAATTACTACTAGAAAAACTATAAAATGGAATGAAATAAAATTTCCAGAAAATTGGGTTTTGGAAGGAGCTATACCTCCTCAGCCAAAAATTAATAGTAATTTTACTAATATTATTCAAACTTCTGATGGTACGGTAAAAATAGAATTTGAAGAAGAAACTTCTGAAAATGCTTTAATAAGAAGAAGTAGGTCTAATAGATCTTTATTTTCTAGTCATTTAGACTATAGAGTTGATATGCTATCTAGAGCTTCTACTTCTCAAATTAGAGAAGAAATTAGAGGAGAAGAAAGTCTTCCTCCAAGAGTTTATAATTTAACAATTAGAAATAATAATATAGTTCAAGGTAACTATAATGATGAGGATAATATTACTGCCTCTGAAATGAATTTTTCTATTTAATGGATAGTACAGAAAAAATTGATTTTTCTCCTGGTTCTTCTACCAGACTTTTAATTTCTAAAGAATTTAAATTAGAAAATGGATACCTTTTAGAAAATGGTTTTTGAAACTTTTCTAGTATGTAATTAAAACAATACAAGAAAAATTTTATAATCATTTAACAAAAGTTAATAAAGTTATTTATTTTGTTTAATGGTTTATTCATAATTATCTCATAAATTACATTTCAGTTTTAAAAAGAGATTATAAACTCATAACTGGTCAGGTTGAAAAAGGAATATTTCCACCTCAACAACCTTTCAAATACAAAAAGAAAATGTAAATTTACATTTTGCAGCTTTTCAAAAATTATTTGAAAACGATACTTTGTCTATAACGACAAATCACGTAAATCAAATTTTACAACAAAGTAATTTTACAAATATTTATTTAGTGGTGTTAGGAGAACAAATTTTTTCCATCCACAAAAGAGTTGAAACTCTTTTATCTCAAATAAACCAGTTAAAAAATAAGTAAAATATAAATGAGGAAAATAAAGAAGCAAGTAATTCCCAAGCTACTGCAAGTATTCAACCTTCTCCTGAAATTACCGATTTCAAATTAAAATCTATTTCTGAATTAGAAAAATTAATAGAAAATCAATTCAAAGTTTTAAAATTAAATGCTATAGATGATGAAGATAATATGCCGGATGAAGAATACAGAGATAAAATTAATGATGAAATTAATAAAATGGAAAAATATAGTAGTAAATATGCTAATAAGCCTTCTCAAAGGAAATATTATTATGCTAGACCCACTCCTCAAGATGTTTTACATGAGGAAACTGAATATATTATTAATAATAGTTACAGTGGGAAAAATATTTATGAATGAAATATAGATGGTTATATTGAAAGGCAAATATATAGTTTAGTACATCGAATGATGATGTATTGTACTATTGCTAAAAATAATGGTAATGATGATAAACTAGTTGCTAAAATGATTATAGCGAGGTTTTACTGGTCAATTAAAAGGTTGGTGGGATAATTATCTTTCCGGAGAAGATCGACAGAGGTTCTTAATCTGAAAAAGCAGAAAATGGTTCTCAAATATCTAATGTTGTTTATACATTAATTGTTAATATTATTGAACATTTTACTGGAAGATGGTCTGATAATTCAGAAAATATTAGAACTCTTTTAAATGGATTAAAATGTCCAACTTTAACTTCTTTTAGATGGTACAAGGATACTTTCCTTAGTAGAGTTATGGAGATTCCTGACTCTAATAGTGCCCATTGGAAGTCTAAGTTTATAGATGGTTTACCTAATTTATTTGCTGAAAGAGTTAGAAATACTCTAAGAAAAAATGATATTAATATAAATTATGTTACATTTGCTTATGGTAAATTAATAGGAACTTGTATTCAAGAAGGCTTAGCCTTATGTAGTGAAATAAAATTAAATCAACAGATTAAGACCCATAATTTAAATGAAAGAAAACAATTGGGTCAATTTTGTGATCAATTTGGTATGAATTGTTCAACCTCTTATGATAAGAAAAATTATAAGCCTTCAAAGAAAAGAAATTTTTCTGAGTATAAAAAATCTCCCAAATTTAAAAAACGAGAAGAAAAAAGATTTACAAGAAAACAATTTAAAAATGATAGTAAACCTATTACATGTTTTAAATGGTGAAAAATTGGTCATTTTGCAAATAAATGCAGAGCTAAGAAAAAAAATTAATAATCTTAATATAGATGAAGAATTAAAAGATGGTTTAAAGAAAATTCTTTTAAACTCAAAATATGAAAATGATTATTCTTCAGATTCAAAAAGTTCATTTTCTGAACAAGAAATAAATTGTCATTGTTTAAAAGAAGAAGATTTTATTTCTGAAAATGATAATTTTCATAAAAATGACAATATAGAGATGGATATTTATAAAATTCAATCTCAATTTGAAGATTTAAAAATTAATGTGTTAACAAGTGAAACATTAGATCTTTTAAAATTAATACAAGATGATGATATTAGAGCTAAGATAATTAGTCAATTATGTAAACCAGATGTGGGAACAAGTAAAAATGTTGTGACTCAAGATGATTCTCCCTATTCTATGATAGAGGTTAATAAAATGCTTCAAGAAAGACAGAAAATTGATAAGCCTGTTAATACTCAAAGTCTTTTTCATGAAATTAATAATTTAAAACAGGAGATTAGTAAATTAAAAATTAATAATAAGAATTTAGATGATAGAATGTATAAATTAGAAAAAGGAAAATTATCTATAGATAAAAAGGAAGATATTGTTCCTGAAAATGAATAAGTTTTTCTTCAAACCTTAGAAATGATTACTTCACAAAAATGGTGGGTAAAGATTATTTTACTTATAGATAATAATTATACCCAAGAATTTCTTGCTTTAATTGATAGTGGAGCGATTTAAATTGTGTTAAAGAAGGTTAATCCCAACAAAATATTTTGATAAAACATCCCACTCTATTAGTACGATGAAGTGATGAAAAATGCATATTAATTATAAATTACAAAATGCAAAATTTGTCAAAATAAAGTGTGCATTCCTACAAGTTTTTTTTTAATAAAAAATATGTGTAATCAGATAATTTTAGGAACACCTTTTATAAATAAAATTTTTCCTTTAAAAAGAGTTGATAAAAAAGAATTACTGGAACTTTTAATAATAAAGAAATAACGTTTGATTTTATAACTCAGCCGGTAACAAAAATGCTTTCAGAAATTCAAGACCGGATAAAAGCAAAAAATAAACAAATTTATTTTCTTAAAGAAGAAATAAATATTTTTACTATTGAAGAAAAATTAGAAAATCCTAAATTAAAGGATAAAATACAATTGTTATTAAATAAATTTTCATTAAAATTTGTAATGATCATCCAAATGCTTTTGGGATAGAAAAAGTATATTGTCGGTCTTCCTTATGAGGAAGGATTTTCTGAAAATAAAATCCCTACCAAGGCTAGACCTTGTCAAATGAATTCTGAATATTTGGATTTATGAAAAAAAGAAATAGCTTCTTTATTACAAAAGGGATTAATAAAACCTTCAAAGTCTCAATGGTCTTGTACTGCTTTTTATGTTAATAAACATGCAGAGCAAGAAAGAGGAGTTCCTAGATTAGTCATTAATTACAAACCTCTTAATAAAGTTTTAAAATAGATTAGATATCCTATTCCTAATAAAAAGGATTTATTAGATAGATTACATGATGCTATAATATTTTCAAAATTTGATTTGAAATCAGGATATTGGCAAATTCAAATAAATGAACAAGACAGATATAAAACTGCTTTTAATGTCCCATTTGGACAATATGAATGGATTGTTATGCCTTTTGGTCTTAAAATGCGCCTTCAGAATTTCAAAATATTATGAATGATATTTTTAATCCTTATAGTGATTTTATAATTGTTTATATTGATGATATTTTAGTGTTTTCAAAAAATATAGAAACACATTTTAAACATTTAGATATAATTGAAAAAATTATTATTAATAATGGTTTAGTTATTTCAAAACCAAAAATGATGATTTTTCAAACAAAAGTAAGATTTTTAGGCCAAAATATTGAAAAGGGTAAAATTATTCTTATTAATAGAAGTATAGAATTTGCTTCTAAATTCTCAGATGTAATTTTAGATAAAACTCAATTACAAAGGTTTTTGGGAAGTTTAAATTATATTTCATCTTTTTATAAAGATTTAGCCAAAGACACAGTTATTTTGTATGATAGATTAAAAAAGATTCCTTCACCTTGGAGTGATAGTCATACTCAAGCAGTCCAAACTATTAAAACAAAGTATCAAGTCTTCCATGTTTATCTCTTGCTAACCCAATTTGGAAGAAAATTATAAACAGATGCCTCGGATATAGGGTATGGGGAATTTTAAACCAAATTCATCCGAATCTAAACAAGAAAATTTGGTTAGATTTCATTCTGGAAAATGGAATAATGCCCAGAAAAATTATGCTACTGTGGCGAAAGAAATTCTTTCAATAATTAAATGTATTTTAAAATTTCAGGATGATTTATATAATTAATATTTTATAATAAATCCATATATATTGAATAACATTAATCATACATTTAACTAATTTCTATGGATCTTCATATTTTATAAGTTCTTGATATGCTCAAATATATTTATGACTAAACAAAGTCCAGGTCGGTACTATGTCCAGGAAGATCTTATGGATAACCATGTCATAGTCGTGATCCAGCCCTGTTTAGCCGAGATGATGGCGTGTTAAGGGTATTTTATCATTGACTGACTTGTGGTTTGAAATATGGATCTTGGAATACTACCGTAAATAGAATCTTGCGACTCGTTTGGGTTTATAAACTAACCGCAACTGATGATCACATTGATGTGGGTCGACATCCCGTTTACTTTCTGCGAGTAATAGTAGTAAAGCATCTCTTGAAACATTATAGCGCAATTCGCTAAATAGTGTGCCCTTACACACATGCAGTTTCTTTGCTTGTATTCAAAGTGGCTCGTGTCGCGGTTTCTTCTTGACTAAAATCTTGTCGACCGAACACAACAACGTGTCTAAGTTCGGGTGTGTGGAGCCCAAGTATAACTTCAGTAGCGTGTTGACTCTCGACCCTACATGTTGTTGTCGGCGAAGCTGCGATATTGATCGGTAATGTACGACACAAACATGTTGTCGTAATGTCGCATGACCGATTCACGAAATACCGCAAAACATCCGAGAAAACAAAGAATTAATAAAGTGAGAAAACAATTCGAGTAGTTATTTATTAAATAATAATAAAAAAATGTATTAATGGGTAAGTACCCTTTTTTGGACTAATAAATCTTGTAGGTGCTGGTAATATTGCGTCAACACATCTTCGGTCGGAGCTGTAACTATCAAATCCCATGTCCATCTAACGGACTCGTACTCCTTTACCGTATCGAAATTGTTTATGCAATACTTGAGCACATTTTGATTGATATGCCATCGACAGAGTAATCTGTTAGCGTTTGGGAATTCTTCTCTGCATGCCCCAAGCAACGCTAAATCTCTGTCGGTGACGATAACCCGCGGGTAATATTGTTCTTGTATCACCAACTTAATATGTTCCAACACCCATTGGAAATTTGGCTCTTTTTCCTTGTCCAAAAAGCTAAACGCCATTGAGAATGTTTTGTTTGTTGAAGTAACTCCAACAACTGTAAATAATGGCAGTTTAAACAACGTGGTGTTGTATGTGAAGTCCATCAGCATGATTTCCGGGAATGTTGTCCACAGAGCATATGACGTCGGGTGAACAAAAAATATTTCCTCGAGCTCATCAGTGTGCTCATTTACCCTTTCGTAATAAGTATAACCTTTACGCCTCAAATGTACTAAAAGCTGTTGTATCGGAGTCAAATCACCACGACTGGCACGACATATCTTGTTTTGCGCATTATATACCGTTCTAATGCCAGACACGTTATTCGGATCGCTTGTCTTTTAGTGAAGAAAGTATAATTCGTGGTGCTACTTGATGTTACATCAACCGCTTCACCAAAACTAACTCACTTTCTTTTAATCGCATGGCACGTGAAAAACCATGGAGCGAGTCTACAAAGTCATGATTATGCCTCGGACACTTGACATTCAAGATCCAACCACTAGTTTTAATGTTAGTTCTACCGTTCGACCTTTTATAAATTTCGCTAGTAATACGAATGGGCAATTAATTTTATCGGTACTAGTCTGCTGTTCAAGTTCATCTTCTAAACCTTCACGCAGGCGTCCCATGTCTAGAACACAAAAAATCGATAGAGTACTTATAGCCCTATCATTTTAGTTCTTCCTTTAACAATAAGAAAACCAATCGATTCAGCATTAGATTGCACCCAATCAGTTAAAGCAACTTCATTACCAAACACCTAAAAAATAAAAAACACAACAACTTTTATAAAAAAACTTTTTAAACTTTGATAAAAAATACAACCTTGTACAAATTTTTTTTACAAACTTTTATAAATACTTTTATAAATACAAATTTTTTACAAACTTTTATAAATACTTTTTATTAACTTTTTTTATAAATACATTTTTTTACAAACTTTTATACATACTTTTTATTAACTTTTTTTTATAAATACATGTTTTTATAAATATTTTTATAAATACTTTTATTAACTTTTTTTATAAATACATTTTCTTATAAATACTTAAAAAAAAAACGTTTTATTTACTTTTTTTATAAATACTTTAAAAAAAAGTTTTATTATAAATACTTTTAAAAAAAACGTTTTCTTACAAATACTTTAAAAAAAAGCGTGTGTGTGTTTTATGGTGATACGTGTGTGGTTCTCGTTGTGTTTACGCGTTCTCTTGTGAGACCGTGTGTGCTTACGCGTTTTCTCCTCTCTCTCTTGATAATTTGTCTCATCTGGTTTTCTTTGGTACTCTCTCTCACTGTATCTCACCTGTTACTCTCTCTCTCTAAAAATTTTAGATCTAAAAATATTTTAGATCTAAAATCTTGATATTGTGGTGGTGTTTGTGGTATCTTGTTATATTGGTGATGATGTGGTATCTGTTTGTGGTATCTTGTTATGTTGGTGATGATGTGGTATATGTTTGTGGTATCTTTTTTCGGTTAAGTTTTCAGATCTAAAAATATTTTAGATCTTGAAATATTTTAAGATGATGAAAAAAAATTGAAGGTTGGTGATGAGTGTGTAAATACTCATCATTTTGTACCATTTAAATCGCAAAATCATCCGAAAACACTCGAAACACATCAAAATGATCAAAATATCACAAATCGTTGTTTTATGTGTTTTAAAACAAAAATATCAAAATCGATGAAAACATATCAAATTTGCAAAATTGCGCTTTAGTCCCCAAGTTTCAAAATTGTCAAAAATAGTCCCCGAGCCAAAATTTCAAAAGAAAAATCATCAAAGGTCCGTTTTAAATCATAACTTGTCAAATTTGGTCCTTTGGTGAAAATGTAAAAGTTTTGAGAAAATTACAAATTGGTCCTTCAAGTTTGCAAATTGGCATAAATGGCCCTGAAAAATTGAAAATGGCAAATTTAGTCCTTGTAATATCAACACTTGTCAAATTCTGTCCCTGAAACACATTTGCAAAATTACAGAATTGGTCCCTTGATTTTGTGGAAATTGCATACTTGGTCCTTATGTATTAGCTTAGCCAAATGGACCCTTTTTACACTTTTGGCCCAAACAAATAACCCAGCCCAAACCAAAACCCGTTTTTAACCCGAATCCAACCCAACCCCTTTATTATATATCCGGTCAAACCCTTTGACCCACCCAGTTTCCCTCTCTCCCTCACATGTTGCACCTCCATCATCACAACCTGCAATCCCCTGCTCACACTCCATCTTCACCATCATCACCCCTATTTCCCCCCTCCCTCCAAACACAAAGAGCCAAGGATGCATTTATTACACCTCCAATCTCTCACTCAACCTCACAAACGGATAAAAATGGTTTTGGCGCCAAAACTCTTTAAACGGCTAGGATTAATTTAAGTAATCCAAGGGCTACAAGTGTTGCTGGGATTTGTCCAAGAGAGAGAGAAAAACAGGATTAAGCTTATAAAATGCCAAGAGAAGTATCAAGGAGGAGGCAAGCTTTTAATTATTTTTCATGTATGTCGAATTGTAGCTAAAATTGTCTTAAGTAACTTTCATTTGTATTTTTAAGCTTATTGTGTATCAATCAACAGTTTTTAAGTGTTTACTACTCATTTCTAGTTTGAATTGAAAGTAATTATCAATTTCTATAATTCAAGTCCATCGTTGAGATTTTGCATTTCAAAATCCCTTGTTTAAGTATTTAGCCACTCATTTTCAATCTCAAATAAGCTTATATAAGCTCAAAAAGTTATCCATAAGCTCACAATTCAGTTTCACTCATTTGTGAATCTTGGTCAACTAAAGTCAACACGGGTACAAAAATTGATGCAGAAAGGAATGGGTTGATTCAGACAATGGAATGGGTTGAAATGGAAAGCAATGGGTTGGTTTAATAGATTAGTGGTTCTTGGTTCTCATTGTGCTAGCCATAGTGGCTTGGACTCTTTGTAAGTCAAAATTTAAGTTTCATGCATAATCTGTTTTTGTAGCTTAAATCTTTTATAACCTGTTCTAGTAGAAGTAATCTAGTCATATTAAGTTAATTTGATCATATTTACAAGTTGGTTCTGTGTTTAGAGTTATCTCAGTTGCAAAATCTAGTCTTAAAGGAGTGTTTGGATTGACTTGGTTAACTGTCATTTAGACTTATTCAGTGATTTCCTTTTGTTGTCTCATGTTTCTTAAGATCACTTGAACTCATTTCCATCAAACTTTGGTACCGCAACAACTAAAAGTCAAAATCTCATTATATCCATCTCATCGCTTATCTGTTAAGGTCTTAGATTTGTATCTGTTGGAATTGTGTTTGGATATCATCAAACTTGCTTGCATTGTGCTTATTACAACATATTACATCAAAATCGGTCTTAATATTGGATCTAAAGTTCAACTTAGTCAACATTCTCAAGTTCTTCAAAAAGTCAAAAGTGGTTAAGTTTGGTTTGGGCTCGGTTAGTAGGAATTGTTTTGAGTTCATGTTTGGGTCTTATCAAGTGAATCTTGGTGTTTTAGAAAGCTCGGTGGTGCTTTTCTTGTGATCAATTTACTTGATTTTTACAATTTTTCTAAAGCTTCAAACAAGCTCATGTTTTAGGCCAAAGTGCCTGCACCTGAGTCGATGAATCTTGAGTTTTACTCGATTTTGTAACTTGTACACAGTGCTCATAAGAGCTTGTCATAAGCTGATTTTGGTACATTTAATCTCACCCGTGTCTTCTTTGATTCCCAATTGGTAGTTTTCCTTTTGAGCTTATTTTCAAGCTTGTGCATGTGTTCAAAGAGGGACCCAATCATTTTAGTTTAAAAATCAAATAAGCCAAACTGATCTAGCTTGTTGTTTCGTGGTTGTAGCTTGTTGATTTTGGTTGTAATTGGTCACTTTTAGTAGTATAGAACATCTAGTATTCAGTAGGTAGTTTGTTTGTATCATTTAGCTTATTTTAGTGCTTAAAATAAGCACTTGTTAAAGAGCTTCTTAAATTCCCCAAACAAGTGCTGTTTTTCTAATTTTCTCATATTCTAATATCATTTTAGATTTTTCCTGAAATTTTCAGATTTTTCCAAGTTGTTTAGCTATTTTCCTAATTTAAAGTAGTTTTAATCATTTTAATTAGCTTTTAATATAAAAATCCGAAAAGGTTCAAAAAATAATTTTTCAATTTTATTAAGTTTAGATAAATATAAGAAGTGAAAAAGTAATTTTCCAGATTTTTCATAGTTTATTTGGTAATTTTAGTAATTTAATTAGCTTTTAATAGTTTAAAATTCATAAAAATAGAAAATAATCGAAAAATACAAAAATAGTTTTGAAAATTCTAGTTTGATATTTTAGACTTTTCATTTCATAATTTTATTTTTCTAGCTTTGTTTCCTCATTTTTTGTATTTTAGTTAATTATTAAATAGTTAAAAATAGTTTTTAATTAATATTAATTAGATAATTAGTGGTAAAAATAGTTTTCTTTTTCTAAAAATTTTCTTTTATCATTAGGATTGTAAAAATATCAATTTCATATTTTTAGGATTAACATTGATTTAGTTTCACTTTTTAATTTGTACGTCGCATAGATTTTAAATTCAGTTTTATAAAAACATAAAAACAAAAACATCATTTTAATTTTAGTGATAGCGTTTATTTAATAGATTTTATCTTTTTAATCTTCTTTAATTTGCATTTAAGCCGTTGTAATTTGTTGGCTTATTCCGTAGTTATAATCATAACCAAATCTTTTTTCCGCTCAAACTCCTCGATCAAACGTTTGATAAATCATCGCATAGCTCATTTGGGACATAACGACCGGGAAACACTATACTCCTCGATCTTCATTGATTTCGTGCTTAAGTTGTTTTAGGTTTTCTTACGCTTGCGTGAGAGAACTTGATGATTTCACAGAGATCAATTTTAGGCGCCGCCGGGAGTGTGCTATTTGTCTTCGTCTAGCAGTTAGTTGTTTGAATCCTCACTCATTTGTCTATATCATCCATCTCTCAGATATATATATATCCATATTTTCTTCTAAAAATCCAAAACCCAAAACATCCAAAACGATAAAACACAAAAATATTTTCCTTTTGTTTCTATATATGTATCAAATAATAAAAATACAAAAGATTCGCTGCTTTCTTAATAATTAACAACTTAAAAGATTACCACGAAAACCAAGGCGGTGCACTACCTAACGGGGTGCGACCATAATAAGTTCGAACTAAAGATATAAAACTTGCCTTTGTGTCCATTGTGATTGGTGTACCTTTTTCAAAGAAGCCATTCATCTTGGATTATTGGTTAAGTTCATCGTTGTTTTGCCTCGATCTTGTGTTAATTGATTTTGTTGTGATATCGACGTTTCGAACCGTAAAACCCAAAAGATTCTTCTCACACCACCATTTTATAAACGCCTTCATAATTCTCATTCTCATCCGAAAGATTTTCATAATTCCATTTCACTCCTTAACTCGAGTTTCCTTAGAGTTAACTCTAGTGTATGCGCACTCGCTCTTCTAGATCCGTGAGCCCATTTCGTGAGCTTGTCAAGATTCCAAGAAGGCGTGTTCGAGACTTTCGCTCCATCATCGGATCCGAGATCCGGACTGCTCGCACTACTCCCGCTATCATGGCGGATGAAATTCCTATGTGCGAGCTTCTCCAGCACCCATCGACGGGTATGGAGATGCTATCGTTGTGCCACCATCGTGGTGAAAACTTTGAGCTCAAGACCGGGTTATCAATCTTGTAACCTCTAATCAATTCTTCGGTTTTGAGCGGATGATCCTCATGCTCATATAAGATGGTTTAACAAGATTGCATCTACCATCAAGTATAAGAATGTCCCCACCGATGTTAAGCTTCTTCATTCCCATTTTCTCTCGAGGGCAAGCCCGGATTTGGCTTGAAAACAACCCCTCAATCAATAGAGACATGGGAAGATCCGTGAAGAAATTTGTGAATGAATTCTATCCACCTTCCAAGACCACGAGTCTTAAAATGAAATCATCAAGTTCACTCGTAAGTTTGATGAATCCTTGATGAATCGTGGGATCGCTTTCAAGGAATTGCTTCGCAAATGCCCTCACCACGGTTTCTCCGAGTTGATGCAACTCGACACTTTCTACAATGGAGTGAGTCAATCGATCAAGATTCTCTCAATTCCTCCGCTGGAGGAAATTTCCTAAGCAAAACTGTCAAAGAAGCTTTAGCGATAATCGAAAACAAGTCTAAAGTCCGACCGCACGGGCAAGCGGTTGTTTCCCAAGTCGTTGTTGGGCCTTCTTCTTCATCGCCCGTGAGTCACCTAGCACCGATGCTAAGATTGATAAACTCACGGAAGCTATTCAAGCTTTGGTTCTTTCCAACCGTAAGAAAGTCTTTTCCACAAACTTCACCTCCTCAAGTTAAGAAAGTGGAAGTCTGTGTTACCTGTGGTGGCCCCATGCTTACTATAACCAGTATGGCCACCGACAAGAACCCTTTGAAGCCAATGCGTGGGCGGGATGTCTAATCAAGGAGGCAATCAATATCGTGCTCTATAGACCCGAACCACCGCCCTAACCACTACTCGGACCTCCGGTTTCAATCAAAATCAAAACCGTAATCGAATCAAAAGCAGACCCGAACCAAGGTTTTCAAAACCAAGGTAATTTCGGTCCAAACAACGGTTATCAAAATCGAATCAAAATTTCCAACATCAAGGAAATTACAATAGAAACCTGTGTCGTGGAAATTTCAACCTGGTATTATCATGGCAATAATCCGGGAATTTTCAAAATCAAGGCCCTAATCCTAACAATAGAGGCGAATTTCTGTACAAAATCAAGCCATTGTTCCAACCGGCCCATCATCCGATGAGTTGTTGAAACAATTCATGAAATCCCAAGAGGAAATGAATCGGTTGTTGGTCACCAGATTTACGAGATCAAGAAGTCTTTAAATGATCGACCCTGGCTCGTGTACTTTACCTAGCAACACGATCGCTAATCCGAGGGGCGATGCTAAAGCGATCACAACCCAAGTGGTGTTTATTCGGACCCGCTGCTCCTACTACCTCTTCTTCCTCTCTCCGAAGGTAGTGGAAAGCGAACCGAGGCGACAAAGGACAAGGGACTTCCTACTAATAACGGAAGTACCAATAATGTCCATCCTCGTGTTGTCCCCAAACCCAAACCCAGAGTTGTTTTGAACCTCCGGTTGTTGACCCTAAATCCAAAACTTCTATTCCTTACCCTCACGGTTACATGAGCAAAGCTCGAGAAAGCTAGTCATCGATGGAAAAGTTCTTCAGATTTTCCAAGAGCTTCACTTTGACATAAGCTTCGCGGATGCCATCATGTTGATGCCCAAATTTGCATCCACTCAAACATATGTCGAGCAACAAAGAAAAGTCGTTTGAAATGGCTAAGACTCCTTTGAATGAGAATTGCTCAATAGTCTTGTTAAAGAAGCTTCCGAGAAGCTTGGAGATCCGGAAAATTTCTTCTTCCTTGTGTTTTTCCCGGATGATTGAATGCTTTGCCCTTGCCGATCTTGGTGCAAGCATCAATCGATGCCTTACTGTATGGAAGAAACTGCTCTTCCGAACTTATTCCTACCGCATGACTCTTGAGCTTGCGGATCGATCTATATCTCGTCCTCTTGGCATTGCCGAGGACGTATTTGTCAAAGTAGGAAAGTTCCATTTCCCGGTGACTTTGTGGTCGTTGATTTCGATGTCGATCCTCGGGTTCCCCTCATTGTTGGGCGGGATTCCTGAGGACGGGCCGTGCTCTTATAGATGTGTTTGAGCAAGAGATCACTCTCCGTGTGGTAATGAAGTCGTACCTTTAACCTCGATCAAACTTCGAGGTACTCCTCAAATTATGATATCGAATCAATTAATCGAGTCGATTTAATTGACATTGCTTGAGGAGTACTCTCAAGAGTTTCTTGGTTATCTTCATAATTTCGTGAGTGGGAATTCCAATTCCACCACATCTTCTCATCCTATCATTGCCGACTCTTCCCCTCTCTCACTCCGTTTGAGGAGGTGACTTCCTTCTGGAAGAGATCGATGAATTCTTGGCTACTGATGAATCAATTCCGCCTGGGATTGATGGTGTTTATGATTCGGAGGGAGATATTCTCTATCTTGAGCAGTTGCTCAATGAAGATCCATCTTCTTCACTTCCTCCGAAAGAGATCACGATTGAGGAAATCAAATCAGTGCAATCTTCCACTGAAGAATTTCCCGAGGTTGAACTTAAGGACCTACCTCCTCATCTCGAGTATGCATTCTTGGAGGGTGATGATAAATTACCCGTTATTATTGCTAAAGACTTGGTGAGGAGGAGAAAATCGCCTCATAAAGGTCTTGAAGTCACACAAGCAAGCAATTGCTTGAAACTCTCCGATATTAAGGGTATCAACCCCGAATTTTGTACCCACAAAATCTTAATGGAGGATGACTTTAAGCCGCGGTCAAAGTCGAGAAGGGTGAATCCTAAGATTCACGAGGTTATCAAACAGGAGGTTCTCAAACTTCTTGATGCCGGTGCGATCTACCCGATCTCCGATAGTCCTGGGTTAGCCCCATTCATTGCTCCAAAAAGGGTGGCATTCTTGTTGTCACGAATGAAGAAAACGAGTTGATTCCAACTCGATTGGTTACGGGTGGCGTGTGTGCATTGACTATCGTAAGTTAAACGAAGCCACCAGTAAAGACCATTTTCCTCTACCCTTCATGGACCGGATGCTTGAGAGATTAGCGAGGAACGAGTACTATTGTTTCCTTGATGGTTTCTCGGATACTTTCAGATCCCCATTGATCCGCCGGATCAAGAAAACCACATTCACTTGCCCATACGGACGTTTGCCTATAGACGTATGCCTTCGGTTTATGCAATGCTCCCGCACGCTCCAACGTTGTATGATGGCCATTTTCCACGACATGATCGGGAAACTATGGAGGTGTTTATGGATGACTTCTCGGTCATTGGGGACTCATTTCGGACTTGTCTCTCCCACTTAGACAAAATGCTTAAAAGGTGTGAAGACACCAATCTATGTCTAAACCGGGAGAAGAGCCACTTTATGGTCAAAGAGGGCATTGTCCTCGGCCATAAGATTTCCAAGAATGGGATCGAGGTTGATAGAGCAAAAGTTGATGTTATTGCTAAACCGCCTCATCCTACTACCGTCAAAGGTGTTAGGAGTTTTCTTGGTCATGCGGGTTTTATCGTAGATTTATTCAAGATTTCTCTAAAATCGCTCTACCAATGACCCATCTTCTCGAAAAAGATGCTCCTTTCATCTTCTCTCCCGAGTGCATCGAAGCTTTTGAAACACTTAAGAAAAAGCTACTAAGCACCCATTCTAGTTGCCCCGATCGGGACTTACCCTTCGAGCTCATGTGCGATGCAAGTGATTTTGCAATCGGTGCAGTCTTGGGCAACGAAACCAAACACTTTCACCAATCCACTACGCGAGCAAAACTATGATCAAGCTCGGACCCATTACACCACTACGTAAAAAGAATTATTAGTCGTGGTGTATGCGTTTGAGAAATTTCGCCATATCTTATATTGACCAAATGCGTGGTGTATACGGATCACTCGGCACTCAAATATCTCTTTGCTAAACAAGATGCAAAGCCGAGATTGCTCCGCTGGGTTCTCCTCCTACAAGAATTTGATATCATTATTCGTGATAAAAAGGAGCCGAGAACCTAGTCACGACCACCGTCCCGATTAGAGAACCCTCATCAAAATGTGTTTGAGAAAAGGAAATCAATGAAACTTTTCCTCTCGAAACACTCAATATGGTTTCTTTTCGTGGAGACTCTTCTACCCCATGGTTTGCCGACTTTGCAAATTACCATGCGGGTAACTTTGTTAGAAAGGATGTCGTCCCAACGGAAAACAAATTCTTTAAAGATGTGAAACATTATTTCGGACGACCCTACTTGTTTAAAATTTGCGGATCAAGTCATCCGGCGATGTGTGTATGGTCGAAGCCGTTGACATTCTCAAGGCTTGCCATTCGGACCCACTTGGGGACATCATAGCCCCAACTACACCGCCAAGAAGGTGTTTGATTCCGGTTTCTATTGGCCCACGATCTATAAGGATGCCCATGAATTCGTCAAAACCCGCGACGCTTGTCAACGTCACGAATATCTCATAAAGGAATGAAATGCCGCAAAACGCCATTCAAGTGTGTGAGATCTTTGACATCCGGGCATTGACTTTATGGGGCCATTTCCTTCGTCTCATGGTAATAAGTACATACCGTGGCCGTTGACTACTTGTCAAAATGGGTTGAAGCTAAAGCTTTACCCACCAACGATGCCCGAGTTGTGGTGAAATTCTTGAAATCTCTCTTTGCTAGGTTTGGAACTCCACGAGCCATCATCGTGATCGTGGTACGATTGCAATGACCAATTTGCAAGAGTCATGCAAAAGTATGGTGTAACTCACCGCACTCTATCTGCACCACCCACAAACAAGTGGGCAAGTGGAAGTTTCTAACCGGGATTAAAGAATCTTGAGAGGACGGTTGGCGAAAACCGTGCCTCTTGGTCGGATAGATTAGATGACGACTCACGGGCTTTCCGTGACGATTTTACAAAACACCCATCGGGTGCACTCCATACAAGCCGGTGTACGGAAGGCGTGCCATCTACCGGTAGAGCTCGAGCACAAGGCATACGGGCCTTGAAGCATGCTAACTTCGACATTCGACAACGGGTGATCATAGGAAAGTTCAAATGAATGAATTAAATGAACTCCGTGATCAAGCTTACGAGAACTCTTTGATCTATAAACAAAAGACAAAGAAGATTCATGACTCAAAATCAAGAACCGCGTTTTCAACGTTGGTGATCGAGTCCTTCTTTCAACTCAATATTGAAGATTTTCTGAAAGCTCAAGTCCCGCTGGTCCGGACCATTTACCATCGCTAAGGTTTATCCTTACGGTACCATTGAGTTATCTCAACCCGATGGGCCTAATTTTAAAGTGAATGGTCATCGAGTGAAGCATTACTTTGGAGAGGACATTCCATCCATGGTTGTCCCAGATTACAAACTTTCCCATGAACCAATGAATGCGGGATCGAGTCAAGCTAGCGACTCGGTAATCAAAAACAAGAGCATGCCATATGGGTTTTCACCCATATTTCGCCCTCTCACCTCCTTCTACCACCCTAGTGTGGGGGTTGCCCACATGTTTCAAAAAAAAAATAAATAAATAAATAAATAAAATAAAAAAAAATAAAAATCTTCTTTCTAAATAATGGCCATAGTATTCCCCTTTACGTTCTTTGTTTCGCATAACTGCGGTACTTTGAATATTGAGGGCAATATTCATTTCTAAGTGTGGGGAATTCTCACAATTTTATCATAAAATTATACCAATTCCCGTTTTGGCCAAAAAATTTTTTTTTGGAGTAAGTGTTCTACACTTTCTCACTTGGTTATCATCCGCCATGTCTCAGAAGACAAAAGGATTGGCTAATCCAGAGCAAACGGCTCTTGGTAAAGATTTCTCAAACCGTTGACGGCTTGCAATTTGCCCAAAATTGTATGGTATTCAACTCACCATATCCTAAAAAGTGAAGAGTTGGCTAGCCCGCAAGATTATGGCTTGTGGTAAAGGCAGTGGAAAACCATAATTGGTAATCGACTCACCAAAGATAATATTGATAATTTATCTAAGAGTTGGCTAGTCCGTAAGCAAACGGCTTCGTAAAGACAAAATCAAACCGTTGAAGTCGGTGGTTTGCTCAAAATCACATGGTTATCGGTGTACCATGGTTCTTACTTGAATCAAACATTTGGCTACTCCCAAGTAATGGCTTTTGGTAAAGAGTTTAAAATCCATTATGTTTTTCAAATCATTGCTAGGGACTAGCAATATCTCATGTGGGGATTGATGAGTGTGAATACTCATCATTTTGTACCATTTAAATCGCAAATTCATCCGAAACACTCGAAACACATCAAAATGATCAAAATATCACAAATCGTGTTTTATGTGTTTTAAAACAAAAATATCAAAATCGATGAAAACATATCAAATTTGCAAAATTGCGCTTTAGTCCCCAAGTTTCAAAAATTGTCAAAAATAGTCCCTGAGCCAAAATTTCAAAAGAAAAATCATCAAAGGTCCGTTTTAAATCATAACTTGTCAAATTTGGTCCTTTGGTGAAAAATGTAAAAAGTTTTGAGAAAATTACAAATTGGTCCTTCAAGTTTGCAAATTGGCATAAATGGCCCCTGAAAAATTGAAAATGGCAAATTTAGTCCTTGTAATATCAACACTTGTCAAATTCTGTCCCTGAAACACATTTGCAAAATTACAGAATTGGTCCCTTGATTTTGTGGAAATTGCATACTTGGTCCTTATGTATTAGCTTAGCCAAATGGACCCTTTTACACTTTTGGCCCAAACAAATAACCCACCCAAACCAAAACCCGTTTTAACCCGAATCCAACCCAACCCTTTATTATATATCCGTCAAACCCTTTGACCCACCCAGCTTCTCTCTCCTCACATGTTGCACCTCCATCATCACAACCTGCAATCCCCTGCTCACACTCCATCTTCACCATCATCACCCCTATTTCCCCTCCTCCAAACACAAAGAGCCAAGGATGCATTTATTACACCTCCAATCTCTCACTCAACCTCACAAACGGATAAAAATGGTTTTGGCGCCAAAACTCTTTAAACGGCTAGGATTAATTTAAGTAATCCAAGGGCTACAAGTGTTGCTGGGATTTGTCCAAGAGAGAGAAAAATGAGATTAAGCTTATAAAAGGCCAAGAGAAGTATCAGGAGGAGGCAAGCTTTTAATTATTTTTCATGTATGTCGAATTGTAGCTAAAATTGTCTTAAGTAACTTTCATTTGTATTTTTAAGCTTATGTGTATCAATCAACAGTTTTAAGTGTTTACTACTCATTTCTAGTTTGAATTGAAAGTAATTATCAATTTCTATAATTCAAGTCCATTGTTGAGATTTTGCATTTCAAAATCCCTTGTTTAAGTATTTAGCCACTCATTTTCAATCTCAAATAAGCTTATATAAGCTCACAAAGTTATCCATAAGCTCACAATTCTGGGCTTTCACTCATTTGTGAATCTTGGTCAACTAAAGTCAACACGGGTACAAAATTGATGCGAAAGGAATGGGTTGATTGCACAATGGAATGGGTTGAAATGGAAAGCAATGGGTTGGTTTAATAGATTAGTGGTTCTTGGTTCTCATTGTGCTAGCCATAGTGGCTTGGACTCTTTGTAAGTCAAAATTTAAGTTTCATGCATAACTGCTTTTTGTAGCTTAAATCTTTATAACCTGTTCTAGTAGAAGTAATCTAGTCATATTAAGTTAATTTGATCATATTTACAAGTTGGTTCGTGTTTAGAGTTATCTCAGTTGCAAAATCTAGTCTTAAAGGAGTGTTTGGATTGACTTGGTTAACTGTCATTTAGACTTATTCGGTGATTTCCTTTTGTTGTCTCATGTTTCTTAAGATCACTTGAACTCATTTCCATCAAACTTTGGTACCGCAACAACTAAAAGTCAAAATCTCATTATATCCATCTAATCGCTTATCTGTTAAGGTCTTAGATTTGTATCTGTTGGAATTGTGTTTGGATATCATCAAACTTGCTTGCATTGTGCTTATTACAACATATTACATCAAAATCAGTCTTAATATTGGATCTAAAGTTCAACTTAGTCAACATTCTCAAGTTCTTCAAAAAGTCAAAAGTGGTTAAAAGCTGGTTTGGGCTCAGTTAGTAGGAATTGTTTTGAGTTCATGTTTGGGTCTTATCAAGTGAATCTTGGTGTTTTAGAAAGCTCAGCTGGTGCTTTTTCTTGTGATCAATTTACTTGATTTTTACAATTTTTTCTAAAGCTTCAAACAAGCTCATGTTTCAGGCCAAAAGTGCCCTGCTCCTGAGTCAGTGAATACTGAGTTTTACTCAGTTTTTGTAACTTGTACACAGTGCTCATAAGAGCTTGTCATAAGCTGATTTTTGGTACATTTAATCTCACCCAGGTCTTCTTTGATTCCCAATTGGTAGTTTTCCTTTTGAGCTTATTTTCAAGCTTGTGCATGTGTTCAAAGAGGGACCCAACTGTTTAGTTTAAAAATCAAATAAGCCAAATCGATCTAGCTTGTTGTTTCGTGGTTGTAGCTTGTTGATTTTGGTTGTAATTGGTCACTTTTAGTAGTATAGAACATCGTATTCAGAGGTAGTTTGTTTGTATCATTTAGCTTATTTTAGTGCTTAAAATAAGCACTTGTTAAGCAGTTCTTAAATTCCCAAACAAGTGCTGATTTTCTAATTTTCTCATATTCCTAATATCATTTTAGATTTTTCCTGAAATTTTCAGATTTTTCCAAGTTGTTTAGCTATTTTCCTAATTTAAAGTAGTTTTAATCATTTTTAATTAGCTTTTAATATAAAAAATCCGAAAAGGTTCAAAAAATAATTTTCAATTTTATTAAGTTTAGATAAATATAAGAAGTGAAAAAGTAATTTTCCAGATTTTTCATAGTTTATTTGGTAATTTTAGTAATTTAATTAGCTTTTAATAGTTTAAAATTCATAAAAATAGAAAATAATCGAAAAATACAAAAATAGTTTTGAAAATTCTAGTTTGATATTTTAGACTTTTTCATTTCATAATTTTATTTTTCTAGCTTTGTTTCCTCATTTTTGTATTTTAGTTAATTATTAAATAGTTAAAATAGTTTTTAATTAATATTAATTAGATAATTAGTGGTAAAATAGTTTTCTTTTTCTAAAATTTTCTTTTATCATTAGGATTGTAAAAATATCAATTTCATATTTTAGGATTAACATTGATTTAGTTTCACTTTTTAATTCAGACGTCGCATAGATTTTAAATTCGCTTTTATAAAACATAAAAACAAAACATCATTTTAATTTTAGTGATAGCGTTTATTTAATAGATTTTATCTTTTTAATCTTCTTTAATTTGCATTTAAGCCGTTGTAATTTGTTGGCTTATTCCGTAGTTATAATCATAACCAAATCCTTTTTCCGTTCAAACTCCTCGATCACGTGACGTTTGATAAATCATCGCATAGCTCATTGGGACATAACGACCGGGAAACACTATACTCCTCGATCTTCATTGATTTCGTGCTTAAGTCGTTTTAGGTTTTCTTACGCTTGCGTGAGAGAACTTGATGATTTCTTGCGATCGATTGGTTTTAAAAAAACTGTGGTTTTCTTTGATAATATAAAAAAACTTTAGATCTTGAAATGGTGGTGATGCTTTGGTGTATCTGTTTCGTTGTATACGATTGTTATCGTGGTGATGCTGGTGTATCTGTTTGTAGTATCTTTTTTCGGTTAAGTTTTTAGATCTAAAAATATTTTAGATCTTGAAATATTTTTAGATCTAAACAAAAATTGAAGGTTGGTTTTAAAAATAAAGTGGTTTTCTTTTCTAATATAAAAAAAGTTTAGATCTTGAAATGGTGGTGATGTTGTGGTGTATCTGTTTCGTTGTATACGATTGTTATCGTGGTGATGCTGGTGTATCTGTTTGTGGTATCTTTTTTTCGGTTAAGTTTTTAGATCTAAAAATATTTTAGATCTTGAAATATTTTTAGATCTAAACAAAAATTGAAGGTTGGTTTTAAAAATAACTGGTTTTCTTTTATAATATAAAAAAAGTTTAGATATTTAGATGGTGGTGATGTTGTGGTGTATCTGTTTGTGGTATCTTTTTCGGTTAAGTTTTTAGATCTAAAAATATTTTAGACCTTGAAATATTTTTAGATCTAAACAAAAATTGAAGGTTGGTTTTAAAAAAAACTGGTTTTCTTTTATAATATAAAAAAAGTTTAGATCTTTAAATGTTGGTGATGCTGTGGTGTATCTGTTTGTTGTATCTTTTTTCGGTTAAGTTTTTAGATCTAAAAATATTTTAGATCTTGAAATATTTTTAGATCTAAACTAAAATTGAAGGTTGGTTTAAAAAAAACCTGGTTTTCTTTGATAAAAGATTAGATCTTTAAATGGTGGTGATGATGTGGTGTATCTGTTTGTGGTATCTTTTTTCGTTTAAGTTTTTAGATATAAAAAAAGTTTAGATCTTTAAATGGTGGTGATGCTGTGGTGTATCTGTTTCGTTGTATACGGTTGTTATGTTTGTGGTTGAATATTTCTGGGTTGGTTTAATTATTTCTGGGTTGGTTGATTATTTCTGGGTTGGTTTGATTATTTGTGGGTTGGTGCTTACTAGACTTTGTTATGTTTTACAGGTTTGGGGTGCCTCCATAGCATGACCCTGGAGATACTCCAACACCCCATGAATTGATTCCCAAACACCTCATTATTCATTCTTGGATGGTAAAGTGATCTTTTAGCTCACATTGCAACTTTAATGATAAAACTTTGTGTTTTGGACTAAAAACGTTTCATTACTGGATGGTAAAGTGACCATTTTAGGTCACTTTGCAACTTTAATGAAATAAAAAAAGGCAATGATGATTTTTTTTATAAAAACTTAAGAGTTTTGGCATGTCAAAACTTAATTTGCAGCCAACATGAGCTAAAAAGCTAATAATTTGAGCCTTAAACGATAAGTTACCTCTTGTGTGTCAAATGGTGAACTAGACATGGTGGACTGTGGTCTTGTTGCTTGTGCAGTTGCTTGTGGTGCTATTGCTTGTGCAGTTGTTGCTTGTGGTCCTGTTTTGTTGTGGTTTTTGGAGATATTGCTTGTTGTGGTTTTAGTGGTCCTGGGTAATGTTGTTTCTTATAAGGGAGAATGCCTGCACTTGTTTACTTTCTTGTGAACCTTTTGCAGAAGGGAATCGTACCCTCTTGTGCAGTTGCTTGTGCAATTGCTTTTGGTGCTATTGCTTTTGCGTGTTTATAGTTTTTAGACATGTTGCTGTTGTGACATGGTTAGACTTGTGCGGTTTTGAGACATGTGGTGCGGTTTGAGACTGTTTGGCTTGCGACTGCAGCTTGTGGTGCTATTGCTTTTGCGTGTTTGTGCGGTTTTAGACGCATTGCACTGTTGTGACATGGTTAGACTTGTGCGAGTTTTGAGACATGTGGTGCGGTTTTGAGACATGGTTGACTTGTGCGGTTTGGCTAGGCTATTTGTTGTGAACTTGTGCACTTGTGCGGTTTGAGGCACTGTTGTGACTTAAAATTTTTCCGAGGCGATGATGATTTTTAGCCTTAAAATTTTTCCGAGGCGATGATGATTTTTAGCCTTAAATTTTTTAGGCGATGATGATAATCGAATGGACGGTAAAGTGAGATAAAATCTCACTTTGCAACCTTCAAACCCGAGCCTTAAATATTTTCCGACTAAGTTTTTTTTTTTTTTAAAGTTATAAAACAAAAAAAAAACTTGTAAGAAACTAAAAAGTTAATAAAAACTTGTACAAAACTTAAAAAACTTGTAAAACTAGACTTAAAAAAACTTTTACAAAACTTAAAAAACTTGTAAAACAAAAAATAAAAACTTGTAAAAACTTGTAAAAAACTGAATATTTGTATTACTTTTATTTTGGCAAACCAAAGCATGCTAACTTCAAATTTATTATACTTTGGCACGGAAATCGAAAAAAATATTCCCCAATAATTAACCACCACCAATGATTAGCCAAAACACCTCATAGCCCATAAACCTATGAATTGCCTGGATAACATGACCCTATAAAAATAGCAGGCATCGTTCGGAAACATTTTATTCATTGGAATATGTAGATCGTCACGTGATGGCTGGTGGCTACAATTTGTTTATGTTATCTTTAATAAAATGGGTCATGAAAAGCACGACATTTTTGTATTTATGCATTTTCCGTCAACTTTGTCGGCCAAAAGTCTGATATTAGAATTTAATAATCACAAAGATTGGTCAAGTGTCGTTTAGAGCAATTGGTTTCGTAACCCCAAGTTATGAGCTAATATCTCTTTAGTCAACTTTAACATTTTAATCTTAACATAAAAAAACATCATTTATTTTATTATAACACGACTATTTTAGACTTCACTTTTATTTTAAAACTTATAAATTACTACCTCCGTCCCATATTGACTGTCTGTTTGACTTTTTTAAGTCTTTCTTTGTCAACTTTGACCTTAAATATTTTTGTTTGTGTTATATAATACTTGATGAAAGTTATATCAATGAAAATACATTTAAACCCCCATTCTATTCATATATTTTGCATCAAGTATTATATAACACAAATAAAAATATTCAATGTCAAATTTGAAAGAAAAAGACTTTGAAAAATCAAACTGGACAGTTAATATGGGACGGAGGGAGTATAATTTAAAACCTTTAACTAATATTTTCATTTATAACCTTATAAATAATAATTCATTCATTAAAGTATATTACAAATAAAACATACGAAAATAAAAACATACGGAAATTTTAAAAACATACAGAAAACATACGAATTACAAATACTTATTCATCTTCTTCTTGCTCTTGTTCTTGTTGTCGTTAAAGATGTTTTTGCCAAAGATATTCCATAATGTCTTGTTGGAGACTAGTATGCGTTTCTCTGTCACATATTTCTTTTGCCTTTCGACGATGGACATCACATCTGTCGACCCACCTTTGTTGCCTCATATGTGGTACCGGATTCACCCATATTTCGTTATACTCACTTAGTGCTAATTTTGATCTTTTAAAATAATATTATGCAAAATAATGCAAGAATACATGATTCTACTTATCCTGGTAACTTCGTATTGACGTGCCGGTTGTTGTAGTATACCCCAACGTCCTTGGAGCACACCAAAAGAACGTTCGACATCCTTTCGTGCACTTTATTGTTTCCTTTTAAAATAACCATGTTTATCGTCAGTTGCGACCGTAAATGATTTGACAAAAGTTGCCCTATGTGGGTAAATTTCATCAACTAAGTAATATTCCTTTTCGAACATGGTTCATTTACCACATATGGAGCTACAGGGGCGAAGTCATCAAGAATGTCGTTGAATAACGGAGAGTTATCTAAAACATTAATATCGCGGCTTTTTTTTTTTTTTTTTTTTTTAAAAATTTTTTATCACCCCTACCATATTGCCCTTGCCAACCCACCAGACAATTTTTCACTCCCAATGCATGCAGTCAATGCTACCAAGCATTCCCGGAAAACCATGATAACGCTCATGTCTTTCATAAATATTTTGAATGTCGGCATAGTTTGGTTTTCTTAAATACTCCGCATAAACAATTCTATAGCTCACTTGTTAAAATTATCTAGAGAATCACGTGAAGTATGCTCACCAATTTGCAAATATTCATCAAACTCATCGGGTGAGGTGCCGTACGCCAACTGACGTATGGCGACTGTACACTTCATAATAACACTTATACTCATTCGACCCGTACAATCGGGGTGCTTGGCTAAAGAATTGAAAATGACTTGGAAGAGGATCGAAAGTATAAGATTCAATACCTTTGACTATTTCTAGAAATACTTTCCGACTCATACGAAATCTTCTTTGAAAATTCACGTGCGGATACTTACAACATGGATTGAAATAATCATTCACCAAACGTTCTTCGGCAACCTCACGTTCACGGTAGATATGGTTACGACTCACACGAAGTCGAGGTGCTTCTTGTTCTAACTGTTCCTGATATTCGTACGTGGCCACCATAAAGCATAAGTCACTTTCGTCATCTACATTGGACCAGTTGTTACGGTCTTCGTCACTTTGATTCAGATCAATTGTGAAAGAACAAGTTTTTTTTTTTTTTTTTTTTTTTTTTTGAGGAAGTATATGTATATGAGTTTGAGTTGTGGAAATGTGAAAAAAGTTGTGCATTAAGTGGGTATTTATATTGGTTTATTAAAGGTTTCGATTTTTTAAGAATATGCCGTTATGAAACGGCAAGGGTCGAAAGTGTTTTTTTTTTTTTTTTTTTTTTTTTTTATTTATTCACGTCGCTTCTAACGTGGCGTTGGCAAGACAACACATGCCTCAACGCTAGACTTTAATGTGGATCGACGATATGGTAACTTGATGTTAACGCGCGTCACGTGGGCATAACGCCCCATCTCACGTTATTATACCGAAGGCTCTTAGAGATGCACGTTTAATTACTTTAATAATAAGGTTTAATTGGATGGCCATACACTAATGCCATAAACAGTCAATAAAAATTTAGTAATAATGGCCACCCATCACCTAAAAAATTCAAAAGACAGCTTTTGATCATGATAACATGGGAATAATAATTCGTTGAGCCAAAAGAGATTCCCAGCACGAAAGGGTCCATTCCTATCAATAAAATAACAGTAATAACGTTTTTGTTTTATGAAATGGTTAGCACACCAACGGTTTGATAAAATGTCTGCCTGTAAATTTGTCATGTGAGCCCCTTTTGCAGGCAGTGCTGCTCTAATAGCACTTGGCTGAAGTTCATC
Source organism: Chrysanthemum lavandulifolium (assembly GCA_022545495.1). Classification (NCBI taxonomy): domain Eukaryota; kingdom Viridiplantae; phylum Streptophyta; class Magnoliopsida; order Asterales; family Asteraceae; genus Chrysanthemum; species Chrysanthemum lavandulifolium. Next base: position 211,329,795 of record CM040240.1, read on the forward strand.
AATAGTCATGGTAGAACCTTACAGTAAGTAGAATTTTATTCATTACAAATAAATAGTTAGTGTCTCTAAACAACCGATGGGCCTTTAGTCCAATGGTAAGAGCTTCCAACCTTGTGTCAATAGACCGGGGTTCAAATATCTCCATTGGCCTAAAACTTCAATTAACCATCTCCCACCGCGAATCTTTCGAGAATTTGGTCAACGAGGCTATGGAGAAAATGGCCAGGTTCAAAGCCTAACCTCTTGATAAGTTGACTGGGACAGGTGCTCATTGCCTGGGGCGGATCCTTGGGGGAGGGTCCGGTTGGCATCTTTAGGATGCATGAGATCAGGGTGATCCACCATTCTTCACCCTTTTGGAGTTAGTGTCTCTAAACAATAAACTAAGACCACTTGGCTTTAGCAGCCCTTAAAAGACCTGTTTCTGAGAACCTCGTTAGTGGTTTTGTTATTTATTATTTTTAAACTTTGAATTATTCCATAAAAGATAGTAACAAGGAAGCCACACACACCTTCGCTTCTTTTTGAAACAACCCACACACCCTTTATTGTTCAGACAAACAAACAGATACATAATAATGTCTTCAGTCAATCATGACGACTTTGCTCACTTAAAAATCCCCCTTGAAGATGTACTATCCGCGACCAATAACTTGGCTGACGAAAATGTCATCGGAGAAGATGCATTTGAAAAGATATATTCGGGAAAGCTCTTGTGGTCCAGCGAGCCGATTGATATCCTTGCTCAGAGGTGGTTAAATAAAGAAAGGGATGATGATGAAAAAGAACAACAGTTTTGGATGGAGATTTCCATGCTTTCTACTCTCAAGCATAAGAATCTGGTTTCTCTTGTTGGGTTTTGTAATGAAAATGATGAGAAGATCATCATTATCAAGAGTGAGATCAGAGGAAGTCTTGATAACTATTTAAGTAACACGATGATGTTGTCATGGGTGCAAAGATTGAAGATATGTGTCGGTGTTGCAAATGCATTAAGTTACATCTATTATGACAAGCACCGTGATTTCAGCGTTATACATGGAAACATTGACGGTGAGATAATTCTATTAAATGATAACTTTGAACCCAAGTTATCTGAATTTAGACTTTCCATGAAGATTGAAGCATCTCAGAGGCGTCATTCATTCCATGTTGATAAAGTTTGGGATAGGGTGGGGTATACAGACCCGACATATATAGAGACAAAGAGTGTGAGCCACAAGTCAGATATTTACTCCTTTGGGATAGTAATGTTTGAACTACTGTGTGGTAGGAAATCAATAATAGCCAACGACGCTAACAAGTATCTGGCTCCGGTGGCCATTACCAATTATAAAGAGAAAAAACTCCATGAAATAATTGATTGGGATATGTGGAAACAAATGGACTCTCAATCATTTAACATTTTCGCGCAAACAGCCTATGACTGCTTGAACGAAGAACGATCTCAGCGCCCAAATATTGGTGAGATTGTCACGAGACTTAAGAAAGCGGTGCAACTTCAACTCAAACACCAAAATGTGGTAAGACGGTTTTTCCACTTCCATTTTTCTTTAATAATAAGTAATGCTATCTATTTGTTTGAGTGTATACACCTTCACTCTATCAGTTTACAGTTTAGCTAGACCCTGTAAAACTCCTAGTACCTTATTAGCTTCTGATCAGTTTCACAATTAGACCATTCGACTTGCAGGGAATATCCTGAATCAAAGAGTATAATATCATGCTCAGGCTCTGTTTAACACACTTATAGGCTCATTTAGAGTTTTAACTCTTAGGAACTATTCTAAGATTAAATCATATATACCTGTCCAAACATCCAACTTTCTGATGTCCAAACAGCATGTAGTTGCTCTGAAAAACAGCATACAAACCTTTAAAAGTATCTAATTGCCAATCACTGTGAAGAAACAGCATTCAAACATGTAATTGCTGAAAAAAAAACATGGTTGCTGTAAAAAACTGTGTCGGAATAGCATATAAAAGCTGTAATTGCTGCTAAAAAACAACATACAATATGCAGGGGCGGAACTACATAGAGGATAGGGGTGGTGCCCTCCATTGTTCGCCAAAAAATGTCAATTTTTAGTGTAAAATTTTTTTTTAGGACCATTTTATTAAAGTGCACCCCATTATAAAATCAAATTGCCCCCCACCTTAACATCAAACAATTTAAAAACCTTAGATCTCTATCTTAATCTAAAAAAAATATCAGTTTTTAGTGTAAATTTTTATTTTATGACCTTTTTATTAAAGTTCATCACAAATTTTATCAAAAAATTTTTTTTTGCCCCCGCCCTCGAAAATCCTGGGTCCGCCACTGACAATATGTGATTGCTTTCAAAAAAGAGAGCATGTAATTGCTGCAAAAACTTGTTCCGAACAGCCATGTAAAGGCTATGTCCAAACAACATATAAAAGCAGTTAAAACAACATATAAGCCTGTCCAAACAGCCCATCTTTCTGCTCTCCAAAATAGCATATAGAAAGTGTTTAAAACACCATAAAAACCTGTCTAAACAGCTTTTAAAGCCTTTAGAAACTTGTAAAAAGCAATGTGGAACACATATAAAAGATTTAATGACAAACCAGCCGGAACTATAGAAACGGGTAAAACCCGGAGGGTCACACTGGGTTTTGAATCCTTAAAAACTGGTTCCTTTTGACCCGTTATCTAAGCCAGAACCGGTTCAACCGGTCGAACCAGCGGGGTTGAACCAGGTTTCAAACCATTGAAAAAAAGAAAGTGGTATAGTGAAAGTACTTGCTGATGTTTGCAAACATTTGTGAACTATGACCACCCAACCAAGATTTTGAGTTGTCCATCCCCTTTTTATATGTGTCTTTAACCTCAAAACTTAAACTTTTAGGGACTTTAATCTCCCAAGTATTTTCCCATACCAAAATTATCTATGAAAGAAAACCACAAATATTAACAAACTCATGCAGGGGCGGAACTTCATAGGGGCTAGGAGGGGTTGTGGCCCCCCCAAATGATTGAGTCATTAGTTGTGTATATGTATCTTACAAGGAAATGTTAGAAAAGCAGGGAACATATATGTACAAACAAAGTACAGTAGCTCATTGAGTTGCAGCAAACAAATAAAAAAAAAACAGAAGTACAACTATATCTGAATTTAATATTGAAGTTTAACATGGTCTTTAATTTGAAACATTGTAAGTTATAAGTGTTCAAAGAGTTAAACTACACGAGAATTTCAAATTGTCAATAACTTCTTTAAATTAGTTCCCTTAAACTATATTTTGCTCTGCTGGTATATATATTACATTGGGTAATGCTTTGAGCAATTAGTTTAAAGTTCCGATAAAAAGTTACTTTTACGTCATAATAACTTTGGCCCCCCAACAAAAACGTTCAAGTTCCGACATTGGACCATGATGCATTGACTAGAAGAGAAACAACTTCCCTTATTCTGGTTTGACTCATTTACTTGTAAATTTGTATGTCCAGGTTATGGTTTGTTGCTATGTGGCGATAAAAAACGAATTAACTCATAAGAGAAAAGGTCTATTAGGTCACGGGTTAAGACTTGATAGTCACCATGTGTATTTTTAGTAAAAAAAACTTTCTAAATCCGTTTTTTTTTTTTTTTTTTTTTTTTTTTTTTTTTTAAAGTTAGATTATTATGTAATAATATGGCTATAAACAATGTTGCAAAATCGTGAATCGGTGAGTCGGGCGGTCGACCACCCCGCAATGTCGGTTAAGTCGGGATTAATCGGTGATTAATCGGATTGGCATTTCATGCAATTTTTGGTATTTCGGAGACCAAACTAAAAATCTTAACCGATTCAAAGCTGCTATGTTTCCAAACCTCAATAAAGGCTCCGATTCGATTATGATGCCCATTGTGCGTTATAAGTGAAATATATGATCCCCAAATTAAGTAGAATGCCTAAATTATTATTATTTTTAAAAAGACCGATTTGCCCGATTCAGCCAATTTTTGACCGATTCGGCCGATTTTTTGACTGCTTAGTGTCGATTTTTTTCCTAGGCCCTTTTTTTGACCGATTTTCAAAAATCGACAAGGTACTCGGCCGATTAACGATTAATCGGCCGAGTTGACCGATTTTTGCAACATTGGCTATAAACACATATTTGACCATTGATTTTTCTAGGACAAACTTTTTTTTTCAAGTCAAGTAGTCAACCGACGTAGAAGTTAATGTTAGAGATTAAACACAACATACCTACTCAGCCAATATAAGCAACATTAATATCCCATAAGCACCATGAAACACCAAAAACCGACATGTTAAAAAGAAGAAAAAATTAGCTAAATGATGGCCAATAATCAAAATTAACATCACAAAAACAAAACAACTACCTTCTCAATATTGACCTTGGTTATCATAGCCTTCAGTTTTGACAGTATACTTATTCACAAACATAATAACTATGAGTATAAGGTACATAATGATATATACAGTTTTAGACTCAATATTAGATTACTATAACATTGAAGGCAATATATACAGCTTAGTGTGCTACTTTGCTTTTATCTGTGTTGCCTGCTTTTGGTGTGCATTTTTTTATTTATTTATTTTTTATTATTTTTTTCCTTCTGTTGTGCTTTGCTTTTGGCTTATGTACGGTGTGCTTTCCCTGTTTGCTTGCTTCCTTTTACTACGCTTTTGCCTATTGTTTTTGTCGTTTGCTATCTATATCCTTTCGCACTAGCACACATGCACCTGCCGGAGGTCTCATTGGAAGCAGTCTCTCTACACACGGGTTCACCCTGGTGTAGGGGTAGGATCTGTCTACATCTTACCTCCCCCATACCCTGCCTAGGCGGGATTGGGTTTGTTGTTGTTGTTGTTGTTGTTGTTATAACATTGAAGGCAAAATGTTTTAGCTCAACATGTCTTAGAAAAAGGTACAGGAATTTCATCCAACAGTTTGTAGGCATTATTATGCACTTCAATAAACTCACATTTTTACTTGACTATTTTACAGATAATGTCTTCGCCCAGCAAAGAATTTGCTCACCTCAGAGTCCCCATTGAAAATATTCTATCTGCCACCGACTACTTCGCTCAACAAAATCTCATCGGAGAAGATGATTTTGGAAATCATTACCGGGGACAACTCTTGTGGTCCGGTGAGTTGATTGATATCTATGCTCAGAGGTGGAATAAAGAATGGGATGATGAAAAAGAACAACAGTTTTGGATGGAGATTTCAATGCTTTCAAGTCTCAAGCATAAAAATCTGGTTTCTCTTGTTGGGTTTTGTGATGAGAATGATGAGAAAATTATCATTATTAGGCGTGAGAAGAAGGGAAGTCTCAACAATTATCTAAGTGACCCGATTTCGTTGACATGGGTGCGAAGATTGGAGATATCTGTCGGTCTTGCGCATGCATTGAGCTACATTCATTTTGACGAGCCACACGACTTTAGTGTAATACACCGGAAGTTATGCAGTGGCAGTGTTCTATTAAATGATGACTGGGAACCCAAGTTATCTGCTTTTGAATGTTCCATGAAGATTAAAGCTTCTCAAAGGCACCATTCTTTCCATACTAATAAAGTTTGGTATGAGTTAGGGTATGGAGACCCAACATATATTGAGACTAAAAGTGTGAATCACAAGTCAGATATCTACTCCTTTGGGATAGTATTGTTTGAACTACTGTCTAGTAGAGAATCAATAATTGACGATCAAGATAATAAGTATTTGGCTACACTAGTCTTTTTTCATTATAAAAAGAAAATACTAGATGAAATAATTGATCCGGTTCTTTGGAAACAAATGGATCCGCAATCATTCAACGTTTTCGTGAAGATAGCATATGACTGCTTGAATGAAGAAAGATCTAGACGCCCGGATATAAGTGAGGTTGTCACAAGACTTGAGAAGGCGTTGAAACTTCAAATGGAACGTCAAAATGTTGTAAGACTTTCTTCCATCTTTCTTTTATAAATAATCTCTATTTATTTATACTATTAATATTAACACGAGTATAATTATTTACTTATACTGTATTTATGATATTAAAGGAACACTCGATAGTTTCGGCCGAAGTTGAAGATACATCACCCACTCATGACAAGGTAATTATTTACTTATTACTATTGTTGTAAGTCACTGGAATTTTAGAAAAGCGAACTCCATATCTACACGTGTAAGTTGAAGAAACACTTGGTAATGTTGTCTTGTTTGGTACATATAGGGATCATTGACCTTCATATCTACACACATTGAGTCCCATGTCAGCAAAAAGACAAAGTCTTTCCTCAAAGATCTTTCTCACTTAAAATTTAGTGCCGAAGACTTAAAATCAGCAACCGACAATTTTGCTCTTGAGAATTTTATCGAAAAATTTAAGCTTGGGAGAATTTTTAAAGGCCGTCTCTTACATTCTGAACAATTCATCAATATTATTGTAAAAAGGTTTTATTTAAATTATGTAAAGGATGAGAGCAAAAGGTTTTGGACGGAAGTTTCGATGCTTTCTAGTCTCAAACATAAGAATCTTGTGTCTTTTATTGGGTTTTATGATGATGAGGTGGAGAAGATTATCATATACAAGGAGGAGGCCAACAAAAGTCTCGAAAAGTATCTAAATGAGTACCAGACCCTCACATGGATGCAAAGGTTGAAGATATGCGTTGGTGTTGCGAAGACATTGAGTTACATCCATTATGATCCTGGTCGAGATTTTAGTGTCATACATTGCAACATCATGAGCTCGAATATTTTACTAGATGACAAATGGGAACCCAAGTTATCTGGTTTTGAACTTTCATTGAAAAATACAGTAGCTCGAAGGCACCGTCTTCTTCTTACTCGTGATATTGTTAAGAATGTATACATGGACCCAAAATATAAAAAGACTGGCGGTGTGACCCACAAGTCAGATGTGTATTCATTCGGTGTTGTATTATTTGAAGTCTTGTGCGGAAGGAGTGCAGACAATGAAGATAAAGACGAAGACGAAAACGGAGATGAAGATAAAGTTGAAAGTGAAGACGAGTTGGGAGAGGGGCTATTAAGTCAACTGGCTAAATCTCATTTTGAGGATATGATCGATCCACATTTACGAAATGAGATGGACCAAGAAGCATTAAGAATCTTCTCAGAAACAGCATATTGCTGCATAAAAGAGGAAAGAGCAGATCGTCCAAACATAAATCAGGTTGTCAAAAGACTTGAGAAAGCATTGGAACTTCAATCAATGTATGAAAATCCGGTAAGAAAATCACGTTGCTTATCAACTTTATGTGATAATAACTATATTTATCTACTAATGTCCTTGTCTTTTGCAAATATTATTTTAGGAACTTCCAAGGAATGCAGTTGACAGTACATCATCCAATCACCTGAGGGTAATTTACTTCTTTGTAGTTTTAGTTCGAAGCTGGTCATCCTAATTAATAAAAAAAATTACACAAATGGTCTATGAGGTTAGGGGCTTTTTACACATTACATTTGATCCCTATTACATAATCCTGGCCCTCTAAAATGATAAACGACCGTGAACAAATTTATTGATATAGGGACAGAAATCAAAACACCATCTAAAATTGATTGAGATGACCAGGCCAACTCGCACGCCACATGATCAACACCCAAAAACCAGAAATCAAAACACCATCTGAACCAAGTACCATGGACCTGCACACTAGTAACAAATCACAGATCATTTTCATTCAATAATTTATTTAAGTACGTTGTTATATTTTGAATGTTCATAATGGTGCAGTGGAAGAACTTGGAACACTTGAAGATTGGACTTAATGATATTGAGATGGCAACAGAGAAGTTTGCAGACAAATATTGCATTGGGTCAGGCGGATATGGTATGGTATACAAGGCACAACTGGAACATTTTGATAGCAGTATATCATCGTCGATAGATGGGGAGAATAAATGTGATCTTCCCAAGAAACGAAGCACTGTAGCATTAAAACGAATCTTCAATACACAAGGAGAACAAGGATTCATTGCAGAAATCGAAACGCTGACTAGATGTAAACACGATAATATAATATCTCTTCTTGGTTTTTGTGATGAAGATCGCGATCACCTGATCCTTGTCTATGAGCTTGCTTCTAAAGGAAGTCTTGAGGATTATATGGGAAACAATGATAAAATGACTAATCTTACATGGATGCAACGCTTGAAAATATGTCTTGATATCGCACATGGCTTGAATTACATTCACACCAACACAGATCAAGACAAACAAAAGATAATACACCGTGACATCAAGAGTGCAAATATTCTTTTGGGCGAAAATTGGAAGGCGAAGATTGCTGATTTCGGGCTCTCCAAATTCCACCCAGCAGATCAAGATGTCAGTACTCTCAACGCCAGTACGATTGCAGGTACAGATATGTATTTGGATCCAGAATATGAGAAGTCTGGAAGATTAAGTAAAAAAACAGACATTTACTCTTTTGGAGTTGTGTTGTTTGAGATCTTGACCGGGAGGTTGGCCTATGATCCTATATACACCAAGGTGAATGAGAAGGGGATTGCATTCATTGCGCGACATCATTTTGAGAAGGGAACACTAATGGATATTGTTGATCACAAGATCAAGGAAGAAACAGATGAGCATGTGTTTTCTCTAAGTAAAGGACCCAATGAAGAGTCTTTGGACACATTTTCAAAAATCGCATTTCGATGTCTAGCAGTGACTCAAGTCGAACGTCCATCAATAGATGTTGTCATCAACGAACTTAAAAAAGCGTTATACTATCAGGTGCGTAATTTTTTGAATAAGTTTATAATCTCCTCATATATTCTTCATAGTAGTATGTAACATTTCATACATTGTACTTTGTGCAACCAATATTTTACTGCTCAAACTTCTACTGAATTAACGATCTTGCCATTCTTTTTTAGTCCTCAACTTTTGTGACATATTGTTTAAATCTTAAACTTACCAAGTCAGCGATTTACAAGTAAACTTCCTCACCTTCCCCCCCCTCCCGTCCTGACTGTGACGTATAAATATTTCTTTTTTAATGTTAAAATGCAACAACCAAGCTTGATTTACAACCCTAACCCTGAACTTGGAGATTTTATAGGAGTTTTAGATGCCAAATTATTTAGTTATTCTTTACTTATCAAATCAACTAATTGTCCGATGATTCACAGGAGAACCACAAGGACAGCCTCAAACTGTCACTTCAAGACATAAAGTTGGCCACAAAAACTTTCAATCAAGACAATCTCATTGGACATGGAGATTTTGGGAATGTGTACAAGGGTCACACTCATGGGCATAACTTCATTGCTGCAAAGCGGTTGGGTAGGAAATCTGCTGAAGGAGAAGCTGAATTTATGACAGAGCTTGAAATCCTTATGGAGTATAAACATGAAAATGTAATTGGTCTTGTAGGCTACTGTGATGAAGAGGATGAGAAAATTATTGTCTATGAGTATGCATCCAGAGGAAGTCTTGATAAGTACTTGAGCGAGGATAGTCTTACGTGGGTGATGCGGCTTAAAATTTGCATCGATATTGCAATCGGGTTGGAGTTTCTTCATGGAACTGTTTCAAGTCCAGAAATGGTAATACACAGGGACATCTGCAGCAGCAATGTTCTACTGTTTGATGACTGGAAAGCAAAAATAACTGATTTTGGGCTTTCCTTAGTTTGTCCAACAAATCAGGATGTAGACTATGTCATCGACAATGTTACAGGCACAATTGGCTATTGTGACCCACTATACTCGAAAACAGGCTTCTTAACCAAAGAGTCTGATATATTCTCATTGGGTGCGGTCTTATTTGACATATTGTGTGGGAAACTATCATCTGTAAAACTAGATGACGAGTATCACTATTTACCCTTTTTGGCTAAACAACACTATCATTTAGAAAAACTTGATGAGTTGGTGTTTGAGGGTATCAAAGAACAAATTGTGCCACAGTCATATACTACATTTACAAGGATTGCCCTTCAATGCTTACATCACAGGAGAGCAAGACGGCCAACAGCACGTGAAGTGATAATACAACTTAAGAAAGCATTGGAATTCCAAGTAAGTTTTATAATAATTTCAAATTATGCTATAGTCCATTTCATATAAAAATCTAAAACTATATTCATCGATATTCAAATAATTTTACACTTCTATTGTTGAAACAAGTGCTATTGAACCATCAAACACGATAAAAAACATATTTTTTTAATAAGACAGTCTTTTTATATCACTCAAAACAAAAAATAAATCAAATGTCAAAATGAAGAAGACAACAAATTTACATGATTAAGAAAAAAAATGTGTTGTCCATGTTTAGTAGAAGGTCTTTAGTAGTTTCTTTAACGGTAGAAATGTAATTGTATGAAATATGAGCTTATTAACTGTTGAGTGAATTACATAATTTGTCCTTGTGGTTTGTTGAAAATCGAGAAAATGTCCTTTTTTTTAGCGTTTCGTCTCTTGTGGTTTACAAATCACGGATTTTGTCTCGTCCAAAAATGTCCGTTAAGTGTCTTGCGCTGTTAGTCCTTCGTTAGTGCAGTCCGTTAAGTGTTTTGCATCGTTAGTCCTTCGTTAATAAATTTTGCACCGTTAGTCCTTATTTTTAAAATATAGTTTTCCCCATTAGTCCCTCCGTTAATAATAGTTTTCACCGTTTTATCCGTTTCGTTCGTTTTTATCCGTTTCCCCGTTTACGTTTTCGTCCGTTTTCTTTCGTTTTTATAGTTTTGTCCATTTTCACGTTTTATCGGTTTCATCCGTTTTAAATGCGTTTTATCGGTTTTCTTAAGTTTTTCCGTTTAAAAAATTTTGAATAAAAATTTCAAAAAAATTTGAATAAAATTTTTTTCAAAAATATATATATTTTTTAAATATGTCCGTTTTTTTCAATATTTTCGAAATTTTTAAGATTTAAAAAAATATTTGAAAAAAATATTTTTCGAAATTTTTTACCGTTTTTTGAAAATATTTTTGTCCGTTTAAAAAATATTTGAAAAAATTTCGAAAATATATTTTTTAAAAATCTTAAAAATTTCGAAAATATTGAAAAAACGGACATATTTAAAAAAATATATATTTTGAAAAAATATTTTTTATTAAAATTTTTTTGAAATTTTTATTCAAATTTTTTAAACGGACAAAACGTAAGAAAAACCGATAAAATGTACGAAAAACGGACACAACGTAAGAACAACGGACAAACGAAAGAAACAGACAAAACATAAGAAAACGGACAAAAATTAAGAAACCGAGAAAACGGATGAAAACCGATAAAAAGTAAGAAAATGGACAAAACTATATAAAACGAAAGAAAACGGACGAAACGTAAAAGGCGAAACCGATAAAAACGAATAAAACGGATAAAAGCGGTTATTAACGGAGGACTAATTGGGAAAACTATATTTTAAAAATAAGGACTAACGGTGCAAAATTTATTAACGAAGGACTAACAGTGCAACACTTAACGGACTGCACTAACGAAGGACTAACAGCGCAAGACACTTAACGGACATTTTTGGACGAGGGACAAAATCCGTAAGATTTGTAAACCACATGGACGAAACGCACTGAAAAAAAGCACAGGGACATTTTCTGCAATTTTCTACAAACCACAAGGACCAATTATGTAATTCACTCTTAACTGTTTAACTAATGTACAGCTGGATTTTGAGATGTGGGAGCCGAAGTTGCCTAAAGACTATAAAGAAATAATCCGGATGTCAAAGTGCCCTGAAGATTATACTACCATTAAGAAAGAGAATCTTTACAGCATCTTTTCTAAAGGAATCCTCCTTCAACAAGACAAAGTGGTAATCAGTTCATTCTTAAATCTCAGTTATATTATATGTTGTGCATCCTGTATTCTATGTATCCTTAAGTTTATTAGGGATAATTCAAAATCACACATGCATTTACACATCATAACATTGAGTCTACCTTGTTTTTTTGTTGTATAACAGTTGCTGTCATTCGATGGTATTGGAGAAAGAAATGCATTGGTTTCAGCGACAATGTTTTCCTACAAAAACAGCTGTCCACATGAGTGGAAATCTCTTCCAGAATCAAGGTTATTCTCTCTACCTCTGTTGGTACATATACATTGTTTTTAGATGCATAAATTTCTGTTCTAATGTACAATCTACTATGATCAACAACTTTTAGAATAAGAACTATAAACAACTGATTATAAAAATCAGATATAATACAAAATTGTTTGTTAATCAAATGGTTAATAGACTCGAAGAACAGTAAATAGTAGATGCTTTTTACGTTGAACCTTGAAATATTTACTGAAAGCACACAAAATCTATATAATCAAGCTTAAGGTTGCTTGACATATACTTTCTCGCTCATCAAAAGGAATGGAAATTCAATTTTAGACAATTATATTTTTTATAGGAATTGGATTGCATAGTGCCCATTTTGAAAAAAAATTGTATCTTATGTTAACCAAAATGACTATTCTTCCTATTTAATACTAATTAAAGGGTGAATAACATGAGTAGAGCTACTTTAAAGTATGCATTTATGGAATTCATATATAAGATTTTAGTGTCTTCTTGACTGATTCTAATAGTCTCAGATTAGGAATCTGGGGTGTTTTGTAAGATATTTACATATTGCTTGTAGTCAATATGTACTCTGTAGCTTGATTCTGTATTTTTTTTTTTCAAAACGTGGTTGCGGTACGCCCTGTTTTGGCCCTCTGTTTGTATGACCATGAATCATAAATTTTGCTAGCATCTTGCTTGTCTATTTTAAGATATTATCCCTCTAGAAAATAGATAACTTAATGGTTAAAAGAAAATTATCATAGTTATATAGTTAATTATATATTTGTTGATACAATCAGTTTCATTTTTGAATTTAAGTCTTTTCCCAATTACCAAGATGCAATTGTTTTCTCATTTATTTTGGTTAAATTCTATAGAAGTGTCCATCTGGGGGAATAATGGTTATGACTGACTCGGACTTGAATATTTATAATATGTGCAGATTTGAGTCAGTAGCGGAGATGTCAGATGTTTCCAATTTGAACATCGAAATTAAGACAGATACTCGATTATTATCTCCAAATGTTGTTTATGGGGTCTATTTACTCTTCAAACTTTGTGATTCAAGAAAAGTTTCAACTAAACCGATGTATGTTAACCTAAAGTACAAAGTGGGCTCCAAAAATCTACATGCATATTTTGCAAAACAGAGAGACGAAGAGTGGATGATGATTGAGTTGTACAGATTCTTAAATAAGAAAAAAGATGTCATGTTTACGTTTCTACTAGAGAGCTTTTCATCATACTATTGTGGAGATAGTGCGATTTATGTTGAAGGCATTGAATTTCGAGCCATTGACAAAGTGAGTTTAAAAATATCCCTTGGCTCCCATCTATATTCTTTTGTTTATACTTTCTAAAAATAAAAATCATGTCTATGCTGCATATTTAAGATGATTGTACACAGGTGAGACATGAAAAAATCATAAAGTTGATGGAAGTCCAACAAGTCTTGAGATCAAACTTCAATTTGGATCAGGTGCAACAATCGCCAACCAACTTTGAAGAAATATTTAAGATACACAGAAACTATGACGAGTTGTTCTGGTTGGGCGAAGTAAATGGAAATAAACTTCTTGTGCTTTCGGCAAAGGCAGCTTTATACAAAATTTCTGATGTATTTCTTTTTGCTTCAAAACCATCAGCCCAATCCAGGTTTGCTTTATATTTGAACTAATTTTGTTACAGTTTTCTTTAACTGCTGAACTTTACCTAATTGTACATTCAAAGCGTCTCACGAAAAACTATGTTTGATAATTCGATGTCCAAATCTTCTGTGTTGTATAGTATATACTATGTTGGGTATTTTGTGTCTTCAAGGTGGTTGTTTTTTTTCCTTCCCGGAGTATGTAATCATGTTACATATTGTACATGCAGATTTCAAGAGGTGGTTGAGCTTTTGCCACAACAAGTATTTTATATTAATTGCACGATTAGACGTCAAATGTTGTCACCGGGTACGGAATATGTGTGTTACCTTGTATTCAAGCTTTCAGAAGAATGTCAGTGGCTGCGAAATCCGGTTAGAGCAAGAGATTTACTCCACCGAGAAAACAAAGAGGCCGAGTTTTTCTATTTTACTACCCCAAGCCCACTGAATATAAATGATATTACTCGGGTTCCACAAGAAAGAGAAGATGGATGGATGGAGATACAAGTGTGGAAATTTAACTCAACTCATGAATTTAAGGATGATTCTCTTTCCATGAATATGAAATTTACATGTCATGAAGGAACTATGTCTGGCCTCATTATATGTGGCCTTGAGTTCCGACCAATGTTTTTCGGATATAGCGATGATATTCAATGGCAAAGAGAAAAAAAGAGAAGACTACAAGATGATGCCCAAAACCCACACATTCAGCCTATAAAGACGAGAAGACGTTATAATCATAGATCACTAGGGTTTAGAATCAATTAGCTAGTAATGGCTTATCATCATCAACAGTCAACAACATCACAAGCTCAAGCTCAAGACAACTTAAGTTCGAGTCCAAGCAACAAAGGAAGAGATTGCCTTGCAGTTTTGTAATAGTATATAGTTTTTTGTATTTTACATTTCCCTATTATGTGTATGAGTTAATTAGTTACTAGTCAAAGTAGTTTAGCCTTGGTCAACTATGTTTAGTATAAGTAGTACTCCGTATTTCAATTTCATTCCTTTTATTATTGTTTAAATTGAAATAACAAATCATTTGTCCCTCTCTCCCCTTTTTCTCTCCAACTATGTTCTTATGCACGGTCGTCTCGTTGATTTTAATGACCGTATGCCATATCTAAAAAGTAGGCCCCGCTAAATACGAAAAATCTGATTATACTGAAAAATACATTAGAATTCACTAGTAATATGAAAGAGATTAGTACAAGTATCTAACAAAGTTGATTAGTGTCATTTGCCTAGCAATCTTAAAAGCAACGTTGTAATTCAAGCATTCATGATCGACACTGTCTAGTGGATAATTTTGAACAACTTACATCGCAATCCATTAGGTAATTTTACATACAAATTTGAATATTTTGCATATCATGCATTATTTGATAAGTAGACAGTTGTTCAATTAGCTTACAAAAATACTATTTGATGTTAAACGAGCTGGATAGCCCGCGCGTTGCTGCGGGGGCGATGTGTTCATGTATAGTAGGAAATTGTTGATGTATAGGTTGACCATTAATAGGATAGAAAAACAAATAATGGCGAGATTTATGTTGATGCTTTATGAGTACATACTAATAAAAGCGATAGGTTTAGTATATAGTCCTTTGTATTCTGTGTCTACACATTTTTATACTTGATCATCAATCAATAACATACATAAAACAAATTTCTATAAGTACATAAAAATTCAACATAATGCTAAACCTGTAAGATAATACCAAGAATAGTTTGTTTAGGAGGTACATCCGAATACCACTACAAAATGTAATATCAGTTACCTTGAGGCCACCAACAGAGCTTGAAGAGTTCTCTCATAATTCAACCCAAAGTAGGGTGCAACTACTGGGAGGTACCTAACTAACTCCCTTGAGTACTTTCATGACTGAGGCTGTAACTGAACAATGATAACAGCATTACCATACTTCGGTTTGCAGCAGTCAAAAGCAAAATCCTTATTTTCTCATCATCTGAAATAGATAACAATAATGGTGTTCAATATTTTTTCAAACATTCTTTAATCGAAAAGCATAATGTACGCAATATGATGGTATGATATAAATGAGCAATACCTTCCGGTTGGATGAGTCGTACCTTAGTCCGTTGCAGCTGCCACAGATACCTTGGAAGTTAAGGAGTCAGAAGTGTAGAACATGTTTTATTGCTTGCTTTCTTCTGATCCCTTAAAGAATGAAACATGATACAGTTCGTTAATATTGTGTCCAATAGGTAACAAAGTAACCTAGATTCAAATGGAAATCTGTGATAAAGTTCATACACCACAAAATAAGCAAAAAGAGATGGAAATCGACCTATCTGAACCATAATATATAAACAACCGTGTACCTTAGGAGCGCCGAAAACACAATTGCAGCTGGTGTTTCTGAGAAGATCAACATCAAGAAGAGCACGAAACGGCCTTGTGCTATTTACAGGCTTAACAGAGTAGTATTCACCGGTTTCCTGCAAATATAATCTCTCAATTAACATAAATCCACAGAATTTTGAGATTCAAGAAAGTGATAAATAATTTGGTTACCTCAACATTTTCTAGATACTCTTGTTCCATCTCATGCACAGAAAAATTAGTAAGGAACAAAAAATGGATAGATCAGCAGAATAACATATAGCACAAATCATTAGATAACACATATTTAAACACCCTTTTGTCCCATGATCAAAAACATAACTGACACATGTTTAAATTAACTATTACAACAAACAACATCTTTGTAACACAGAGTAAGCAAATCCAATGGTACTCACCTCCCTACTATACCTACAAAATAACATATGATCTGGTAGCTGAATATACCTTGAGTCAGTCCGTTTCAACTTTGGCCCTTCGATCGTCCATATTGGCCGTTTGTGCACAACCTTGTGTGATTAATATGTGTGATCCCATAAACACCTATAGGAAAAAATAAATAAATAAATAAAAAGTGAACGATAAATATTGGTAATAGTATACTACAATCACTATATACACATATACATAAATGCACCTTCAGATGTTAGTTGTGATCATTGATTACTCTAATTTGATTTAAAGTTTCCCTCTCCCAATACATTTGCGGCTGTTGGTCAGTTGATAAGCCCAAAAACTAAGCTATCCCAAACACCACTTGGCCACCTAATGACTAATTCGTCTACACAATGTATCTTATAATATACTTAAATATTTGCAAACATATTTGAGATAGTCAAAAGATGTTGCATAGTTAAAAGGTTGGGACCTGTTTCAACCCACTCAGACTTGGCCTAGTTTGGACAGTTACATTACCCACTCATACCGACCAACAGTTACATACCCATTCAACATCAAATAAAATACCCATTCCAGTTGCAAACATCTTCTTTAGGTTAACGTGACATAAGTAACTGACCTTAGAGTATATAAAGGTAATCAATCTAACAACCTACGTACCTTGTTTTCGGCAAATAGTAGAAGTAGGGCTGCTCTTTAAAACACTCCGGTAGCAAAAGTAAATTTTGTAGCTGGTAATGAGCTTCAAAACAACAGTCTCTGCAGGCAGATACCTTATCAATATATGTTCACTATAATCTCAAAAACTTTAGTTAACCTTACCATTTTCTTGCGCAGCAGGCTTATGGAATCAAGTTGCGTGATAATTTGTTCCAAGAGCAAGTGCTCAAATACACGTGGCAGCTACTGCAGACCAAACACGTTGTTAAAATGAAACAACTTTTCTTCATCTTTATAATGTATACGGTAACAACAATGTACTATATGTACTGGATTTTTTCTTGTTTCTGTTACTGCTCAATGATACTAAATCACGTGGTGAAGACCCAACATACTGTTACAGATGTTAGTTATAGCGATCATTTTGAACATAAACTTTATGAGGCTCAGATCTGTTTTTGTAAGGGCGACTTAACACACCCGCCATGGCTGCAACCAGTTAACATTTGTGGTTACCCCGCCAAGATATGGGAATATGTTAGCCTCACTCATGGAAGAGTTGATGTGCCAAAAAAATCATCATCGCCCCGGAAAACATAAGGTAAGTGAGACAACTGAAGCTTCATACCTGAGATTTTTCGAAAAAAAATTACAACAGAGGATACATAAGCCATGGCTAGAGGTCTAGTAACGTGCCTCACCAAAATCCTTACAACCTCAGTCATGGCAGTGTAACCTAATTATATCACATTTCAAACCACGGTTGTTTTGGCAGTCCAGCTTCCCTATTCACTTTAGTAGGGAAACTCGACACACCCACCATGGCTGCAACCACGTAACATTCGTGGTTACCCCGCCATGGCTGCAAGGTTAATAGCATCTTCGGTACCGAAGATAAGTGATGCAGCTGAATGGCTAGCCGATCATTCTTCCATCCTTCTAAGTACAAACATACCTCAATGACAACCTGCAAGTGATAACCGTTTTCAGTTTCTAGTTTTCAGATAAACTACTATGTATAACCGTAGTATGCTACCCAACAAAGAATCCAATAACCTGTATATATTTGCAATTCCTAACACCCTTCATATACTTACAAATGGAACAAATTTATCAAGGTACTCCGAATCGAATTATTGTAGGTAAACTATTCAAATTTTCCAGCACTACATGCGAGTAAGAATATACAAATTTTACTTTGACAGTACCATAAGATCACCATATGCTGGGACCCACTAATGGTTTAATATGCTTGTTAATATGAGTGAGCTATAAATGATGGTCTTATGAATTACATGAAACAATGGTAGTCAATCATACCTTGGTCTAAACATTAAACATCTCAGATTGCAAGTAATGTCCCTTGACCGCGCATCAATACTCTGCTGGTTCTTTACTAAATCCTCTTCATTTTCCAGCAGAAACTATAAACAAAACAAACTGAACGAAATCTGTCATTGCAATTTTTACCTAATACATTTGCTCGAGCATTTGGTGTGCAAGGAAACAACACCCAAGTTTTTATAAAAAAAAAGTAGTCTTTTTTTTGTTAACCTTCAATGTCACTGGCACGGTTCGTTTTCAACAGTAAAGTAACCAAAAAAATTAGTTCATTAATTTGTAAATGAAGAGAAAGCTGTAAAAGAGGAAGTGTGTACCATGGATCATAGGCAAGAACAGCACCAATACACTACCACTGCAATTGAGACCCCATATTCATGAATCGTTACCCGCTGCAAAGAACCCATATTGCTATTAAAATCTGAAAACAAAAAACATATTGCTATTAAAATCTGAAAACAAAAAACCAAATTCAATAGTTCAAATTAAAAAAATAATAATAAAAAAAAAAAGTGATAATAAAAACCTAGTTAGCTTATCAACTCTTTCTTTGGAACTTGAATACCCGTTTGCTTTGTATACCCCAATTATCATGCCCGATCAAACGGGTAGTCGTTTTGTGGGTTTAATTTGGATATGGGTTTAATGAACGGAAATTTCTAGAGAGAAAGCCACAGAGATAGAAAGGTGGGTGGGTGGGGGTGTGTGGTTTTTTTTTGTGAGGAGGAAGGGTCTGGAATGGGGTGAATATAAATGTGTGTATTGCTACAACCGTATAGGTGCATGAACAGGAACATTGCAAACACACTTCTACCAATCGGGTGCTGCCAACACATTGTTTGGTGTAATATCACATGTATAGAGCCAATCAAATTTTGACACATACCCATTTATACCATGTATTTTTATACTCACCCCAACCACAAATAGTATATATATATAATGTCTTATAACTTTCATCTCATAGTAAAAGATAGTATATAAAGTAGGTTGTTCAAAATAAGTAAATAGATAGTATATTATATAGGAATCAAAAGAAATATATGTGGACGGAGGGGAACCTCTAAGGATGAAATCAAAAGTGGGCTTGGATTTAACAATTAAAAGAATTATTAGACCTTCCTATGTATATTACATGACAAATCTGAAATATAATGAGGCCCTCATGAAAGTGTGGCCCTGTGCCACCACTCCTACTACACACCCAAATTGCCGGCTCTGTTCTTATGGCATGAGAGCTACATCTGATGGCCTGTAACTAACTTCGGTGGTCTGTAACAAACTCCACCGAGTATAACAACTCTCTAACAAACTTTCTTACCAATAATAACTGATTCCGATCACAAAACCACCATAATCCACCACAACTTCCGCCTAAATCAACAAATTTCATTCCCAAATTCATTAGAAATCAAGAACTCAACCAAAAAAATCAATCATACTCAACATAAACACATCAAGAACATGGAAAATGGCATCAACAAATGATAACCATAATTCTTCAAGAACTACACCACCACAATCCACCTCCATTGATGATGTTACCTCAGTAACCACCCACTGTACCTCCATCCAAATGATCATCCAAGCCTAATTCTAATCTCAAAGATACTCACAGGATCTGACAACTATAGTTCATGGAAGATAATTATGATGATTGCACTAAATGCAAAGAATAAGCTCAAGATTGTTACTAGGGAGTTTGTGGAACCAAATACTGATTCAGAATTAAGGGCAATATGGGAAAGAACAAATGATATGATTATCTCTTGGATCCTTAATACAATCTCAAATCAGATAAGTAATAATTTAAACTTTTGTGAATTGTGCCTGTGAATTATGGACTGAACTATATGAGCATTATGCACAATTAGATGGTCATAGAATTTACCAATTGGTGAATGATATACTACAACTGAAACAACAAAACTGTAGTATTGAAGTGTACTATCACAAATTAAAAGGAACGTGGGATGAACATGATGCATTAGAGGCTCCTTATTTGTGTAACTATGCTTATAATTGTGAGAATGGGAAGGATAATGGTGATAGGGAACAAAGGAAAAGGTTGATCCAATTTCTCATGGGGTTAGATGAGTGTTACTCAAACTTAAGAGGCCAAAACCTACTTTTACAACCACTTCCCATAGTAACTAAGGCCTATAGCATGATTACACAAGAGGAAAAGCAATGGGAAGGTATTTTGCCAAAACCTCTGTTGATCCCAACTTAAGATCGATTCTTTAGCTTGTAAAGATTAAGTTACGTTGGATAAATTCAAGACAACTAAAATAGAAACTTTGTTAATACTAAAGAGTATGCGGAATCTACTCTTTAATACTTAGAAGAATGCAAACAAAACAATGCAATGTATGAACAACAATATCACCAAAAGCTCCAATATTATTAAGATTAATAATACGAGTACTCTGTGTAGTACTAGGGTTTACAACCTTGAAGCTATGAAGAACTCTATGAAAAACGTATATGTAACACCATACCCTCGGATCTCCTTTTATACACACAAGGAGTCCTTTACAAGATAACTACAAATTTTCTATAAAAATAATCTTATACGTATCTTTCTAACTATATAGAATATACACAGAACAACATGATACATATAACTTTACGCATCTTTATCTCTTCATGAAGTAGTAATCTTCATGCAGCAGTCTTAAGTTCCTTAAGCAGTCTTAAGTTAGTACTGGCAATACTAACTCAAGTTAGTATTGGCAGTTGTAATCTTGAACTTGGCTTGGCAGTACAAAAGTATGAAGACTTTAATTCCCAACAATCATCCCCTAAACTTATGATTTACCTCCAAATCACTACGTTTCTTGAATTAAACCTTGTTCTTCTGAGAGGATTCTTCCAAACACTTCATCTTCTTGGTCTTTCAACCTGTATGAATATCTTCTTTAGTAGTTCTCTTGCCATTTCATTCTGTTCATCCGCTAAGAGTTTTGCAGACAACATTAATGTAAGAGTTCCTTTTGACAAAGGATACTCCTTCTCTACCAGCATGTAGATATCAATTCCCTTCTTTGTAGACACATGGTGCACTCCACATGAGTCATACAATCTCCATGTCAAGTAATGAGTACCAGACTAAAATCTCTATAATCTATCATCTTCATCTGGTTCAAACATTCTCTTCAACTCTACCCATAGCACCTTTTATTTATCATTACTGGTGCTGTTGCATTGAATATTTCTTTAACTAGACTCCACAGCTTTTCTAAATCTTCCCTGTCAAATTCTTTCAACATATCTTCAAAGAACTGACATACCTCAGTATGATTTCCAACTCTAATGATCTTCCAGTACTGTTTTGTGTTGGTGTTTAGCTCCCAGAACAGGGTTAAGATAATCAATGACAGTAGCAATACCACTAGGTGGTTACCGGATATCACTTGGAATCGTGTGATCACTTTCCAAAGTAAACTATTCGACCACAATGCACGGGTATCACGAATATCTACTTGGGATAAGACCAAATGCGATTAGAGAATTAGGCACAATTCTATAACCCTTTCGCTAGTAAGTGTTTACGTTTTACGTGTGTCCTCATGCATGTTCGGATCTCCTATATATAGGAGGTTACTCTTGAGCTATTCAATGGAATTATGAGTATTAATCGGCCCATTAATAGCCTCATAATTATCCCATTATAGCCGTTAGTGGTTACATGACCAATTAAGCGTGGTCATAAAGAAGTTATAGCGCCATTTAGCGATACTTTCCACTAGCGATACTTTCACTTGCGGTACTTTCACTTGTAAGTACTGACCTATCGATGGAAACAACGCTTATCGATGCTTTCATAGCACTATCGGTGGATATACCACCGGTGGAAACACGCCTATCGGTGGAAACAACGCTTATTAGTGGAAACCACAGCGGTACTTTCACAAGCGATACTTTCACCAAGCGGTACTTTCACGGTGCTTTCACTCTACAAACCACTATAAAAGTCGGGTGTTCATGGACCTTATGGGTGTACACTCCGTACCTCTAACCCATTGCAAGGTGTGAACTAATCCCACAAGTGCACTAAATTTTCCAACAATCCTCCCAAATTTAGTTCACTTCCTTTGCATGAAAAATAAACATCAATCAAAACATGTGCATAAGCGAAAATGTCACGAGGATTGAATTTCCATCTTAGTAAATTACGTTCAAATATTCGAGAATCGGGGTGTTCTAAGAATTGAACCCTTGACCCATTTGAATACACGAAGATAAAATACACAAGTTTTCAAACACTTAAAAGCTCGACACTATACAAGCCATGTGTCCATATCCAAATTCATAAATGTTGTAAAGCTAAAAGTCAAAGCTTCTGAGCGGCAAAACTTCAATATTTACATAGATGGTTCCTCTTTAGTCATGCTCGCCAAGCACTTTTCAAAGAAAATTAACCATTAAGTAAAGACTTCATCCTCCTTTCGTGAGTTACGAGCACAACCTTGGGATGTAAATAAAACATGTGCTCGATCCAGCTGAATATTCGACTTTCCACATTGAACTCATCTCCCAAGTTTCCTTAGGAGGAGTTGGGTGTCCTAACATTCGATGACTAAGTTGGACTTAAACCCATCCCTTTAGCGAGACTTTATAACCAAGTCTCTAGCGGACCCTTCGTCAGTGATCGGCTAAGTTACATTGAGATCTCACAAACTCTATAGATACCACCCCATTCATGATAAGCTCGCGAATCATGCTATGCACGACACCTAAGTGTCTAGACTTACCATTGTACATATGGCTATAAGCCTTAGCCAATGTAGTTGCACTATCACACCGGATAGAAATAGGTGCTATAGGTTTAGGCCACAATGGAATCTCAAGAAGAAAGTTTTCAACCATTGACTTCTTTACCGGTTGCTAGAGCCACAAATTGATTCCATTGTTGAGCTGGTGATGCAAGTTTGCTTCTTAGATGCCCAAGAAATTGCACCTCCACCAAGTAGGAATACCCGACCCTTTGGTAGGCGAATTGTCTTGATGTTACTAATCCAACTTGCATCGGTGTAACCTTCCAACAACGATGGGTAACGATATATGAGAGACTATAATCCATAGTTCTCTTGAATACTTGATGCCCTTTGAGCGCTTGCGATGATGAGCACTAGGATTACTAGTATACCGCTCAATTTTCCCTTTGCAAAACCAATATCGGGTCTTGTACAAGTCATGGCATACATCGAGCGACCAATTACCTAGAATACTCAAGTTGAGATCTGACCTTGCCATGATTAGGCATCGACTTCTCACAGTATCCATAGGTGTACTCAGCGGAGTACAATCAAAGTAATTGAATTTCCTCGGTACCTTCTCAATATAATGAGGCGAGAGATAGAAATTCTATTACTTTCATGTTTAATCCTTATACCAAGGATAACATCGGCCTCCCCATGTCTTTCATGGAGAACCTTGATGACAAAATTCCTTTGTCGGTCGACTGATTTTGGTCGGTGCCAAAGATCAACATGTCATCAACATATAGACAAATGATGACTCCTTTACGATTCATCAAATTTGCTATATACACATTTGTCGACTTGGTTAAGAACATAACCACTAGACAAAACCACTTCATCAAACTTTTGATGCCATTGCTTAGGTGCTGTTTAAGTCCATAAAGAGACTTAATCGGTTTACACCTTGTTTTCATTGCACGGCATGATGAAGCCACGAGGTTGGTTCATATAAACCTCCTCTTCAATTCACCATTCAAGAAAAATTGTTTTCACATCCATCGATGAATAACAGTTGTGAATAGATGCCATAGCAATCGGCGGTCTTATAGTGCGTCTGAGCCCGGGGGCATAAGTATCAAAATAGTCTATTCGACTTTTGTTTAAAGCCACGAATGACTAGTCTAGCCTTGAACTTTTCAATAGTTCCATCTACCTTCATTTTCCTTTTGAAAATCCATTTGCAACCAGAGGTTTACAACCGGAGGTAGATCAACCAACACCCAGTGTTGTTGCCCATGATGGAATCCATCTCATCATTGATTGCTTCTTTCCGAAAGCAATATCACGGGACTTCATTGCTTCTTCAAATGTTTTGGGGTCATCCTCAACAATGAAGCAATAGGAGTATTGATGCGAGACCTCATCCACAGTACCTTCAACTAAGTATAGTTGAAACTCGGTCCAAATGACTTTGGAGTCTCGACCCTTTTGCTCTTCACGAGCACGGGTTCGAGTTCTTGAACCACAACCTCATCGGGGACCACCGATGGTTCATCATCGAGGACCTCGATACACGGTGTCATGAGTTCCATTAGAAATCCTCGACTTGGTCTGGGGCGATGAGAATCTATTCTCATCAAAATCGCATCCCTTGATTCAATTATTGTGTTAAGCGAAACATGTTCATTAGGTTCAATAACATAGAACCTAAAAGCCTTGGAATGCTCGGCATATCCAACAAAGATGCGATCAATGCCTCTTTCACCCAAAGTCTTTGCTTTGGATCGGGAGTCTTACAATGACCCTACAACCCCAAACCTTGAGATAATTCAGGTTGGGTTTCTTTTAGTCCGATTTCATAAGGGGTAACCTTGTTCCTTTTGTTGGGAACCCTATTTAGCAAATAGCAAGTTGTTAACATAGCTTCACCCGAACCCTTGACTCGATCTGAATAGGACAACATGGAATTAACCATCTCCTTGAAGACCTGTTTTCCTTTCGAAATACCATTTCTTTGAGGAGTATAAAAGCGATCGTTTCATGGATTATTCCAACAGATGAAATCTTGAGTATCCATGTACTCACCTCCCTATCGATCCTTAATCTTTTGATCAAAGACCCAAGTTGTAATTCAACTTACATTTTAAACACTTTGAATTTATCTAATGCTTCATCCTTGGTATGTAGAGATAGACATAACAAAATCTAGAAGCATCATCAATAAATGTCACAAAGTACTTCTTATTCCCCAAAGAAGGAGTGGCATGCAAATCACACAGTCATCGTGAATAAGCTCAAGATCTTAGTCTCACGACTAACACCACGAAAGGGTTTCTTGGTTATCTTGGTCAACATGCAAGTTTTACACTTTTCGGTGTCCATGTCAGCGAGGATTAAACCATCCTAGACATATCTTGTATTCTTTTATAGTGAACATGACCAAGTCTAGCATGCCGAAGGGTAGAATCGGTTTGATCATATGTGGTCACAAAAGGTGAAATAACAACATCGGTGGTAATATTAAGTCCGAACATTTGATTACATAAATAACCAAAACCAATAAAAACACCACATTTAGAAAGAACAAATTTATCGATTCAATAACTTGTTTATATCCATGATTATTCAAAACACTACTTGAAACCAAGTTCTTCACGATATCGGGAACATGAATAACATTAAACAAAGTTACAATCTTTCTGAACTAAACCTAAGATCTACACAACCACGACCATGCACCAAGGTTGTTGACTCATTTCCCATGTGAAGAATAGAACCATCATTCGGTGACTCATAAGTCTTGAACCGACTTCTATCTTTACACACATGAGCTGTTGCACGAGTCGACCCGCACGCAACATCATCATCCTGCACATAAAAGATTCGAGATACATATGTAACATAATAAATCGAAAAGACTTATTAAACATATTCGACTTTTCGGTGAGTTGGTGAACCACCACTCCACGAACCATTAGTGCACGATCCATTGGCTTTACCACCAATTTTAACACCCTTGCGGTCCCTTTTAATGTGACCGGTCTTGCCACATTTCCAACAAGTAGGTGTTGCCTTCTTGTTAGGATCTGCTCTTGTGTTGTCATGATATTTGCGTTTGCCTTTGTTGTCATTGTACACGGTAGAGTTGTTATGCTCTACCATATTGACAACAGATGGTCCGGTGACATTGCTACTCTTTGGCTTGTCATTATCACGCACTTTGAGAGATTCCTCGATGTGCGGATGATGCCTACCAACTCAACAAGAGTTAACTCCTCCTTCATATGTTTCAAGGTATGCTTGAAATCTTTCCATGAAGGAGGAGTTTGTCAATGACACAAGAGACTTTGATAGCCTCATCCATGTTCATTTGGTGTTGTGTAAACCTTCCAAGTATTCCAAGAAGTTCATTGTATTGTTCCATGCGGTCTTGAATCGGTCATTTTGTAATTTGTGAAATTACTAACAAGGAACTTCTTACTTGATGCATCCTCGACCATATATTTGGCATCCAAGGAATCCATAGTTCTTTGGAAGATTCAAAGTTCGATAAATATCAAACAGAGAATCGGACATACCATTGAGAATAAGACCTCTGCATATGTAGTCATCATTCTCCCATTTGCTCCTCCTTACGATCCGCTCCGGTAGCATCATCCCATCATCGAGGAATAGGTGTAGTAAGCACATACACCACACTCATGCAATGACAAGAAGTGCATCTTCTTACGCTACCTCCTAAAGTCCACCCTTCAAACTTGTCCGACAGCAAAGTTTGAAGCCATGTGTTCATTGCGTGATTGCCATTGATTATCACAAAATAGTTTACTTTGATTGTTGGTGTTTAGCTCCCGAGCAGGTTAAGACAATCAATAGCGGTAGTAATACCACTAGGTGGTTCTAGGATATCACTTGGAATCGTGTGATCACTTTCCAAAGTAAACTATTCGACCACAATACACGGGTATCACGAATATCTACTTGGGATAAGACCAAATGCGGTTAGAGAATTAGGCACAATTCTATAACCCTTTCGCTAGTAAGTGTTTACGTTTTACGTGTGTCCCTCATGCATGTTCGGATCTCCTATATATAGGAGGTTACTCTTGAGCTATTCAATGGAATTATGAGTATTAATCGGCCCATTAATAGCCTCATAATTATCCCCATTATAGCCGTTAGTGGTTACATGACCAATTAAGCGTGGTCATAAAGAAGTTGTAGCGCCATTTAGCGATTACTTTCCATAGCGATACTTTCCACTAGCGGTACTTTCACTTGCGGTGTAAGTCTGACTATCGATGGAAACACCGCTATCGATACTTCATAGCACTATCGGTGGATATACCGCCGGTGGAAACCGCCTATCGGTGGAAACATCGCCATCGATGGAAACCCAAGCGGTACTTTCCACAAGATACTTTCACCAAGCGATTACTTTCACGGTGCTTTCACTTACAAACCACTATAAGAGTCGGGGTGTTCATGGACCTTATGGGTGTACACTCCGTACCTCCTAACCCATTGCAAGGTGTGAACTAATCCCACAAGTGCACTAAATTTTCCAACATTTTGTGCCTTTAGTGTAGATCTCCTAGTCAATGATTGGATACTTGACTTGTAAAGGCTTCAACAATCATCCCTTGATATGGAACAATAATCATCTTCTGTTGTAGCTTTTCCTGTGACAGGTCATCAAATTCTTGTCTTGTTTGTTCTTCAGAAAACTCTGAGTCTTTGACAGTCTTTTACCTTTTTGAACTTCTAGCTGCAATTGGTCTTTCTTCTTCAGTTTCCATTGAAACAAATGTGTTTACCCATTTTTAAACCTTATCAAACAGTTCCTTGATCTCCTCTAAGCTTTTACCTTTAAAATACTCTATCTTGTATCCAGCCATATTCTTCATGTAAGTACACAAGATCTTTCTTTGTTGAGATCTAGTAGGTGGTTTACTCCTCAGTTCTTTAGCCTTCTGTTCTGCAAAGAACCTCTTCCTTGTAGCAATGAGTTCCACTAGCAACCTTGACTTCTCTTCAATAGATAAAGATGCTCTTTCCTCTGCTTGCAGTCTTTGTGCTAATTCAGCACTAGCATCCATCTATGCTTGAATGTTATCCCAATCGGCATGTTGTTCTTCACTACCAACTCTTCTACAAGCTTTTGTTCTTCCAACAATGCTGCTTGTTCTTCCTCATGTAACTTCTGAGCCATGCTTGAACTTTCTTGGTTGCTCAGACTCTGGCATAACACTTTTCCTTTATCTTTTGCTGCACTCCATCTGATGTATCTCATTCCCTTATCTCTTGGACTGACAGTACTAACATCAACAGTTCTTGGACTAGCAATACTAACATTAGCACTAGCAGTATTAACTCCTTGAGCATCATCAACAGTACTAACATCTTTAGCTGCATCAAAACCTGTTTCAACATCCATGTCAAACTCATGCCTCCCCTCAAACTCTTCATCACGCTATACCAATGAAATATTAGGATCTTGGTCAATGTCTGCTATCTTCCTCCCCTATTTGGAAGGATCCTCTAAATCATCTTCATCATCAGATAACACAATTCTTGCTCTTCTTCTATCTTGGTTGGACTTTGCTCTTTGCTCCAACTTTTTCAGTCTCATGATAAGTTTAGTATAAGCAGCACCATATAGATTCTTGGTCTGCTTCAATTCATCTTCCAAGCTAGTA
Source organism: Chrysanthemum lavandulifolium (assembly GCA_022545495.1). Taxonomy (NCBI): domain Eukaryota; kingdom Viridiplantae; phylum Streptophyta; class Magnoliopsida; order Asterales; family Asteraceae; genus Chrysanthemum; species Chrysanthemum lavandulifolium. Next base: position 211,358,646 of record CM040240.1, read on the forward strand.
ACCTTGTCTGAAAATTTTGTATAATATACCATCAATTCATTTAGTGTCATACTGCCCTCATCACTTTCAAGTGTGTTACCTCTTGGGAGAGGTGAATCATTGGGCATGCTAGATACCCTTTCAGACCTAGTCTGAACAGGAGTATCCCCCATGGTAAACTAGTGCCCGGAACCACATACTAAGCTAGCTCTTAGAGAACTAGGCTCAGCTGGTGTTGGCATGGGTTGGGTCTTATTTATGTTACCATTGGCATGTCCTGTTTCTAAGCCGGAGACAATAGTGGTAGCCCTCACCATTCTGTCAGCCTCACCAACATTGACAGCCTCATCTACTACAAGGGAGAGAGTAGGAGATCTGGGCTGAGGTACCACAGATCCCTGTCTGGATGTACTCCCAGAGGTTGATGAATGTTGTGGTTGTGAGGTTGATGAAGACTAGTGGGCGTGTGATGGGACTCAACTGAGTTTGTTGATCCTTCACCCTGATCAGATTGATCTTGAACAAGCATTGTTTGAAATAATGGTGTTTCTACCCCCAGTATAACCCTTAACAACCCTATTCATATTGCTAAAAAGTTTTTGAGTGAGGGTAAGAGCAGGGTAAAAACTTGTATGAGGTAGAAGAAGACTCTTTTTTGTTGTTCAAAAACAATTGAATAAATCTTGGATACATTAAAAATTTGTGCTTACTATCCAATTTTTTAACCCATACCATCAAAAGTAAATTTAGAAAAATTAAAAGTCCTTTTTGTAGCCAAGCAAATAATAGCAGTTGCTATATTGCTACTAAATTGTTCCGAAGCAGTTTTCTTAGGACTTAAACAATGTAGGATGGTATGGATAAAAAATCTCCATTGTGGGGAAAAGTGCCCTTTTTGAAAGGTCAATTTATCAGAATCTGGCACATACCCCATCAATGAAAGTTGTTCAAAAATTTCAGTATTTGGCAAAGAACTAATACCATCATCATCTGCTAGTTTGAGATGCCTCCTAACAGATGACTCAATAATAGTGATGACTTTGCCATCTACTGTAGCAGTTAACTCTTGTTCTCTATTATCAATTGTTCTGACAGTTGCAGTCTACCAGAACTGTTTGATGTGAGATACATAGATAGTGGAATTCATTAAAAGAGGATACCTTATGTGAGTTTTGTTGAGAAAATCCACTATATGGTGAAAGTCTTCACTTCCCTCTGGTTTCTATAAGAAAGCAACCATGTTATGCTTATCACAAAATTCCAAAGTAGCCACTAGTGATTGAGAAAAGTTTGATGAGGGTTATGGGTTATGTTTGTTTATGAGAGTATGAGTGTTTGGGAAAGCCAAATGAGATTATATAAATATCACTTAGGGTTTCGATTGGACCGACTGAATAAATCGTTTCTTTATCTTGAAGAGAGCTTATAAATCAAAGAAAGATTATGAATTATCCAATTTAAGAAACCTATAAGCAAAGTAATTGATGAAAGTATCTCAACATTATAATAAAAAAACTGTTATACGGTAACCCAATAGTATAAACTTAGCCTAACAGTACTAATATTAAGCCTAGTAGTACTAACTTTACCCAGCAGTGTTAACCCAAATATTCTTTAAAAAAAATACTGCTCCCAAAATTTTGAAGGGATTAAGTGTAAAGGAAGACACTTAATCATTTCAGTTACATTTTACCTCTGGCTGTGTAAGAACCATTGATTTTAGTATAAATACTACCTGTGATCAGATAGAGACATTAAAAGAGCCTTCTTAACATAGTTTCCAGCTCGTGGCAAGTGTTACCTCTAACACAAATGTATTAGATTCACGTTTTCTTGTTGTTCTCTAAACCAAATTTCTGTAGTCTAATCACACTATACAAATGATAGAATGGTAAATAGTGAGTTAGATCAGTTACTATCCGACTAACTAAAAGCCATCAATTCTTATTTATAACAGCCTATGCCCAAATGCTTCATTAGGCTCACTAGAAGACATAGGTTTATTTCAAGAAAATGTTTTTAAAGAACCTCCCAACTCAGGTGTAAACTAAGCATTTAACCCTTGTCAAGGGATCCCTAAATCCTCTCTATCATTAATCAGTTTCTCCATCATTAAGCAAAAACTTTGCATCAGAACAATCCACCACCTTAGCTTTCCATCATGAATCTCACATAGCACCAATTCCAACCATACTGCTTTGCTTATCCAGTCTTTATAGTTCCTTTACTAGTAATCTTTCCTCCTCTAGCTCCTCCCTCAAAGGCAACATATCCTCCATCAAATTCCTTGAAGTCTGAGAGATAGGACATGTTCCCTATCATGTGCCTTGAGCATCCACTGTCAACATATCCCTGATCTTCTTTTTGTGGATGACCCTGCACATAAAGATAGGGAAACTAGTTTCTTTTGAGGATCCAAGACATTACTGACTTGGATCTACCTCGTGCATCAATATAGTTATGTTTCTTCAGAGTAATTGATGCACTATTAAGTTTGGTAGGTCTCCAAACTCAACATGCTAAGGCCTTAACATCATTGACCTTATTCACCCTTATAACATTAACTACTACCGGATTTGGCCTAACAATATTAACTTTTCTCTTGGCAGTATTAAATTTTTGATGAAAGTTTTTGCAAGTTGATGCTGTTTTCATTTGAAAGGGTCTCTTTACAGTTGATTTTGATGTTTTAGAAAAATGTGACACTGGTCTAGCATTATAAACTGTAGTTTTGGGATGAGCAGTATTAACAGGCCTGACAGTATTAAGTGGTCTTAGGCAGTTTTCATTAAAACCACTCTAGGAGCCATGTTTCTGTGAGCACTAGGGTGAGCCATTTCTTCAAACTAATTGTGATTCAACCTTGTATAGGTATTCCCATATACCACCCTTTTCCATGGATTATAATTGCAGTTAGCCTGTACATGGTCAAAACTTCCACAAACAAAACAAGCTTTATTGTACATCACAAAATCACTTCCTAGCTGTTGGGACTTTTGATTATTCCAGTTTCTTTGATTTCCCCTAGGACTCTATGTAGTACTTTTCAACATACTTAACTGGTTTTCTAACTGGTTTTTCTTGTTGTTTAGGTCTAACTGATTCTATCTTAGCAATAGTAGGAAAAACAGTTTTCTTCTCTATCTTATCATCTGACATTAACTTCTCAACCAATAGGGTATCAGAAGATTCCCTAACCTCATTAGAAATATCTTCACTAACACTCTTACTAGGCTTAGGTCCAAAGCTTTAAATCTTATACTCTTTGAGCTCCTCTATACCAGTATTGGACAAATCAAGCTTTGGGGGTGGAATTAACCCTGTATGGGGAGGTGGAGCTTCACTATAGCCTATACCCTTCTTGAAGTTGTCAACAAGCTGACACTTTATGATCCTGTCAGTTATTTTACATGCTTGCCCATATCTCTCTATATTAACTTGAATGCTTTCTTTTTCTTGCTTAAGATTTTCTAACTCACTTTTAAGCATACTAATTTCTGAGTCTTTATATGAGATATCTATTTTTAGAACAACAATATCCTCAGTAAAAATAGTCTCATTCTTTTTGTAAAAAAAGTTGTTCTTCTACAATTTCTAATCCTCTTTTATAATTAGCTAAATCAAACTCAGATTTGTTAAAGTCCATTCTTAAATCATCATAATGAGTTTTAAGAGTTTCAAAGCTTTTTAGACAAGTTTTTGAACAAGTACTGTTAGTATATACCTCAGATTCTGAAAAATCCATAAGAACCATGTTTGTAGGGACCTTATCTTCTGCCATATAGCTCCAGTCAAAACCAAGCCCATCAATAGCCACCATGACTTTGGAAGAAGTTTCTTCCACATTCACAGTCCTTCTGGTGCTTTCTTGGTTCCTAGGTCCTTTGCTTTCTGAATTCCTGTTTCTGCTGTCTTGGTTCCTAGGTCCTCTGCACTCCCTTGCATTGGACTTGTCATTTCCAGCTGTGTCACTCCTATTGATAGTTATCTTCTTACCATTTTTTTTGGAAAAACCTTTTTGCTCTCATGCTCAACAATGCTAACTGCCACTTCAGATCCATTTCCTCTAAGTCATCTTCATGGATTTGTTCAAGGTCCTCTCATGTACAAGCTGAGACCCATTTGATTGATCGGACAAAAATGCCTACACATTGGCATCACTTAAGCTAGCAGTACTAATTTGAGTGCTAGCAGTACTAACTTGAGTGCTAGCCATACCAACTTGAGAGCTAGCAGTACTGAATCCATAAGCAGTATTAACATCATCAGTACTGCTAGTGCTAGGAGATGACACAAAAGCCATGTTTTGAGAACTTGAGATTGAGCTTGAGCTTGCAGTTCTTTCAACCTCTTGTTCAACAATCTTGTAATTGTTGTAGAGATCATCAAGACTCATTGTGTCTAGATCAGGTTTATTCCTCCAAACCATGATAACATCAAATTATCCTGAATATTAAGTGTCAATTTCCCCCGATAATGCTTGTAATTTATATCATTTATATGGATTTACGCTTGTTTTCCATTATATTTCACTTTCAGGTAAATTACGAGCATTGGAGCTAAAGAGACGCGGATTTGGAGAGTTTATTGAAGATTTATCATAGTATGCTCACTTTGAAGAAGTTACCGCGTAACTCTTCTCTCACATTACGCCGCATCTAAAGCGTGGCTCAGAAAACCAACTCAACAGAAGATTACGGCGTAACTCTATCCAAGATTATGATGTAACCATATTAGGTCAAATGAGGTTCCGCGCCGCTACTAATTACGCCGTAACTCATGCAACAACTACGGCGTAACCATGATTTATTGAAGATACGGCCTAACTCCTTCCAGAGGTTACGCCGTAACCAGCATTATTAGTACAAATTACGAAGAATTGTATGTTACGACGTAACTCTTTTAATAGTTACGCCGTAACCAGATCTGGCCTATAAATACTCCATGATTTCCAGCATTTCAAATCATCCCATTTCACACACAACAATAAGAGAACGTGAGAAGAAGTCGAAGGCAGATCTAGAGGAGCATACAGAGCTATCTCCAAGGGAGAAATCACTCCCCTACGATAATCATTAGCTTTTTATCTTTTCTTTACTTTCAATTCAAGTATTTCGTAACATTAAACATTGAATTGATTGTTATGGTTAATATGAGCGGCTAAGAACCTCTTGGTGCAGGCCTAGTTATGATTCCTTAATTGTTTTGTTTGCGTTTACATTGCTTCCGTATAATTATTTCTAAGTGTATGTGATTCGCTCCAAACCGTCAAGTTTTATCACGCAAGGTAACCATTTGTGAATGGCTAAGCGTAACAAACTTAAAACGATCGGAAACAAATGCAATGAAGTCCGAGAGTATAGTGTTTCCCAGTGTCGTTATGTCCCAACGAGCCGTGCGAGAATAATCAGACGTGTAGTGATCGAGAAGATTTGAACAGATACAGAGATTTGATTGATTATAACTACAGAGAAAGTGTATAAATTACAACAACTTAAATACAAATTAAAAAAAATTTAAAAGTTAAAAATATTAAATAAACGCTATCACTATATTTAAAATGATGTTTTTGGTTTTATGTTTTTCTAAAACTGAATTAAAAACTACGTTACGTACAAATGAAAACGTGAAACTTACACAATATTAACCTTAAAAATATGAAAATGATATTTTTATAAACCTAATGATAAAAGAAAATTATTAGAAAAAGAAAATTATTTTTACAACTATTTATCTAATTATTATTAATTAAAAACTAATTTTAACTATTAAATAATAACCTAAAATACAAGAAAATAGGAAATAAAGCTAGAAAAATAAAATTATGATTTAGAAAAATCTAAAATAACAAAAAAGAATTTTCAAAACTATTTTTGTATTTTTCTGATTATTTTTGGATTTTTTATGAATTAAAAACTATTTAAAACTACTTAAATTACTAAAAAATACAAATTTAACTAAGAAAAATCTGAAAAAATATTTTTTTCTCTTTTTATATTTATCTAAACCTAAGAAAAATGAAAAATTATTTTTTTGAAACTTTTCTTAATTTTTTGTATTAAATGCTATTTAAAAAGGCTTAAAAACTGAATTAAATCAAGAAAAATAGCAAACAGGACAGGAAAAATCTGAAAAATTCAGGAAAACTCTAAAACAATATACTGAATCTAGGAAAAATAGAAAAACATGGGCTTGTGTGTGAGATTATGAAACTGCAATACAAGTGCTCATGAAATAAGCACTTGAATAAGCCAAAGAGTATCAAAAGGGCACCAAACTGTTACACAAGCTCTAATAGGCTAAAAGAACTTTAAAACAACTAATTACAAATGATCTTGACCACTGAATTGCAATTGCTTGTGATTTGAATGTTTTGAGTTAAGATGCTAAGACAGTGTCTGAGTACCACTTTTGAGCTTAAGCACAAGTTTCCTAATAAGCTAAAAGTGAAAAGCAATAATTGGGACTTGAAGGAGACCTGGCTAAAAACCTTGAAACCAAAAACCAGGCTTTAACAAGCTCTTATGAGCTCTGTGCAACCTCGACAAACACAGGCAAAGTCGGTGTCAAGCGACTCGCCAGACAGGGGCGGAGCCTATTTGACAAGCTCAAATGGAGCTTATAAAAAATTTGCAAAATTCTACAAAAATGCTAGAAAGCAAGGAGACCAGTTGAACTTTTGACACCCAGAGTTTCACTTGATCTAACCTAGAAATGAGTCCATGAAAATTCCTCCCAGATGAGCTCCAATCAAGTTTTCAAGTTTTGACTTTTGTGATTTTGGAAATTTGACTTTTGTGAACTTTGGGTTTGATTTCCCAACTGAAAATGATGTAATAAGATTAAATGAAGCTATTGAAAGCTTTGTCTATGATATTTGAACACAAAACAAGATATTGCCTTTGCAAATTCCAAACAGATAAGCATATGAAGCCAGTTGAGTTGGATTTTGACTTTAGGTGGTTGCAGGCTCAGATTATTGGCATATATGAGTGTAAAGAGACTTAATAAGCATGAACCAACAGAAAACTATCACTGAACCAGTCTCCAATGCAATTTAAGCAATAATCCAAACACCCTTGTAAACACAGATTTGCAATTTTTAAATAAGCTAACTACTAATCCACTTATTTCAATGATCAAACTATGTTTAGCTAACTTAGATACTACTTAATGAACAGATTAAACTTATGATAAACCACAAGAACAGATTATGCTATAAAATTTGGAAATAACTTACAAGTGGTCCCGATACAATGGCTTGAAAAGCACAAACCGAACCCACACTACACTAATCTATATCAAATCCAACCCACATCCATCTCTGCAACCCCATGTCCATTTCCAAACCGCTTGAACCAAATTGAGCTGCACAGTTGACTTATGTTGACTTTTACCAAAGTTGCTTAGAACTTGATTACAGGCTTACAAAAAGCTATTATAAGCTTATAGAAACTGAGAACAAAGCTATTTAAAGCTTGGGTTTTAGTTCATTTGAAATTGCATATATAAAAGAAATCTTAAAAACATGAAACTTGGATAAACTTCAAATTGATACTCAAAATGAAGTATAATAGACTTAACAGCTTTAGTTTAGTACAAGGAAGGTTTAAATTACAAATCAGAACTTAATTAAAACATAAAAATTAAAAACGACATACATGTAAAAATAAAAATTAACTACTGCCTCTTCTCTTTGCTTCTCTTCCCTTTTATACACCAAATGGCTTCCTCTCTCTCCTCTGACTGATTCCCAGCAACAATTCTAGCCATTGGATGGCTAGAAATGATCTTGGCCCTTGATTTGGTTTGGCGGGAAAACCGTTTTGAGAGTTGGGCTCTGATATAGCACTAGGGGGTGGCATTTATTGTAGTGGGTAAGGTGATGATGAGGGGGAGGGATAAGGTGAAAAAGTGAGGTGATGGTGGCTGGATTTGCGAGACACAAGTTGGGAAGAAGAAGATAAAGGTGGGCGGGCAAATGGTGATGTTTGGTGAGTTTGTTGACCAAGGGTTCAAAATGGTTTTGTGAGGGGGTCACAAGGGTTATTGGCGAGGTCCATTTGGGTTTTGACAAGGAACCAATGTGTATAAAGGTTTAATACTCAAGGACTAATGTTGCAATTTACGAAATACCAAGGACCTTTTCGCCAATTCGAAAAGTTGCTCCAAGGATTAAAAGTGACAAGTATCAATAGTTCAAGGACCAAAGTGACATTTTCAAATTTTCCGAGGACCATTTTGCCAATTTTGAAACTTGGAGGACCAAACTTGTAATTTTCTCAAACTTTTTATATTTTTCACCAAAGGACTAATTTTGACAAGTTATGATTTTAAAAGGACCTTTGGTGATTTTTCTTTGAAATTATGTGTTCGGGGACTATTTCGAGTAGCAAATATTTCGGTTCAAGTAAGAACCATGGTACATCGATAACCATGTGATTTTGAGCAAACCACCGACTTCCAACGGATTTGATTTGTCTTTACCGAGCCGTTTGCTACGGACTAGCTAACTCTTAGATAAATTATCAATATTATCTTTGGTGGTGATTACCAATTATGGTTTTTCCATCGCCTTTACCACAAGCCATAAACTTCGGGCTAGCCAACTCTTCACTTTTAAGGATATGGTGAGTGAATACCATACAATTTTGGGCAAATTGCAAGCCGTCAACGGATTTGAGATATCTTTACCAAGAGCCGTTTGCTCTGGATTAGCCAATCCTTTTGTTTATTAGACATGGTGGATCGATAACCAAATGAGAAAGTGTAAAACACTTACTCCAAAAAATTTGGCCAAAAACGGGGAATTAGGCGGTATATTTACATGATAAAATTCGTGAGAATTCCCCCACACTTAGAAATGAATATTGCCTCAATATTCAAAGTACCGGCGGTTATGCGAAACATAGAACGTAAAAGGAAATACTACGGCCATTATTTAGCAAGATTTTTTTTTTTTTTTTTTTTTTACTCTTATATATGCACAACATGTGGGCAACTCCCCACACTAGGGTGGTAGAAAGTAGAAAGAAGAAGCTAAAGCGTCAAGTTTTGTCACACAAGCTAGCCACTTGTGAATGGCTAACCGTAACAAACTTGAGACATTTCGTAAATATGGGTGACAACCCATATGGCATGCTCTTGTTTTTGATTACCGAGTCGCTAGCTTGACTCGACCCAATTCATTTGTTCATGGGGAAAGTAACGTGGAAAACCAATCTCAATCGGACTTTCGTTCACGGTGTTAACAAACATATGAACATCGAAAGTTCCACACCGACGAGACACAACCGCGACATTGTTAATAGTAGAAACTATAAGGGATGATACGGGGTCAAAGATGGTGTCCTCATTCCGAAAGAGAAAAGGAAAGAGCAACCACACCATCTGTGAAGAATGGAATAAAGACGTGCACGAGAATGCAAGTCCATTCCTCATCGAAAGAAGCAAATCACCATTTTGACATTTTAAGCTTAAACTTGAAGCTTATATGGTGATTGTCAATAAGATGTCGGGAGGAGGGTGGGAAAGCGGTTCTTCAATCAAATGACTTTCCGGAAAAGGATGTCTCCTCGGATCAAAGTAAGTGTTATCAATTCTGTTGGAATTGACTCATCACTAAGAAATGCATCGACTTCATTCCAAAATTGTCATCTTCCTCATTAGGAGTGAGAGAAGGGATGGAAGAGTCGGGAATAAGACTAGAAGATGATGGATCATTTTGAGCAATTCATCAATGGTAAGAATGTATCCCATTGGATCACAAACATCATCATCCAACTCGGATGGCAAGAGAGTTTGGTTTCATCCATGAGTTAACAAACTCGATCGACAAAGCGATTCGGAGGTGGGACAAGTGGTGTGCTCTTAGAGCTAGCAATTTCCACCACTTCCGATAAGGTTTCGATTCAAGATCATCATCATCAAGTATACTCTTGACTTCCACAGTACGACTTTCAAACCATTTGTTTGAACCGGGGTGATTTTCAAAGCTTTGAGCTCAAAGACGTTTTGGTGACTCGTCTTAACCGTGAAATTTGAGAGTGTTGCATTGAATCTTTCGGATCTTTGATCAATTGTGGCAACACTGTTTGTCTGAGAGGTTTGGAGTTCGGTTGATATTTAACGTGAGCTCTTCGTTGTCAACTCGAATGGTCGACTCTTGACAAACACATCAATCGAGCACGACTCGTTCTCAAGAAAGCTCTCCCAAGATGAGGGAACTCTAGGATGCGCATCAAGTCTACTACAACAAAGTCGTGAGGAAAGTGAAACTTTCCCACTTTCATCACAACATCCTCGGCTATCCCAGTGGACGAGTTATGGTACGTCCGCTAGCTCGAGTGTCATACAAGTGGATGAAAGTTTAGGAAGAGACAGTTTCTTCCATAACGAGAGTGGCATGAGGTTAATGCTAGCGCCAAGATCGCCAAGGCGGAGCATTGAACCATCCCAAGAAATCACACGTGATTAGAAATTTTCCGGGTCTTCAAGCTTTTGGGAAGCTTCTTGAGAAGGACCGTGAGCATTGCTCATTAAGAGGGTTTTAGCCATCTCGATAGCTTATCTTTGTTGGTCGATAAGCCTTTAAGCGTGGATGCAAACTTAGGCATTAGAACGAGAGCATCAACGAAGCTTATATCAAAGTGTAGCTCATTGAAGATTTGGAAAATTTTTCCATTTGCTCTTTGTTTTGTCTTTGAGCTTCTCATCATTCATTCTTGATGGGTAAGGAAGTCGACCGGACTTTTAAGCCGGACGGAAGTCATTTCGGGCTCGAATTTGTCTTGAACTTGGGTTCCGGCTTAAAGCTTGGACTACGAAGGTTGGACGTGTCTTGGTGCCGTGGGCTTGAGAATTGCACCTTGTCCGTTGTATCCTTGGTAACTTGACTCATTGCTCACGGTGGAGGAGGCATTGGAGTCGAAGGTCCATTGTGCGTCTTACCACTACAGTGGTGACGGCTTTCAACTCGGCATTGGGATTGGTAATTGTATTGCTTGGGAGTCCTCCGGAAGATGATGAAGCTTGGTTCATATTCATGTTCATGAAACCGCTCATCATATTCTTCAACTCATTTGTCTGCCGAGACATTGTGGTATCAATTTCCTTCTTTAGCTCAACCCTCATGTTATTGATCCGAGTTTGCATTGAGCGTATGCTTGACTCGGTAATTTTCATGAAGTCATTTGGTGGGGAGCATGAGAAGGTTGTTGATAACTTTGCGATTTGGAGCTTGATAAGGTGGGTTGAAATTGTTCGGTTTTGATTGAAATTTTGAGAGTTATTGAAATTTTGTCCTTGATTGAACAAAGCGATTTTGATTGCCATGGTTTTGCAGGGAGGAAAACCGGTGGTGTCATACCGCTAGGTGCAGTAGTAAGGATCGACTGTGGTCGGTATTGATTGTGGTTTATCAAGCTACGGGAGCTTGGTAAAAGGAAGCATCGGTTGCTTGACAATCATAATACGCATGTGGACCACTACAAGTTTCACACACCTTGTTTACGGCTTTGGTGGTTACGGCTTATGAATTTTGCTTTTGATTTCCTTAACATCCTTAATCATACAACGGATGGCATCCGTAAGAGCGGCTATCGGAGCGACTAACTTTCGTAAGAGTTATTAGATGAAGAAGGGAGTGTTCGGAGTATTGACTTTGTTGCGAGAAATAGGAACTTTTGATTTTGCTCGCAAATCTCAATCACATCTTTAGGCTTACGATTCAAGATATTGCGCTGCTGCTGCATTCAAGGAATCTTGATCGTTACCGTTCAACCCATTATAAAAGATATTGACTTGTTGAAGCTCAGTGAATTCATGATGGGGCATTTCACGAGAGATCTTTGAATCTCTCCCATGCCTCTCCAAAGTTTTCATCGAAATTTTGACGAAATCCGAAATTTCATTTTAAGATTAGTCGTCTTTGATGGAGGAAAGAAATGATTGACAAACTTTTGAACAAGTTCCTCCCAAGTTTCGATGGATCGAGGGGTTCTTTTTCCACCAAATCAAATTTGTCCCTCAGTGAGAATGGAAATAGCATCAACTTGATGAATTTTGTGGCACATCCTTGAAATTGATAGTTGAAGTCAACTTGTTAAACCAACGGATGTGTGCATACGGGTCTTCTCGGTCAAACCCGTGGAATTGATTTGTAGACACAAGTTGGATCAAATGTGTCTTCAATTCAAAGTGATCGAGTCGATTCTTGGTAGAATGATGGCATCTCCATAACCTCGGTGGGTGCTTGGAGCATTTCCGCCATAGTGCGTTAAATGCGCCATATTGTTGTTTGAAATAGTACGAATCTCGGGTTCGACTATTTGGGCAAAGACGTCTCACGAACGTCGTCTAGGAATTTCGCTAGATCACGAAAGGACTCGATGATCTAGAAGAGCGAGTGCGCATGCACTAGAGTTAACTCTAAGGGATCTCGAGTTAAGGAAGGGAATTATGAAATTGGTGAAAATGGGGTAAGAAGAATCTTTTTAGGTTTTCGGTTCGACAAGTATATATAACAACAAATCCAATTAAAACAAGATCGAGGCAAAACAACAGTGAACTTAAACCAATAATCACAAGATGGTGGCTTCTTTGAAAAAGGACACCACTATCAAGGACACAAAGGCAAGTTTTAAATCTTTAGTTAGGGAACTTATTATGGTCGTACCCCAGTTAGGTAGTACCTTGCCTTGGTTTCATGTGGTAAGATTTTATGTTGTTATTATTAAACTCATAAAGCGACAAATCTTTTTGTATTTTTATATTTGATACATATATAGAAACAAAAGCAAAATATTTTGTGTTTTATCGTTTTAGGTTGTTTTGGGTTTTGGATTTTTATAAGAAGATATATATAGATATAGATAGATGGTATGAACAAGGAGTGATTATTCAAATCACTAATCGCTAAGCGTGAGATAATTAGCACTGACTCCCGGCGTGGCGCTAAAATTTGATTCGCTCCAAACCGTCAAGTTTTATCACGCAAGGTAACCACTTGTGAATGGCTAAGCGTAACAAACTTAAAATAGTCCGAAACAAATGCAATGAAGTCCAGAGAGTATAGTGTTTCCCAGTCGTTATGTCCCAACGAGATGCGAGAATAATCGGGCGTGTAGTGATCGAGAAGATTTGAGCAGATATCTAGATTTGATTGATTATAACTACGAGAGAAAGTGTATAAATTACAACGACTTAAATACAAATTAAAGAAAATTTAAAAGTTAAAATATTAAATAAACGCTATCACTATATTTAAAATGATGTTTTGGTTTTATGTTTTTCTAAACTCGAATTAAAACTACGTTACGCATAAATGAAAACGTGAAACTTACACAATATTAACCTTAAAAATATGAAAATGATATTTTTATAAACCTAATGATAAAATAAAATTATTAGAAAAAGAAAATTATTTTACAACTATTTATCTAATTATTATTAATTAAAACTAATTTTAACTATTAAATAATAACCTAAAATACAAGAAAATAGGAAATAAAGCTAGAAAAATAAAATTATGATTTAGAAAAATCTAAAATAACAAAAGAATTTTCAAAACTATTTTTGTATTTTTCGATTATTTTGGATTTTTATGAATTAAAAACTATTTAAAACTACTTAAATTACTAAAAATACAAATTTAACTAAGAAAAATCTGAAAAATATTTTTTCTCTTTTATATTTATCTAAACCTAAGAAAAATGAAAATTATTTTTTGAAACTTTTCTTAATTTTTGTATTAAATGCTATTTAAAAGGCTTAAAAGCTGAATTAAATCAAGAAAAATAGCAAACAGACGGGAAAAATCGAAAAATTCAGGAAAACTCTAAAACAATATCTTGAATCTAGGAAAATAGAAAACATGGGCTTGTGTGTGAGATTATGAAGCGCAATACAAGTGCTCATGAAATAAGCACTTGAATAAGCCAAAGAGTATCAAAAGGGCACCAAACATTACACAAGCTCTAATAGGCTAAAGAACTTTAAAACAACTAATTACAAATGATCTTGACCACTGAATTGCAATTGCTTGTGATTTGAATGTTTTGAGTTAAGATGCTAAGGCAATTAATCGAGTACCACACGAGCTTAAGCACAAGTTTCCTAATAAGCTAAAAGTGAAAAGCAATAATTGGGACTTGAAGGAGACCTGGTTAAAACCTTTAAACCAAAAACCAGGCTTTAACAAGCTCTTATGAGCTCTGTGCAACCCTGGACAAACCTGTGCAAAGTCAGTGTCAACTAACTCAGTTTGCACAGGGGAACTGGAGCCTATTTGACAAGCTCAAATGGAGCTTATAAAAAATTTGCAAAATTCTACAAAAATGCTAGAAAGCAAGGAGACCAGTTGAACTTTTGACACCCAGAGTTTCACTTGATCTAACCTAGAAATGAGTCCATGAAAATTCCTCCCAGATGAGCTCAAATCAAGTTTTTCAAGTTTTTGACTTTTGACAGATTTTGGAAATTTGACTTTTGTGAACTTTGGGTTTGATTTCCCAACTGAAAATGATGTAATAAGATTAAATGAAGCTATTGAAAGCTTTGTCTATGATATTTGAACACAAAACAAGATATTGCCTTTGCAAATTCCAAACAGATAAGCATATGAAGCCGGTTGAGTTGGATTTTGACTTTAGGTGGTTCAGCTCGATTATTGGCATATATGAGTGTAAAGAGACTTAATAAGCATGAACCAATGAAAACTATCAACGAACCGGTCTCCAATGCAATTTAAGCAATAATCCAAACACCCTTGTAAACACAGATTTGCAATTTTTAAATAAGCTAACTACTAATCCACTTATTTCAATGATCAAACTATGTTTAGCTAACTTAGATACTACTTAATGAACAGATTAAACTTATGATAAACCACAAGAACAGATTATGCTATAAAATTTGGAAATAACTTACAAGTGGTCCCAGCCACAATGGCTTGAAAACAGACAAACCAGAACCCACACTACACTAATCTATATCAAATCCAACCCACATCCATCTCTGCAACCCCCATGTCCATTTCAAACCGCTTGAACCAAATTGAGTACCTGTTGACTTATGTTGACTTTTACCAAAGTTGCTTAGAACTTGATTACAGTGCTTACAAAAGCTATTATAAGCTTATACAAGCTTATAGAAGCGAGAACAAAGCTATTTGAAGCTTGGGTTTTAGTTCATTTGAAATTGCATATATAAAAGAAATCTTAAAAACATGAAACTTGGATAAACTTCAAATTGATACTCAAAATGAAGTATAATAGACTTATGACTTTAGTTTAGTACAAGGAAGGTTTAAATTACAAATCGAACTTAATTAAAACATAAAACTTAAAACGACATACATGTAAAAATAAAATTAACTATCGCCTCTTCTCTTTGCTTCTCTTCCCTTTTATACACCAAATGGCTTCCTCTCTCTCCTCTGACTGATTCCCAGCAACAATTCTAGCCATTGGATGGCTAGAAATGATCTTGGCCCTTGATTTGGTTTTGGCGGGAAAAACCGTTTTGAGAGTTGGGCTCTGATATAGCACTAGGGGGTGGCATTTATTGTAGTGGGTAAGGTGATGATGAGGGGGAGGGATAAGGTGAAAAAGTGAGGTGATGGTGGCCTGGATTTGCAGACACAAGTTGGGAAGAAGAAGATAAAGGTGGGCGGGCAAATGGTGCTGTTTGACTAAGTTTGTTGACCAAGGGTTCAAAATGGTTTTGACAGGGGGGTCACAAGGGTTATTGGCAGGGTCCATTTGGGTTTTTGACAAGGGACCAATGTGTATAAAAGGTTTAATACTCAAGGACTAATGTTGCAATTTCGAAATACCAAGGACCTTTGTCGCCAATTCGAAAAGTTGCTCCAAGGATTAAAAGTGACAAGTATCAATAGTTCAAGGACCAAAGTGACATTTTCAAATTTTCCGAGGACCATTTTGCCAATTTTGAAACTTGGAGGACCAAACTTGTAATTTTCTCAAACTTTTATATTTTTCACCAAAGGACTGATTTTGACAAGTTATGATTTTAAAAGGACCTTTGGTGATTTTTCTTTGAAATTATGTGTTCGGGGACTATTTCGACAATTTTTGAAACTTGGGGGTGAAAGCGCCAATTATGCAAACTTTGCTCATTTTTCATCGATTTTGAACATTTTGCATCGAAACATATAAAATGCAATTTTGGAATATTTTAGTATTTTGATGCATTTACGAGCATTTTAGGCGTTTTAGATTCGGATTTAACAAAAATGATGAGTATTTACACACTCATCAAGATGCATGCATAGTTTATTGGTAGCTACCCTTGTTTGGTAGTTTTGAATGGCGGTAGAGGCTAGTTGCTTAGGAGATATGACCAACTGACCCTAAGTGAGTAGGCGGGGCAGGAAGGGTAAGATATGACCAATGACGACCCTTTCTACTTGTGCGATTTGACCAACCGATCACTACCGTTTGGATGAACTTAAGAAGTAAGGGTGAGTGTTTAAGTTTCTAGCGCCGGGCTCTCACTATTATAAATCTATCATGTAGCGGTACTTAATGACTTGGCTTAGGGGACCAGAACATCGGACTTATAAGGGACATCGACTTCTCGGTGGGACCCTTTGTTGATAGGTTAGGACGAACTGACCAAATGCTGTCCTAGCGACTTTGACCCCACCTGAAGTAATTGGAAGTAATTAGACGTAAACATTACTAGTTAGGATGATTAGCTAGGTTAGCACCACTCTCCTCTATTGATCACATCTTTCGCCTTCATCTGCTTTAGTAGTTAATTAATTAGTTCCTTATCGAAATCATATTAAAATCTATGACACCTAGACTTAGTATAAATCCACACACATAGCTCTTGGGACGACCTCGATTTTACCGAATACTACACTACACACGACCGGGTACGCTGCCTGTTAGTGCATTAGGGTAGACCATAGGTATAACGAGTAATTATAAATATTAAAACCTGGTCAGTAAAACCTGCATCAAGTTTTTGGCGCCTTTGCCGGGGAGTCATATTAGGATTTCTATTAAGTCTTTCATTTTTACTTTGTTTTAAAATTTTCCCAAATTATCACGATCTCTTTTCAAGTTTCAGGTACCATGGAAGTTGTTAACATTGATAACCTCACCCTTGAGGAATATGTTGGGAATAATCCATTACCACGGATAGTTGTAGTTTACACTGCTTGGTTTAACACTAGATGTGGAAACGTATTCCCCCTGCAAGTTCTTTATTACCACTGCTATCACTTTATGATAAGGTTAAACGCGTCTTGATAAGTATAGAATAGATTGTGTGTATATTCTATTATGTTAACTTTATACTTATCTTGTAAAGGACTCCTTGTTGTATAAAAGGAGATCCTAGGTTATTGTCTTAGGTACGTATTACATTACAATATTACCTACGAAAGCTTCAAGGTGTAACCCTAGTGATACTAAGATCACTCGTATTATTTCATTAATAATATTGGAGCTTGAGTTTTGTGTTAACTTGTGTTCATTCTCATTACATCATATAATTCGTCTTCTAAGTATTACTTAAGTAAATTCCGCTTGCTTGATAATATTATACAAAATATCATTGACACAAGGAGAGTGTCTAAGATCCAACAAGTGGTATCAGAGCGAAGGTTCTGATATTTTGTTTTAGAAGATCCAAGGAATTAGCTTGACTCACTCACTCAATTCAATGGAGATGGAAAACAATCAATCAAACTCTTCTTCTACACCTAGACTCCCTAAGCTTAAGCTTAATGAGTTTGAGATGTGGAGGATACTGATTGAGCAATACTTCCTCATACAGGACTATGCTCTATGGGAGATCATTCAACTTGGTGATTCCTTCAAATCTGTGACCACTACTTCAAAAGTTGGTGACACGGATGTTGTGAAAGTTTCGTGCACGAATCAAATTCGAAAAAGCTCAAAAGAAGAATGATCTTAAAGCTAGAAGTGCATGGTCGATGACTCTTCCTAGAGACCCGATTATTGCATTCAAAGAAGTTCAAGGCGCTAAAGAACTATTTGAAGAGATTTGCTCGGTGTTTGGTGGTAATGATGCTACAAAGAAGACTCAAAAGACATTGTTAAAGCAAAGTTATGAAAACTTCTCGCTTCAAGCAATGACTCACTTGATAGCATTTTCACCAAACTTCGAAGATTGTTACACGACTAATCGTGTTTGGCATTGAGGTAGAAAAGGAAGACCTCAATTTGAAGTTTCTAAGAAGTTTGCCTTGAGTTTCAAACCAATGTTCCGTCGGGAAAACAAAGCAGACATAGAAACAATGAAGCTCAATGATCTTTACAACAACTTCAAACTTATTGAACAAAGGTTGAAGAAGCGGAAACTTGGTACAAGCTCTAGTAGCTTGGCATTGTTGTCAAATTCATTGGCGATGATGATTACGAAGATGAAAGTGATGATGATATTGCCACTGTAGGTTCTAAAGTTTCCACCGCAATGTAAATATTGCCACTGCAGGATCAAAGAAGAAGGTTTCGGTATTGGAGATCCTACCTTTTATGCTTTTATCTCCACACAAGTTGATGGCTCTCTTAACTCATGAAGACATAGAGCAAATTGATGAAGATGACTTGGAGGAGATGGATATAAAATGGCAGATAGCCCTTCTTAGCATGAGGGCTAAGAAATTCTACAAGAAGGCGGCAAGCCTATTCACATTAATGGTGATGATCTGCGAGGCTTTGATAAGAAGAAAGTGGAGTGCTTTAAGCTGTCACAAGTTTGGACATTTTGCTAGAGAATGTAGAAGACCAAAGGCCAAGGACAACGGTCTACATGGTACAAGCAAAGAAGGGACCAGCTGTGGAAGAACCAAAGGCAATGTTGGCTATTGATGGTGTGAGCTATGATTGGAGTTTCATGGTGATGATCTTGAAGAAGAACACACCGATCTTGCTCTTGTTTTCTTGAAATTGCTCTTATGGCTTTCTCGACTGAGGTACAAAACTACGAATGTTGCTCTAAAACATGTAGAAATTGCTAAAGAAGTTGAAAGACTTAATGATTTATATTCTAATGAAAGACAAGAGTTATACATCGCTAATTATCTGTGGCTAATCTTAGAGAGCCATGGCGCTTTAGAAAAACAAATAGAGCACTATCGGGCTAATGAGTCAAATTATAATGATGATATGATTCTTCTTAGAGAGAGGTAGAACATACAACTGCTGTGAATGAAGCATACCAAAAGGAGCTTGAAAACTTCAAAAGAAAATTGAAAATGTCAATTTAACTATAGACACATGTTATCATCGATCCGAGTCAATTGATAAAATTTGGAATGCTCAAATATATAATAAAGCTAAGTTGGGTATGGGTTATAATCTGCGCCTCCACCACTAAGGGTGTTCATTCACCTCGGTATAGATTTAGCTCATACGGTATAGAGGATTTTAAGGATCTTGAAAGAGAATATGGTCCTTTAAAAGACACGGTTGTGAAGAGTGAGGAAGAGAGTAAGCTTGATAATGATGCTTTTGAGAGTGCTAGTGACTCATCGTTGTAGATGAGAGTGTTAAAAGAATGTAGAGACTACTATCCCAAAAGTTTCTAATCACATTACAGAGGAACCTAGGAAACTGTTAATAAACCTAGACCAAGCTGTAAGGTATCTTTGAAATGTATAGGAACAAGCCTCTGACTCCTAGGGGTAACCGGAGGAGTTGGAATCATGTTAAATCTCAACAACTAGGTAGTGATTTTGTAATGAACAATAAAGCATGCTATATTTGTGGTAGTTTGATCATTTACATGCTTATTGTGACTATCATGTTGGGAGAAGGGTAGTCTATGGGAATAAAAGGGTGAGTCTAACGAGATATCAACATAATGTA
Source organism: Chrysanthemum lavandulifolium (assembly GCA_022545495.1). Lineage (NCBI taxonomy): Eukaryota > Viridiplantae > Streptophyta > Magnoliopsida > Asterales > Asteraceae > Chrysanthemum > Chrysanthemum lavandulifolium. The sequence goes on from CM040240.1 coordinate 211,378,493, forward strand.
CACCCTAGTTCTAATTGCAAAATGGTCCCAAGAGCAGTTCAACTTAGAAGTGGCCTCAAAACATTTGCCACTTCAAAAGCTGTAACACTTGCCACCCTAAGTCACTGTTAAAAGTGCAAATACCAAAACAAGCTTTGTAAAATCTGCACAAATAGGAAAAAGGACCTTTCAAGCTAAAAGGTTAACAATAACCAACAGTGGGTACCTAAAAGAAACCCGCAGCTTCCCTTGCTCATTCAAAATTTACCACCGCAAGGGTTTTGAACAAGAAAAGGGGACATGGAAATCTTTGTGAAGGCCTCAAGACGTTGGGAATGGAAACCTAAAGGAAACACCTCTACAACCAATCCCAATGGTGTATCAATGACCTTTGATAGATACAATTATATTGATACACAAGGCAGATCCAAGTCAATCATGGCTTGGGTCCCCAAAATAAACTAACTCTTTACTCTTATGTGCAGGAACATCCAAGGACTAAATGATTTGATCTTGTTTTTACATATTATGGGTGTTCAATGCACATGACTGACAACAAGTCTCTTCTTTTGATTTTGTGCATAATAATAGGCATACATGGGTTTTGTTAATGAAGTTAGTGGATTGAGATGTGTGATGCGGGAACACTAATGATAAAAGAAAACATGGATTATTATTTTATTACAAAGCGCACTGAAAGTGCAGTAAAATTACATCCATGAGGTACAGAGTACAAACATTACTACATCAACTGAACTAACAACCACAAACAACCCATCTTCTTCCTACCCATCATCAATCCTTTATGGTTACTTGGGAAAGCCCCAGCTTGGCATCACCTTAGGAGCTCCACGCATGTTGATCCAGTCATACACCCTAGGGCTTGCTAAACCCATCACCACTATACCAGTAGGTGGTGAGGATGATGAAGGAACTGTTGTTGGTGGTACTGGTAGCAATGGTAGTGAATGTGATGATTGTAGTTCTTCAGAAGGTGCTATTGCTGCAAGAGGAGGAATACTCAAGACTCTTCCAGAGGTCTCATCATCTGAAACATATAGAGACACATAGGAGCTGATTTCTGAGCTATCTTCTTTGATTATTGCATCCTGAGGCTCTGCTTGTAGTGATGAAGGTCCAGCAGAAAAAGGATTTGTAAGAGCATGTGCATGCTTTCTCTTCTTGGATACAACCTTCTCATACTCCTCTTTTTCTACTCTCCCAAGGTTTTTCAAAACAAAATCATCCCAGGGACTATCAGATGAACTGTTTGAAGAAAGATTGATTGGACTTGATTGACTCATGGTGTTGCTTTGAGAGTGAAAGTTAAGGAGTATGTGATTTGAGTGGTTTGTGTTAAATGATCTGTTTAATATATATTAAGTTGGATTCAAGAAGTTAATGAGGGGAAGGTGCAGGTAGTTGAGGAGTAAATTGGAGTCCTGTATTCTTGGAAAATGTATCAATGCTTAAGTGTTGACTTTATTGAGTATAGCCACTTCTATGCTTAATTCTTTCAATATATTAGCCATTGCCAACACAATAGTGATTCCAGTATTTATGATTAGTGATTTGCAGTTTGAAGAATTCCTTGTTTACAATTAAATTGTTACTCTTTGATGAATCGTTGCTCTAGGATATTTAGACCCTATCTATGTTTTCCACTGATGATTCAGCTGACATTTGGTTACAGTGGAACTCTATTGCAACCAGTGGTAACATGCTTTCAGTGGAAAAAGGAAAAACAGAGGAACTTCATTACTAGCAAATAATTCATTACAATCAAGAGTACTCCTAGTTAACTAAACACAAAAGACTGAAACCTAGCATATTCTTCATCTGACTTCAGCTACTCCATTGGTCTCTTGCCCTTGCCCACATACTCATGTTTATTCTTCTGGGCTCTCTTTCTCTTGTTCTCAAAGGTGGATTGAATTCTTGGACATGGAAGCCCAAGAATCTGTGGAGGAGGTTTTGGTAGCTTTGCAGGCCTTGTTGGATTGGATATCTGCTTCATATTGGAGATAGTTGTTTCCAGTACTATTGAAAGAGCTTTTGGCAATTCTTTAGCAAGAGAATAGGTTTCATCATTTGCATCATCATCATCTGATGCATCGGAGTAGAACTCAAGAGATTTTGCGAGGCTTAGGCTGCCGCCGCCGCTTAGCAGTTTCTTTGGTATATATTTTGGATGAAGACCCACCCACGGTGGAAAGTATCCAAACCATCTTGATACTTCAAGATGATTACGATTCGATTACATACTCTTCTTACGAGTCGGAAGAGATGTTGATAGTGTTGAAGGATTGCTCATGCTTATGTGATTTGGGTTATTGTGTTTGAATGAAAGTTGATTAAGTTTACCTTAAGCCAAGTCTCCTTATATAGACAAAGTCGGTTGAAGGGTTATTTAATGAAGATATTTACCTTTTTCTTATTTTGGTAGGTAAAGGAGTAAATATAGATATTATTGAGTTGACTTTGGAAGATATTTTGCTTGGGAAATAGTTTGGTTAAAGGTAACTTTGGTAAATACCAAGTTGGTTATTCTCATCTTGTATGAGTTTGTATATCAAGTTTTGATGAGGAGTTGGAGTTAAAAGGTGTATATCTGAGATACACAATAAATGGTTATTGATTCACCATGTCTAGTACACATAAGAATCAACTAGTCCAGAGCAAACGGCTACTGGTAAAGACTTGACAAATCCGTTTATGGTTGATAGTTTACCAAAAACTATATGGTTATCAACTCACCATATTCTTTATGATTAAGAGTTGGCTAGTCCATAGCAAACGGCTCATGGTAAAGACATATCAAATCCGTTGATAGTTGGTAGTTTGCTAAAAACTATGATGGGAGCGATCTAGTTTACTAATGATTTTATTTTCCCATCGCTCTTTGAAATTTTGTGAAAAATTACCATTGCTAGTTCACAGTTTCCAGCGCGGTGTTAATTTACCCTTGTTGTTCTAGCCGTTACAACCGATTATGTCGATAATTAATTTTTACTAGCCATTGAAAGTAATCATCGATAGTCATATATATAGGGGTAAAATTAAGTATATTATCTTATTTCCAAATTATAAATACTTTCTAAAGATAATATTACTTAGCAATAATTATAAACCCTAACCCTATATATCTTTCTTTTCAATTGGCTAGTCATTCTTTCAATTCTTCTTGACACAATAATATTTTTCGTCAAAAGTTTCTATGGCATCTTTGAACTTTGCGAGATGAGCACAACCTAGTGGCCTACCTACAAAAGTCTAACGAGAAGAATGGCCTGTTTTCATCAGATTGTGGATTTTCTTCATACCACTCATATAAGGTATGCTTTGCTTTTCAAACCCACAATCTATATCTCTCAAATCAAACAGTTTTGGACTTCTGCTCAGTCCATAACACTTGAAATTGGAGATGCACATGAAACAGTGGATGCTCTCAGAGCCACTGTAGATGGGGTAACCATTGATGTTACTGAGGCATCCTTGAGAAGAGTTCTTCACTTGGATGATCTCAATGGTCTCATCACATTACCTATGTCTGAAATTCATGATACTTTATCATCCATGGGGTATGATACCACTGATAAAAAGGCTACTTTCAAAAAGAGTGGTTTTTGTCCCCATTGGAGATTTTTGATTCATAGTTTGTTACATTGCCTTAGTCCTAAGAAAACATCTTATGAGCAATTTAGTTCAACCATGGCTTATCCTTTGGTTTGTCTTGTTACTGATAGGATTTTCAATTGGTCAAATTATATTTTTACAAGTATGAAAGGCAATGTACAAAGTAAAACCAAATTTTAATGTATCCAAGGTTTGTGCAAGTGTGCTTAATGAATTTCAAGCGCAACCTCACACTACTGTTTATCAAATCAGTTGCCTAAAGCCTAAAGTTTTTCAAAATTTGAATAAAGATGGCAATATGATTTTTACACCTCTCCTACCCCATATGCTTGCTAAAATATCCACTGAACAAACCACACCCATAATTAATGTTCCTAACATTGATTATACACCACCAGTTTCAAGAACCTATGAGAGAAGGTCAAAACAGTCAACTCCTCTCATGACAACACAACAAGTTTACGAACCTTTTGGTCTAGGAACAAGCGTTGGTGGTTCTAGACTTCCACCTAGTCCTACTATGGAGGAATCGGACCTTTGCCCCATGATTCACCTCTCCGAAAGGTAACACAGTTGGAAGTCTTGAGGCGGTGGCAACCAAATGGAATTGATGGTTTTGTGTACCAAATTAGCAAAGCGTGTTGAGTTTCTACAAAAGACTTGGCTCTTGTTAAGAAGAACCATGCCAAGGATGTTCAATTATTAAAGATGAGATTCGGACCTTAAAGGAAGAGATGCGAGAGGTTGAAAAAGCACAGCGCATCGCAAAGATGGTGATTTCATCTTCATCCTCACCTTCTAATGGTGATTCAACTTATCAAGATTTGGGAAATTCCTCCAAACAGGGAGGAAAGCAGGTTCGATAATCGAGGGAGGAAAATTGATTTTGAAGATGAAGGAGATACAAGTAAAGGAGCAAAAGAAGCTGAAACTCATGGAGAGCAACTTGAAGATCAAGACATTTTCCAAACTGCACTTGATTTTACCACTGATTTTATTTCCACTGCAGAGCCAAATATTGCCACTGCAAGTGAAGAATTTGATAAATTGAAGACAGACAAAGGTAAAATAGTTATGGAAGATGTACAACAACCTGAAGGTAAAACTTCAAAGAAATGAAAAGGCCAGATTGATCTTGATAGAGAATTTGCTGAGAAGATAGCAGAAGATCAAATTGCTGAGAAAGTTGCTGAAAAGAAAAGATTGCAAGAACTAGAAGTTGCAAGCTTTTGGAAGCTAAAAGATTGGACAGAATGGAAGATACTGATTCAATTTCCACTGTTCAACCTACAATTATGAAAGAAAAGGCTCCAGAGTTTAGCTATGTTCCTACTGAAGAAGATATTCAGTTTCTGGTAGCTAATAATGTTGGGTTTTAGGTTCCTTGGATTTGATGAGACAAAATAAATACAAGAATGAAACATCAAGGGCTTAAAGAGAAAGAGAAGAAATCTACAAAAAGATGGAAGGACTTGCTTGCAAAAGAAGATTTATTATTTAGTCCTTCGTAGTATCTTGTAAACCCTAATCCTCTAGTATATAAAGAGGACATGGGGTGTAGGTTTGATATACAAGTCTTTCACAATGTAGATGTCTAGTAGAAGGTGTGTGTGTAACCTAGACGTGTTTCTATAAACGTCTAGGGTTAGTGTTTGTTTTGTTTACCCCTAAGATCTAAGGTGTCTTAGATCCCTGTTATAGTTTAGATAACACGTATTAATATATTGTTGGGTTTTAGGTTCCTTGAATCAAGAATTACTCTAAGTGCTGGAACCACGGACAGAATTGATATATCCACGGACAGAAGGATGTAACCACAGATGAAGACAAACCGCGGCTAGTAGAAGAGTGTAACCATGGATAATGATATGTAATCACTGCTAGCTTTGTAATAGTCAGTTTAGTTTATTGTATTAGATAAATATGGAAAATATATTTATCTTGTAGGTTACGTATTGTATAATGTATAGGACTCCTTAGTCTATAAAAGGAGGTTCTAGGTTAGATTAGATATACGTATGTTTTATATCTAAGGTCGATACACTTCAAGGTTGTAAAACCCTAATATTGGTTAGAGTATTCGTATTAATAATAATATTGAGGTGTTGAATGTTAACTGTTCTTCTTCTTAAGATTAAGTGTTAAATTCCGCGTAGTACTTAATAAGCTTTTGTTCTAAGTCAGTTTCTATATTAGATCGTTTGCTCAACTGGGATCAACAAATAATCCAGAAATCAAGAAAAAGGTAATTGACCTAGTTGCTGATGCATCCTTAAGCGAGGAACAAAGAACATTTCGTTGAAGGATTTTATCATAATGAAGAACAATCAAGCACTTGATAATGTAATCGATTCGGTCAAGAAGAATCGGAAGAAACAAAGACAACCAACCAAGGCACAAATACTTGCATATATGAAGACTTATTGTTGTCATGTTGGTAACTAGAAAAGGCATCAATTTAAAGGAATGTCGATGATCAAGTTGAAAGGATTACTACGAAATGTGAAACAAGATAAATCTTTTATTCCAATGGGTTAAGAAGAAGAAAGAATATTTCCTAGATTGAAGAGAAAGGCCAAAGTCGGTGATTCTCAAACTATTAAGAAGACTAAGGTTGATGAAGATCATACAAAGTCTCTTGAGAAGGAGATTTCTCTTGAGAAGTTCACTAAAGATCAAATGACCGAAATGATTGTGATTGAAGATGAGATTTTATCCGAACCACCGCAATTTCGACATCCTATCATTGATTGGGAAGTTTACACGCTAGCAATCTTGCTTCAACATGGAAGATTACAAGGTTGGGAGGAGAAACTTCATCTTTCATAACATTTGAAGATCTTATTAAAGCTTTTGACAGAGATGACCTTAATACACTATGGAAATTAGTTCAAGAAAGGTTTAATGGTCAAGATCTCAAAGATACAAAGGAGATCTGATTATGGGTAAATCTTAGAAGGCTTTTTGAACCAAATGCTGATGATGGCTTTGGAAAACCTTATTCACATGTCTTGGTACAAAATGGTTTTATTATGATTCATGTGAAGTTCATCATGTCTCTACAACTAATGGAAGACTTTTCATGCTTCTTTGAGAAAGAATATCCACTTAGAGTGGAGCTCTTCAAGAATGTTAAGCTTACATATAAGAGTCAATGAAGACAATGAGAAGGTCAGAGCATTATTACAAAGGCTTCAAGATCAGTGTTCAAGAGCTATACAAAAGTTAAGAGAAAAGAAGTGATGTGTTTGATTAAATTCCCCAAATCCTTGAAGTTAATGCATATTGAAGAAACTTATTGATTTGCAGAGAAATCATAAGTTTAGGGGAGGATTGTTGGGAATAATCCATTACCACGGATAGTTGTAGTTTACACTGCTTGGTTTAACACTAACAGTGGAAACGTATTCCCACTGTAAGTTCTTTATTACCACTGCTATCAGTTTATGATAAGGTTAAACGTGTCTTGATAAGTATAGAATAGATTGTGTGTATATTCTATTATGTTAACTTTATACTTATCTTGTAAAGGACTCCTTGTTGTATAAAAGGAGATCCTAGGTTATTGTCTTAGGTACGTATTACATTACAATATTACCTCTGAAAGCTTCAAGGTGTAACCCTACGATACTAAGATCACTCGTATTATTTCATTAATAATATTGGAGCTTGAGTTTTGTGTTAACTTGTGTTCATTCTCATTACATCATATAATTCGTCTTCTAAGTATTACTTAAGTAAATTCCGCTTGCTTGATAATATTATACAATATATCATTGACACAAGGAGAGTGTCTAAGATCCAACAGAATATTTGGCGTTAACAAGAGAAGAACAAGGGCCGGGGCTTGTAAGACCGGCAATTGGAGCTGATGTCCGTTTCGAGATTATAGACCAATTTTTGAGGGAGCTTCGTGCTAACCCTTTTTCAGGAAACAGGGACGAAGATGCGTATGAGCACGTTGAAAATGTCTTATACATCGCAAGCCTTTTCAACATTCCGGTGTGTCTCATGTGTTGTTATGCTAAGGGTGTTCCCATGACTCTTCTTGGGCTGCCGGAAGATGGATCGAAAGATTGCTGTCGGGCGGTTAATACTTGGGCTCTACTAAAGAAGCACTTCATCCAGAGGTATTGTCCTCCGTCGAAGATATCTAACCAGCTCTTGGAGATCCATAATTTCAAGCAAGAAGACGATGAAACATTGTATGAAGCCTGGGATAGATACAACGATCTCCTCTACAAGTGTCCTACACATGATCTAAACAACCAGCAAAAAGTTAACATCTTCTACAAAGGAATCAACATAACCACAAGATAGATGCTGGACTATCAAGGACCAATTCCGAGCATGACTCCTACTCTAGCAATTGAAGCCATCCAAAAAATGGCTGATCATTCCCAAAAATGGCACGATGGAGGAAGCAAAAGAAACCAAGGCGGAAGTTTTGACGGAATTGCAGCCATCACTAGCAAAATTGAAAATCTGAGTCGAGATATGCTAAAAATCAGAGAAACCGTTCATGCCATCCGAATATGTTGTGAAAGCTGTGGGGGAGGACATCTCACCAAGAATTGTCCTCACAATAATGAAGAAAACATAATCGAAGAAGCTAAATATGGAGAAAATCAACCATTTTACGGAGATAATCGAAATAATAATGGCTATCGTGGAGGATCTGCTAGAAACTACAATCGTGGGCCTTATGGAGAAAAAAGGCCCAACCTTGAAGAGACCATAAACAAATTCCTGGAAAGTTCAGCCCAAAGACAAAAGGAACATGATGAATGGCTAAAAGAATTCCAGGAAAACACTGATAAAAGTCTTTCCAATCACGATACAACCCTAAAAAACCTTGAAACCATGGTGGAAAAGCTTAGTGAAAAGGTAAGGAAGAATAATACTAAACCGGAAGGGACAAAACCCACAATGGAATGTAAGGTCGTCTTTTCTGATGAAGACTCAAAGTTACAAGCTAATTCTCACACCGAAGATTCAGATTCAAGTGAAAATTCCGGTGACAGATTGAAGTTACGCCGTAACATGTCTGAAGAGTTACGGCGTAACTATGTTTTTGACAGCGATCATGGGATTATGAAAGATGTCGATAAGGATAACTCAAGCAAGTTACGCCGTAACCAAACATCACAGTTACGGCGTAACTGGGATATGTGGGCAGACAGGTTTCTCGAAGTGGATGAATCAGGGACACAGGTAATTAACGGATGGTCCCACGATATTAATTTATGCCCTTTGTCCCCATCTAAAAGAAAATATCATTGGTGCAAGAAAATACCCGTAGCTAAGAGGGACTGGTATGATCTCTAGGCTTCGTGCGACCCTCAAAATGATGTTTGCGACGGAGGAACCGATAATGATAGGGTCAAAAATAACAAATTCATGTGGGTTGCATATACTGATGAAGAAAGATTGGAAAAGCTCTCATTCGAGGAAGAAGAGGAGCCACCTATCACTCACTGGTGCACTCCGATAATCATAACTGACGATGAGTCTATGCGAGCTTGGCCTATGTGCGACCCTTTCCGCGAGTATTGCAACAGGGGTGGTAGCCTGAAAGAAGAAGAATGGACGTGCCCTCACGAGCTTGAAAGACACGGTGTCAAGTTCAGAGATTTGTCATTTGATGATTGGTATGCGATACAATTCGGGAATGCTAAAATTAACCCGAATCTTCTAAAAAGGCTCAAGATTTACTACGAGGATCATTATCTAAAAAAAGAATTGGTTAATGATGACATCTACTGTGTGGAAGATCCTTTAAGAAACACTGATGACAAAGAAGCCTGAAGTCATTGGTGTGAAAAGATAAAAACTCCTGGGGAAGTTTTCTGGGCATCATGCAACCCTTATGACGATGAATGTAATGGGGGAAGCAGCTTAATGAGAGTTGGGGAGGATGAATTCTTTTGGACCTCAACCAACGATACGGAAGAACAAAATTTCCTTGGTTAGACAACTTGGGATTTGGCGGTTGGGTCAAGATCAAATATGGAAAAGTAGATGCGTTAACGAAGGAAAAGATCGGAAAGAATATATGAGTAAAGAAAATCCGAGCGACGAGGGTCCTAACAACTTGAGTGACATAACGATTGAGGATGCCAAAGAGTCGGTGAGAAATGAGAAGGAAGAATGCAAACGATATCTTGGTAGAAGATTTGCTCGACGAGGAATGGTTTAAAGGCACGAGTCGGCGACGATGACATAGAGGATTTTAGATTACCTTGAGTTGCAAGGAAAAGAGGAATTTACTGACCCTGATGATGAAACATATAAGCAAAGGAGGTGCAAACTCCTTGGGATTCCATATAAGAGACCACCCCCGATTATTGCTGAAAAATATGAGTTTACTAGATACCACTTGGGGCCGGAGGAGAAATTTTGCAAAATTCGGAAGGTCGAGACTAAAGAATACCTCCGTACTGCCACAAATGTCGCTTGGGTCAGACACAACTTGATGAAAGACATGGAGGAAGTTGGCCAAGTCCTAAGGCCACCATAAAGCCCCGAGGCTTTGAGTCTAACTTAAAGACTCGTAAATAAAGAAAAGTGCTCTTTCGGGAGACAACCCGAATTATCCCTTTCATTTGTTTTATTTCCATTTACATTGGGTTTTGTGTTTTAACCTTTTTGCGGGAAGCGAAGAAAAGTTCTTCTTTATGACATCTTCGATCGACGAGTTACTGGCGTAACTCATTCTCATGGTTACGCCGTAACAAGCTCCTTTACTGCAGAACCTCGGAAGCATTACCAATTACGGCGTAATCCCATTTCGATGGTTACGCAGTAGCTACACTTTTGCAACAGTATGCGGGTTTTGCCTAGTTATGGCGTAACTCATACGGAGTTCGACGTAACTATCTTTCGATTACTTCTTTCATTTTAAACACAATAACCTTGTATTAGTCTTTTAAATGAACTTTGTGGGTATGTTCCCTGTAAGCCCTCACGAGACTACACTCGTCCACTTGGGACACCAAGTGGTTTAAAAGGCTTGTTGCATGCGCTAAATACAATCATGATTCCTACGAAAGTGAGTTAGGTTTATTTTTCATTTTTCATTTTTTCTTTTTAGAATTATGCTTGTCGGTGGTGTGATTTCAGGGATTGAAGTTTGCTCGTGGATGCTTATGCGAAGGCACGACTCTTTTTTGTGGGCCTTCTTTCTTTTTGGAGCAAATTTCAGGGAAGTTCCCGCTCTAATTCTACTTTCTCTTCACCTTTATTTAATGCTTAGTACAAAAGGGACTTTGTACAATTCAAATGGGGGGACGGGAGTAGAATTGTCTCTTGAACTTTATTTTGCCCTCGTTTTTCTAGTTTATTTTGAAAAATTATGCCATTTTTAAATTTTTGACATGTTTTTCTTAACCTAACTAGATTAGACCTTATCCGAGCACATATAACCCTTGATATTATATGAGGAGATTAGCCTTATCCGTTTCCAAAATTTTACCCCAAATCCACCAAATTATGAGTGTGCCGGTAGCTTGTAAACTTTAGAACTTGGCCTTTGCATGAGGTATGTTGATTTAGCTCGATGTATTTGGAATTTTCAGTTTAAGAAGGCAGTATTATAGGATTATCACCCAAATAGCCTACCAATGTGTGTCTATAGATTAGTCACCTCGACTTCTCGACCCCCATGTGAAACCCTTTTGTTGCACTCACCCTTAGTGCAAGATACCCCTAGATACACCCATCTGAGCCATTCCTTTCATTTTGTTAACCCAATATATTGTTTCGTTACACCTATACACCTTAGCCTACCCTGTAGTCTTTATTTGTAATTGGGAAGTCATCATTTGCCTAAGTTCAAGGTTCAAGTGGAAAGGTTCGGGAATCACGATTTAGTCGACGACATATTCTTAAAGATCATTGAAGACCCCCCGAATTTCCATTGTTCATCTCAAGTGGGGGGATGTTATGTTTATTTGTTCTAGTTATGATTAAAAAAAATTGTGATTCGGAAAAAAAAAATGAGAGTTATGTATTTGTTATTCAGTTGATTGTAAAGTGCGATGTTATAAGCACTATATTATGAGCTTAATTTAGATTTATTATCGAGGAGGCCACCTCGGTCACATTTGAAGATTGGAGTTGGTAATTGCGCCAATAGTTGGAGAAAAGGTAGTTTGCCCATCATGACGTCCTCTAATGACACATCTACCTAGTATATCATGATCCGGTTTCTTAACTTCGAAACTTGAAATTTGGGCGGATGGTAAGTGGTGATGACTTAGTTATGGATTTAGACTATTTGCTTGATTTTTATTTTACACCCTTTATATATCCCATATCTTATCCTACCCTTTAGTCATGAAACGTGTCTAGGTGATGCAGCGAGCAATCTTTGGTGTCTTGGCCATGGATTTGGTCATGTATCATTGATTTTGTCCACTTCGCCGTGACATGTTAGTAATGACAAATCACCCTTAACCTTTGTCGTGTCTACCCATATTGCCTTCGAAAATTGTTTAGCCCTTAACTCTAGTGGTGGAGATTTGTGTAACCGCCAAGCTTATGATAGAATACATGCTATGACTGTGCAATGAGTGATCACCCCGAAATCGACACTTAGAATAGTTGAGAGATTTAAGTGTTTCGTTCCCATTTCGTGAGGTGTTCGGCTTTGTTTTATTCTAGCATAAGGGATTTGTAAACTTATATTTTCTAGGTAATGGGAGATATCTTTTTAGGAATCTATCTAATAAGGTCTACTTGAGGGCAAGTAGAGTTCAAGTGGGGGGATATTTGATAACATCAAATTATCCTGAATATTAAGTGTCAATTTCCCCCGATAATTCTTGTAATTTATATCATTTATATGGATTTACGTTTGTTTTCCATTATATTTCACTTTCAGGTAAATTACGAGCAATGGAGCTAAAGAGACACGGATTTGGAGAGTTTATTGAAGAATTATCATAGTATGCTCACTTTGAAGAAGTTACGGCGTAACTCCTCTCTCACATTACGGCTTAACTAAAGCGTGGCTCAGAAAAACAACTCAACAGAAGATTACGACTTAACTCTATCCAAGATTACGACGTAACCATATTAGGCCAAATGAGGTTCCGCGCCGCTACTAATTACGCCGTAACTCATGCAACAACTACGGCGTAACCATGATTTATTGAAGATACGGCGTAACTCCTTCCAGAGGTTACGCCGTAACCAACATTATTAGTACAAATTACGAAGAATTGTATGTTCCGACGTAACTCTTTTAATAGTTACGCCGTAACCAGATCTGGCCTATAAATACTCCATGATTTCCAATATTTCAAATCATCCCATTTCACACACAACAATCAGAGAACGTGAGAAGAAGTCGAAGGCAGATCTAGAGGAGCATACGGAGCTATCTCCAAGGGAGAAATCACTCCCCTACGATAAGCATTAGTTTTTTTTAATCTTTTCTTTACTTTCAATTAAAGTATTTCGTAACATTAAACATTGAATTGATTGTTATGGTTAATATGAGCGGCTAAGCACCTCTTGGTGCTGACCTAGTTATGATTCCGTAATTGCTTTGTTTGCGTTTACATTGCTTCCGTATAATTATTTCTAAGTGTATGCATGCATAGTTTATTGGTAGCTACCCTTGTTTCGGTAGTTTTGAATGGCGGTAGAGGCTAGTTGCTTAGGAGATATGACCAACTGACCCTAAGTGAGTAGACTGAGACGGGAAGGGTAACCTATGACCAACTGATGACCCTTTCTACTTGTGCAATTTGACCAATTGATCATCTACCGTTTGGATGAACTTAAGAAATAAGGGGTGAGTGTTTAAGTTGCTAGCGCCCGGGCTCTCACTATTATAAATCTATCATGTAGCGGTACTTAATGACTTGGCTTAGGGGACCAAGAACAGCTGGACTTATGCGGGGACATCTGACTTCTCCAGTGGGACCCTTTGTTGATAGGTTAGGACGAACTAACCAAATGCTGTCCTAGCGACTTTGACCCCACCTGAAGTAATTGGAAGTAATTAGACGTAAACATTACTAGTTAGGATGATTAGCTAGGTTAGCACCACTCTCCTCTATTGATCACATCTTTCGCCTTTATCTGCTTTAGTAGTTAATTAATTAATTCCTTATCGAAATCATATTAAAATCTATGACACCTAGACTTAGTATAAATCCATACACATAGCTCTTGGGACGACCTCGGTTTTACCGAATACTACACACACACGACCGGATACACTGCCTGTTAGTGCATTAGGGTAGACCATAGGTATAACGATTAATTATAAATATTAAAACCTGGTCAGTAAAACCTGCATCAGACCACAACATGAGTATTCCACTCAGAAGGCAGACTTCTCAAAAATTTCAAATTGAGATCTTCTTGTGAAATATTTTCACCCAAGATAGCCAACTGAATTACAATCTTCTAAAGCCTGTTAAAAATAACTAAATTACAATCTTCTGAAGCCTGTTAAAAAAAGAATCAAGAGACTCTACACTTGGAGCATTAAAGTTCTCATACATTTGCTTCAGAAGAGTCTTCTAAGTCTTCTTTGTGGCTTCATTACCACCAAATCTTGTTTGTATAGCAGCAAACAAGGTCTTAGCATCTTTGTATTGATTAAAAGTCATCAGATGCTCATTGGGAAGTGCCAACAGTAGCATACTTCTTGCCTTCACATCATTCTTCTTTTTTGTCTTTTCTTCAGTAGTTATAGGACCTGGTATTATTTTAGTTGTGATACCATCACCAGTCTGTGTTTTAGCTACTGGTTTGAACGAGTTACCATTCTCTATGACATCCCATAGAGCATAGTCTTGTACCTGAAAGTATTACTCAATCCTAAGCCTCCACATATCATAATCACCCTATTTGAGAATGGGCAACTTAGCAGTAGTAGTGGTTTGAGCAGTTTCTAGATCTATCTCTTCCTGGTGAGTAAAAGAGTTCTTATTGTTAGTTTCTTCTAGATCAAAGTTTCAGAACACAAGCTCTGAAACCACTTGTTGATCCCAACTTAAGATCAATTGTTTAGCTTGTAAAGAGTAAGTTACTTTGGATAAATCCAAGATAACTAAAGTAGAAACTTTGTTAATACTAAAAGTATGCAGAATCTACTCTTTAATACTTAGAAGAATGCGAACAAAACAATGAAATGTATAAACAACAATATCACCAAAAGCTCCAATATTATTAAGATTAATAATACGAGTACTCTGTGTAGTACTAGGGTTTACAACCTTGAAGCCATGAAGAACTCTATGAAAAACATATATGTAACACCATAACCTAGGATCTCCTTTTATACACACAAGGAGTCCTTTACAAGATAACTACAAATCTTCTATAAAAATAATCTTATACGTATCTTTCTAACTATATAGAATATACATAGAATAAACTGATGTATATCACTTTACGCATCTTTATCTCTTTATGCAGTAGTAATCTTCATGCAGCAGTTTTAAGTTCCTTTAGCAGTCTTATGTTAGTACTGACATTACTAACTTTACCCTAGCAGTACTAACTCAAGTTAGTACTGGTAGTTGTAATCTTGAACTTGGCTTGGCAGTTAAAAGTATTAAGACTTTAATTCCCAACAATCTCTAGGATCAACAACATTCTCTGCTCACTTAGGACCATCACAATCAAGTAAGTTTAACAGCACAGACAAGGGAAACACTTCACAGTCAACCAACATACCACAAAATGGTAGGAGAATCACTTTCAAGGCTGGTGTGTATTGTACAAACTGCTATAGGGAAGGTCACAACAATGATGAGTGTTACAGGCTCAAAGGTTATCCCATTGGACACCCATTACATGGAAAATATAGAACACCAGTGGTAAGGAGTGTAACTGACACAAGAAACCCAAAAACTGTCAATTTTGTACAGAGTCAAGATCTAAACACTTCACACTCAGCTTAAGCAGAATCAAGTAATAGTAATGTAGCAAATGATGCAGTATTTGTGAGAATGGGCAAACTCCAAAAGCTGGAATCAAGTGATGCTAATGATGCAGCAGTGCCAATAGAATCCTCCAACTGGCATGGTCAATTCTCATACTATTAGAAATTTTAAATTCATTGCTTCTATCATGATTAGATTTAAGGTTGCTTAGGTAGTAGATAGTCGGGCCACATATCATATCAGTATCACTTTAACTATAATGCATGACACTTACACTTGCAATCCACCAATTCACATCACATTACCTAATGGACAAACTCTAAAAGTCACAATCTATGGAAAAGTCAAAATTAACTCAGAAATTACCCTACACAATGTTTTCTACATTCCATCATCTGCATACAATCTGCTATCTGTTAACTAACCAAAAAAATACCCATCCCAACCATTTTTACCTCTTTATCTTGCTATTTTTAGGGTCTCAACAAGAGGATTCCTCATGGCAACCTATGTGAGGGACTCTATACCATTTACCCTGACCAAGCCACAACACCAAAGCCAATAATTCTCACAAGCAGCAACAATGACAGTACCATATTATCGCATTCAAGACTAGGGCATCCATCCAGTTAAACACTCAAACAAATCAAGTCTCTTTCTACTTCTTGTAATAGTGAAATTTCAAATTGTAGTATTTGTACTTTAGCCAAACAGCATTCACTTCCATTTTATTTAAGTAGTCCTCATGCTTCCTTTCCATTTAGCTTGTACATATAGATGTATGAGGACACTAAAAATGTCCAAAAATCAATAAATGCAAATATTCCTTAACAATTGTGGATGACTTTTCAAGAGCATCTTGAATTTATTTACTTCCTAGTAAGGATTATGCCACATCACAAATCAAATTTCACTAATATGTACTTAAACATTTTAACAAAACCATAAAGAATATCAGAGGTGACAATGGCTCTCAATTTCTGAACTCTTCACTGTCCACATTTCTTGCATACCATGGTATTACACATCAAACCTCTTGCCCACATACCCCACAAAAAAATGCTAGAGGTAGAAAATACACCCTGGAAACAACCACAAGGTATTTCATTACTACCACATTTCTTGCATACCATGGTATTTACGTGAAGCTGCCACAAGGTTACTCAGTACCTCACTCAAAGACAAGTGTATGCAGGCTTCAAAAGTCACTTTATGGGTTGATGCAAGCCAACAGACAATGGTTCCTCAAATTCAGAACCTTTCTTCAACAACTTGGCTTCATTTAGAGCTATGCAGACACTTCGCTTTTCACCTTAACACAACATCACAACTTTCTATGTCTACTGGTTTATGTAGATGACATCATACTCACTAGAAGCAACACCACTCTCATCCAAGACGTCAAACAACAGTTCCACAAGAAGTTTAGCATCAAGGACCTTGGCTCAATTCATTACTACCTTGGCATTGAGATTTTGAGAAACTCCATTGGACTAATGATGACTCAACGAGAATACACCCTCGAGCTTTTGCAAAGTGCTGGTGTACTCAATGTCAAACCATCATCAACTCATTTTAATCATCTCACAAAATTCAGTCATGATGATGGTGATCTCCTTGATGATCATCTCACTACAAAGCATTGGTGGGAAAATTACTCTACCTTACCATCACTAGGCCATATATATCCTATGTAGCCCAAACCTAAGTCAATTTTTCCAATCTCCAAGGATGCATCACCTCAAAGAACTGATTAAGGTCTTAAGATATCTCAAATCATGTCTAGGGCAAGGTCTTCTCTTTCCTTCTCAAACCAGTCTCCACCTAAGAGCCTTCCGTGACAATGATTGGGCTAATTGTACCTTCTCAAGGAGATCTTTTTCTAGATATTGTATCTTTTTAGGCTCTTGTTTGATCTCATGGCAATCAAAGAAATAGTTTGTGGTTTCAAGGAGTTCAACAAAGGCAGAATATAGAGCTCTAGCTGATGTTACTTATGAACTTTCATGGATTAAATGCCTCTTCAAAGACCTTGGTATACATATCTCATCTCCCACTCCAATATAATGTGACAATGCTTAGCCATTGCACTTGCTTCCAACCCAATTCAGCATGCAAGAACAAAACATATAGAGCTAGACTGTCACTTTGTAAGAGACAAGATCAAGCTTGGACATATTCTACCAAAGTTCATCTCAAACAATAACCAAGTAGCTAATGTTCTTAAAAAAGGTCTCTCCAAGGCTCATCACTATCAATGTTTGTCCACGTATGAAATATGTGATCCTTACACATTGTCAACTTATAGGGAGGGTAATGGCTGATCAACATCATCAGTCAACAACATCACAAGCCCAAGCTCAAGACAGCTTAAGTTCAAGTCCAAGCAACAAAGAAATAGATTCAGTGCCTTAGAGTTTTGTAATAGTATCTAGTTTTTTGTATTTTACATTTCCTTATATCGTATCAGTTAGTTAGTTACTAGTCAAAGTAGTATAGCCTTGGTCAACTGTGTTTAGTATAAATAGTATTTCATTTCATTCCTTTTATAATAATTCATAATGAAATAACAAATCATTTTCCCTCTCTCCCTTTCTTCTCTCCAGGGCGGAGCTATGTACAAAGTAGTGGGGGGACATGCCCCCAACTAAGTTCTTGGAGAAACACTAAATTGTTAAGAAAAAATGTCAAATTACAAGAAAAAAATTGCAGTGCTCTCAACCCAGAAATCTGAATGCCTCGATGTAGCTGACTAAAAAGTGCAAGTGACCTAAAACTGATATTTTGTTGTTTAAGAAGACATATCCATGGTTGCTTGTTGCTTCCCTCTGGTTTTGTGGGAGAGAAAACATGGTAAAGATGATAACTATTGATTGGGAAGTGGGAAAGTTGTCAAATTTATTAGCCAATGGACAATATCTACAATTCTATTATATAAAAGATTTAATAATACGTATAATTTGTTAGTACGTATAAACTAGAAAGAAATAATCAATGGAAAAGTTAACTTTTTCTTAAGGGTGCTTCTAAATATACACAATTGTTCCACTAAAGAAACCCATATTAATTAGCAATCATTATCTTTTTAACTTTTTTCAGCTTTTCTTTGTTTTTAACTACATAATTATTACTTTTATTTTCATCATTTCTTAAAAGTATCACAACCCTATAGTTCTTCCCCTCCCTTTGTTATTTCCAGCCAAAACAAACAACTGCTCTCTTTCTTTCATCTTAGAAAACCCACTCCATCACTAGTTTTGGGCTTAAATCCATCATTTATCACAGCCACATCAGCTGCTACGAACCACCACCAGTCGACTGTTGTTGCAACCAACCACCACCACCCCGTAGCGTCAACCATAATCACCAAACGCCGCTGCCTCCGACTGCACCACCGGGCCACCAACTGCACCAGCGTGCCACCAACCTTAACCACCGCCGCCACTACCAATCGCACCCACTACCGCCACCGCCAATCGTCACCCGTGCCAACTGTTAGCGTCTATTTGTGGTGGGATTGGGTAAATGGATTTTTTTGGTTATGTTTACCAAGATGGAGATTCATAACATAATACCTTTGTGAAATGATCCTTTTTTTTCCAATGGTGTTTTATGATGGTATATTGTTAAGACGATGTAAAACAAAAAGCCGGGTGCTTGGAAAATTGTGTATATTTAATACTAGAGGATAAAAGTGAAAATTAGAATAGGGTACAAAAGTGTAAATTTTGGTCTTGTTAGTAGAAACGATGTAAATTTAGTAGGACCCATTTTGGGGGTGGCTGGATGGGAGAAGCCATGATTATAGGAAGGGGAGGTTATATAAACGAGGTACTTTATTTTACATACTCAAAAATCTTTGCATACTAAGAGATAAATCTTCACTTTTTATTTAGTTTGATCTAATGGTTGGGATTAACCTAAAATTTAATATGTCTAAACCTAAGTCCATGTTTTTTTCTTTTCTTTTTATCTATCTTATTTATTTTCTCATTTATTGTCTTTTTTTTAAAACCATTTCTTAATTTCATTATTATTATTATTATTATTATTATTATTATTATTATTATTATTATTATTATTATTATTATTATTATTATTATTATTATTATTATTATTATTATTATTATTATTATTATTATTATTATTATTATTATTATTATTATTTTCGTTTTACGTTTTCGTCAATTTTCATACGTTTTCTTACGTTTTTGTCCGTTTTTTCCACTTTTTATACGTTTTCGTCTGTTTTCATACGTTTTCGTTCGTTTTCTTACGTTTTCGTCCGTTTTCATACGTTTTCGTCCGTTTTCGTCTGTTTTCTTACGTTTTCGTATGTTTTCGCCCGTTTTCATAAGTTTTCGTCCGTTTTCATACGTCTTCGTCTGTTTTCGTCCGTTTTCTTACGTTTTTGTCCGTTTTCATACATTTTCGTCCGCTTACATACGTTTTCGTCCATTTTATTATGTTTTCGTTTGTTTTCTTACGTTTTCGTCCGTTTTCATACGTATTCGTCTGTTTTCTTTTCGTCCGTTTTCATACGTTTTTGTCTGTTTTCTTACGTTTTCATTCGTTTTCTTACGTTGTCGTCTGTTTTCTTACGTTTTCTTCTGTTTTCTTCTGTTTTCTTACGTTTTCGTCCGTTTTCTTACGTTTTCTTCTCTTTTCTTACGTTTTCATTCGTTTTCATACGTTTTCGTCCGGTTTCATCAGTTTTCTTTCGTTTTCGTCCATTTTTCATACGTTTTCATCCACTTTCAAACGTGTTTTTACGCTTTCATACGTTTTCGTCCGTTTTCATACGTATTCGTCCATTTTCTTACGTTTTCGTCCGTTTTCTTACATGTTCATACATTTTCATACGTTTCTGACTATCACAAGTGGTTTTCTGTGATATTCAGAATATCACTTGTGATTTTCATTTTACAAAACATTAGTTGAAAATCAATTATAATATTCAGAAAATCACTTTCTGAATATCACATAATATCACTTGTGATCATCTGAATATCACTTGTGATATTCAAAAAATCATTTGTGATACTCGTGATATTCTGAATATCACAGAATATCACTTGTGATATTCAAAAACATATGAAAACGGCCGAAAACATTTAAAAACGGATGAAAACGTATGAAAATAGACGAATATGTATGAACTCTAAACCAAAATTTGACCATTTTCTCTTTATACGTGGTAAATATAAACTTACATATTTTTATAAGTTGCAAAATAAGCAAATTAAGCTTGTGAAACATAAACCAAAATCACATAAGCTTCTAAGAAAATAAAATAAGGTTAAACAAATACCCCCAAACTATGTAGCTGCTACTCAAAATATATATTTGTGACTGAATATCATTTTGTGATATTATGAATATCACTTGTGATTTTCAAGATATCACTTTGTGATATTCTGAATATCAATTGTGATTTTCATGTTACAAAACATTAGTTGAAAATCACTTGTGATCTGAATATCATAGAATATCAGTTGTGATATTCATAAACATATGAAAACGTCTGAAAACAGCCGAAAACATTTTAAAATGGATGAAAACGTATAAAAACGGACGAAAATGTAAGAAAATGGACGAATATGTATGAAAACGGACGAAAACGTATGAAAGCATAAAAACAAGTATGAAAACAGACGAAAACGTATGAAAACGGACGAAATGGACGAAAACGTATGAATATGTTTAATAAGCTTAAGGTTTATAATTTATCTTAATTAGTTCTGATTTTATAATTAATAAGCTTAAGGTTTGTTTGTTTAGTCATTTAAACTAATGTCTTGGGGGCACCCGTTAGACAAACCCTATCACTATATAAAAAATTCGATAGTTTCCGTCATAAATCTATCTATATCTACATATCTTTAAAGATTCGGTCTCAATGATTAAATATAGATTTTTAATGATTATAAAAGTTGAGAGCATTTAATATTTGCATTTGAAGTAAGACATCAAGGTTTATCTTGCTTTTTTGAAGGTTCATTTCATCTGCTGTTTTTTATAAGAGCCTTGATATACAAACCTAATTTAATGAACCTAAAAGGTGATCTATCGCATAAATAACTTGTATAATTATTGTACAAGCCATTTATGCGGTATGTCACCTTTTAGATCTATTTAATTAGGCTCATTTATCATTTTTGTTTTTATAAACATACATTTATTCCTCTTAATACTGATATGTGGTTAGGGTTTATTTGTGTGATTCTTTCTCGCTTAACCTACAACGTAGCTATCACTTCGGTGTCTCACGCAGTTGAGGATACGTCAAGAGGTTTTGTACATTGGGTACACCGTTTATTTTCACAAGGATTAGTACAAGCTTAAGTAACAAATCTGGGGAATTCTATTTCATGCTCAAGTTTAGTATATCGGGTTTACTTCACCAAATGGTCACAACAATTGTCGTCAGAATTCGTGAATGATGTGTTTACCAAAGGGTTTGTTGGATTGGATGTGATCAACAATTCTCATGATATTTTCAACGCCACAGAATGTCAACGATACTTCACAGTCTAAGCAAAATATTTCAAGAATCTTCAACGTCTGTCATGATTTTTCAAGATGTTTGCTTATGACAAGAACTTCTCGTGCAAATGGTTGTACACGTTATGATGCTTTCGAAAGTTCGAAACCATCATGGGGGAGAAATGTGTACTTTGATGTGTTACGGTCAACCTCCAGGGGAAAGTAGTGCATACTACTCTATTTAGTATGGTTTGTGAAGTATTCTACATTTGGGATAAGAATTGTTGATGATGATGAAGAACCGTTGATGAACCGCTGCATGTTCCCCTAAAACAGATATTTACCGAAACCAAAGTTGTCTTAAAACATTCATGTTGACATTGTTTATGGTTTAGTCTTGATTTTGTAAAATCCCGTGAAAGAACCTATTTCTCAGTTTAAATCATAGACTTGTAAAATCCCGTGACGATGAAACCATCCTGATGAAAGAAGTGTACATTTCCGGATCTATCTCACGGTTTATTCTTGGTTTTGTAAAATCCCGCTAAAGAAACTATTTCTCGGTTTAAACCAATGTTGCAAAAATCGTGAATCGGTAGTCGGGTGGTCGACCACCCTGCAACAAGTAATCGGTCAAGTCGGGATTAATCGGTGATTAATCGAATTGGCATTTCCTGCAATTGTTTGGTATTTCTGGAGACCAAACTAAAAATCTTAACCGATTTCAAGCCTGTTATGTTTCCAAACCTCAATAAAATGCTCCAAATCTGATTATGATGCCCATTGTGTGTTATAAGTGAAATATACGATCCCCAAATTAAGTATAATGCCTAAATTATTGTTATTTTTAAATGACCGATTTGCCAGATTCGACCGATTTTGACCGATTCGGCCGATTCATTGACTGCTTAGTGTCGATTTTTTTCCTAGGCCGATTTTTCGACCAATTTTCAAAAATCGACAAGGTACTCGGCCGATTAACGATTAATCGGCCGAGTTGACCGATTTTTGCAACATTGGTTTAAACTATAGAATTGTAAAATCCCGTGATGATGGAACCATCACGGAGAAAGGGAAAGTGTAATTACGGATCTTATCGATCTTTGGTGCTACGGTTTACGCTTGAAGAAGGATAAAAGGGTGTACTTCAGGAATTGGGTGTTTGTTTGGATTGTCCTCATGAAAGTTTGGTAATTACTTGGTTTTACGGGGTAATATGTGTTTAACCATGATCGGGATGAAACCATTATCATAGTTCACTCAAAACGTAAAAGAAGGCTAGATTTAAGCTTTTAACCACAAGATGTGACAACGGCGTTAATTCAATATTATCTATTTGAAGGTGAAGTGTAATATCACGGGCGAGTGTAATTAGTATCTGAAGGCATCAGGGATGGTTGGATGAAGATTCTTCGAGATCCTGGTTTGAGCTTTTAATATTTTCAAAAACAAAGACTTGGAAATCTAATTATTTTTGGGTGACTTTTCCTTTTATTTTACCACTTGGGGGAATTGGGCTCTTACCACCACAAAATACCTATCACTTTAAGGAGTTACGTTGTAGTGCTCAGTGTCACATTCAATTGTGGATTTTCAAGAGGTGATGTAAGTCTTATACTTGATGGTTGGTTGGATAAAGAGTATAGAGTACTTAGGGATTCAATGGGGGATGAAATCTCGGCACCGCTCTTTGTTACATATGTGCAAGTTTAAGTCACGAATTTGGGTTAGTTTACTTCAAGGTCAAATTCATCATATTGGGTTTTCTCCATCAACTGTCACAACAAAGAGCCTACTGAATGATAATGGGGTTGATTACAAGTTTGCCAAGAGAGGTTGAAAAGAGAGAGATAATGATGTTTGAACACAACAGTTCAAGCCTCGTACTTCAAAGAAAAGAAAAGTGTACGTTTCAGTGCGCTTTATCTTATGAAGAAGAGAAATCTTGAGGGGGAGAAAAGTATGATAATTCTGCATGGTTGATTGATATCTGAGAATAAATGGTCAAATGGCTCCAAACTCATGTAAGAACCGAGCTTCTTCTTATCGGGTCATCTTTACATGGAGTTTTCTTCTAAGAGCCGTTGGTTGACATCTTCTCATGGACTGATGAGTTTAACGACAAGTGCTTCCGGTTAATGTTTCACGTGCACATCAACATGATGATTCCGAACAACCTTCTGTTCTTGTTTGATGTGATTGTTTGCTTGGTGTTACCATTTCGTGTGTTCATTGCGGGCTGATTGCTGATACGCTTACGCAGCGCGTTCAGGGTCAAAGGAACTTCCTTTTCATCGAGCAAGTTTTTCAACACCCTAGGCAGTGAACCTAATCGTTGTAGTGTAGTATTAGGGTAAGCTACGGGTATTGATATCGTTCTCTAGGGGAATAGGAATGCTAGTAAGAAGTTACTACGCTAAGGCTGGGATCGAGGAAGATTATTTTTTTATCTTTTTTTATATTTTTTAGGAAATGGAAAGGTACGAATCTCGGGGTTTGGATTTGGGGGTTGGTATTTCTATCGATTACTCTACTATTATCTAATCTAATTAACTAAGCTAGGGGTAGTCTATGGCTATTGTTGTGTGCTCGTATGATAGTTAAGAATGTGTTTACTTAGGTTTTATTACTCCCTAGTTATCTCCTATTGATGGTTGAATTGTCACGTCCTTATTCTTAATGCGTTGTGTTTCTAAGATCGTAGGGTATGCGTTTATCCCTAACTCTTTGAAGCTACCAAAGGTTAATGACTACGAAATCTCGAGGATTCATAAACTTAACACTAAGGTATTCTTTGGATGTTTAGCCTACAATTCCACTAGTAACTATATGCTAAGGTTCAACAAAGATTAATCAAGCATTAATAACACAACGAATGACCTATCACAATACTAGGTCAATCACAATTAAAATAAGAGACAACCAATCAATATTCAATAACTAAGTTTCATATTACCTAAGCAAACACACAAGTAAATTAGCCGGACATGGAGAACATGCAAGCATACACACAATCAATTGAAGATATAATTGAATCAATGAAGTAAAACAATTATCTTGATGTAAAATAGGGTACACTGTACAAGACAGTCTTGGTTCGGTTTAGGTTTTTACTCCACAAAACTACCTCTCTAAAACTGAAAAATTCGGATTCTATATATAGTGTTACAAACTGCGACGGCGTCACTCTTTAATTGTGACGCCATCGGGTCGCCGTCATTAGGGTTTCGTCTTGGCCACGTTATCATTGTGACGTCACCTTATGCCCGTGACACCGTCACCTTCGATCTCGATGCCGTCGGATAAAATCTAGGCCGTCGAGTGCGACACCCTACTCTTTTAAAACCCGATGCCGTCACTTGTAAATAAGCAATTTGGCTCTTGAGTCGTCACAAAACATGTTGCGATAGCGTCGCGATTAAATTGCGCCGTCCCCTTCGGGCCCAAACAACTTGAGTGTCTCGATTCTTGAGTTTGGCCACTTTCTTCGTATATTCGCGCCTTTTCGTCCGAATAAGTGTCATTCTAGCAATTTGCCTTCAAGAGACCTAAAAAGTGAAAGGAACAAAATTAAGTAGTAACGGATACAAAAGTGATCAATTAAGGGCTTAAATGACCCCTCAAAAGTGTACCTTTTAAATCATTATCAAATATCCCTACACTTGGTATTTGTTTGTCCTCAAGCAAATGTGCTTTTAGCCAATTAATTTATAAGTTAGAGGTCATTAAGCATTAGTTTAGAACGATTCACAACACATATAAGCCCCGCAAAAGTCATAACAAGCACGGAAATTACATGCTAGCACCTCACAAGGGGTGTTTGGATACTCACATCTCTCGGGTGTATATGAAATATATCAAGTTGGAAATGGAAGATAAACACTCATTAACCAGTCCTAGTACATAGATTACCATAGGATTGAGACTAGATCAAAGCTCCATCGCTTTGGTGTAAGTACCTAGGAAAGACTATCCAAGAGGTCTTTTAAAGGGTTGTAACGTTAGGCTTACGGTAGGGAAACAAAGGGTTTGGTGGGATAGGCGATTTAGTGGTGGGAAGTCAAAAATATTTATGTTACAAGCATGCGAAGAATGGCGTTGCTAAGCCAAGACTCGACACTCTAAACTCTAGATAAATTGAAACAAACGAACATAAATTTAAAGATAGATGTAGGATGGTAGCCCGTTTTTTTTCCTTACACTTTTACTCTACCATCCTCTACGATAACATCAAAATAATAGGGATTTATAGGCACATCCCTACACTTGAGTTTTTATTACTCTAACACTAATTTGACCCGAATTGAAAAGATCAAAACACTTGGAGTACATTATTACGCAAATAAAGGGAATTTGAATTTAACGTTCCCTTCCCTTTATTTCATAAAATTTAACTTTTCCCATGAGTCCCAATCGTCCAAAACTGTGTACAAAGGATATGACTCGACTTAGCAACTTATGCAAGCAACTAGATAATTGAACTAAGGGTTTAGTATGATAACACTAATGCACTAAAAGTGAGTGCATACAAGGTAGGCTAAGGCGATTTGGGTGTACATTTGGGGGTGGATTGTAAACAATGCTCTTCATTGATATTCGGAAAACGAAACATCACGAGAACCGCGAAAAGGATAGGCTCGAGGGGTTAACTAGGGTATCGTGTACTAAAGATGAGTACAATGTAAGGGTGTGGGAGAATTACTCAACCGATGTGGAAGAAGTAATTATATTACGGGTATCAAACAAGGGTTATCCTAATGCCTCTTATCATTTAGTTATTCCTAACTACACAAGTGTAGTCTTACTAGCGATCTCGGAATGCATCACAAAACAAGTTCTAGAATCTATTATACTACCAGTTCACACTCTAAGCATTAAAGATGATTGCTTTAATTCCTACAAATCTAAGGGCGATCATCACATTTTGGGTGGAATTTAAGTGGTAAAGGGTTTTTGTGCTAGTCATATAATTTCCTATCCATGAGACGCTTTATTAAGACTAATGGCCCACTCCTACATGTCATGAAAATTTTTAAATTTGGTGCCAAAATTACCCTAACCGATATTTCTCATGGTTTATTACATAAATGAAATTGGACGAGGCAAATAGTCAAGGATAAGCATAGTTTCAAAGTTCCCGTTTTATTTTCCTTCCCTACACTTAAATTGAACATTGTCCCCAATGTTCCCCGAAAGTATCAAAGTTATGATAATGGAAGGTAATTAAAAACAAAAGAAACTAGTACTCCCCTGATTAGCTCGGTAGGATCCGTGTGAAGTAGTGGTTACATCTTTCTTCAAGAAGAATGTTTGCGTGAAAAGCTCCTTCCCATCTTATGTATCTTCTTCTTGATAAATTAAATCTGCACACTTGAAGAAAACAAACGAAACCTTCGCGTAAAATCGGTGGTAACAATATATATAAGACTCTACTAAACTAGGATATAATGCTTGTGGAATGGATGTTTCTGATTTTCGGAAAATTAAGACCGGAAAATTCCAAAAGTTTATAAGTAGCTCGAAACGCGAAAAAGTAGTAAGCTATTTCGCTCCTCTTGGCGCCGTCAGTTGCGATCTGACGCCGTCGAGTTATCTGACAAACCGGTGCGAAAATTCTGGAACATTTTTATCTTTAAAATCTGGAAAAATTGCTGCAAAAACATCCACTATGACTCGATACAAGCATTTGACTCGAACAAGCACACATGTATATCTTTTAATTAATTGAAATTCTCATGTTCACATTTCTTTTGAAAACGTGTGTAATCTTCCCTACACTTATCCCTTATGTAAAATACTTTTATATGTAATTAAGACGAGGTTAAAGACAAAATAAAGCATTTTTACAAATTTAAACATGAGAATAAACAATCAATAAAAGATACACAACACAAACAAGCAAACAATTAAGCGTGGGTTGCCTCCCACGAAGCGCTTTTCTTTATTTATAAGTCTTGTAGCTAGACTCGAAGTCGTGCCCCTACATACCGATATAAGTAAGCTTATCCTCAAGAATGTCATAAGGATCAAACTTATCATTTAAGTTCCTAGTAGTACGTTTGGTTCGATATGCCTTTTCAAATTTCTATCCATCGGGGTCATAGATCGTTATCCTAATGTGCCACTCTCCATTACCATCACTAGGCGGTCTATCCCAATTCCACCTATGCTTGGGCTTATCGCTCTCAAGTTTCCACTTATTCATGACAAGGTTGACGACAAGCTTCCTAGGAACTCGGTCATCTTCCTAAATACTAAGGCGTCCTCGAACAGGTTCACTTCCATGTCCCTAGCCAATTCTTTTTCATGGAAAGTTGCTTTACTAGCAAAGGCTTCATCTAGATAAAAAGGTCGTTGGGGACCTATGAAGTTCTTATTAATCCAAGGTCCATATCTAGATTGTGCTCTATCCAACCTAATCTCGTGTGGGATTTCCTCTTCTTTATAGTAAGTATGCTTTTTGACATCGTGAATTGACCTAGCACTCCCTTCTCCTACCACTATTTTGGACATCTTACAATCAATGATGGCACTAGCGGTAGCTAAGAATCCTCTTCCTACAAGCAATGGGCATGTCGGGTCCTTATTCATGTCTAGCACATGGAAATCCGCCAAAAGAGTCAATTCTCCCACGTGTACTACCATGTCTTTTGTTATCCCTACGGATATGCAATACTACCGTCCGCTAGGCGTAAGATGGTTTCGTTGGTTCTATCTTACCTAAGTTAAGGCTTCTATGGAGGACAACGGAACAAGATTGATGCATGATCCCAAGTCGGCTAGAGCATCGAGAGGTTTAGAAGTTCCAAGCCTACACGGAAGAGTGAATAACCCAGGATCGTCTAATTTCTTTGGTAAATTATTTTGCACAAATGCGGACCTATGTTTTCCAAGTTTAAGTTCTAGCTCATATTTTTCTTTTAAAGCATTATATTAAGGTGCATGAGCTAAGACTTCGAGAACCGGTTTTTCTTGATGGAGTTCCTTGTACTCCTCCTCTAGATTAGGTTTGGGTTCTTGAATGACGGGTTTCTCAAGGGTAGGTTGAACCAATGGTGCGGGTCCTTGGTACCTCATTTTGGATTGCTTGGAACCTTTGTTGATAGCGTTTACCGAGTGGACCATTGGGTGTGAGGAGCATGGATGCGCGCTCTCCCATGGTGAACAAGAACATGAAGTCGATGAAATCGAACTCACTTTTGGGTTCCTTATAGTATCACTTGGGAGTGCTCCAATTTACCGGTCATTAAAGGCTTTTAAGAGGGCATCAAGCTTGTTTGTCATCTCGTCTTGTCGTCGCTTAAAATCGGCTTCAAGCTTAGTCAATCGAGTTTCTTGAGATGACATGAATCTAGATGCAATTGCCTCAAGACTAGTGGGGTTCCCGGTGTTTGGAGGGTTGAACCTATTAGGTGGACTAGATGAGCTTTGGGGTGTGTTTGAATTTTGGTTCCACTTAAGGTTAGGGTGATTCCTCCATGAGGGGTTGTAGGAGTTTCCTAAGTTGTATTGTTCGGGCTTGAAAGTGTACCACTTCTCTCTCGCTCCGTCGGTACGCGTGAAGGCGTAATCCGAAAAAGCTTGTTTTGAGAGTCTTGTGCAATCACGAGTGTCATGGGGACCACTACATAACTCACAAGGTAGAGTGATTTTATTCACTTGATGTGAAGACTTAGGATTCTCGTAGGAGCTCATTAGGAATTTAACTTGATCTTCAAGCTCGAGCATCCTACGGTCGGAAGATTGTGAGTCAATGGGAGGCAAGGAGATTACCTTTACGGTTTTGGGCAACTCACGGGGGTCATTCCAACTTTCGTTGCCATAGAGAGCAAGGTCCTCTATTATACCCCACGATTCTTCCGCGGTGAGATCACTAAGTTTTCCACTGGCTGCTTGGTCAATGGATCGCTTAGTGGGGAAGTTGACATGATCGTAGAAGAGTTGGACTTGAAGCCAAAGATCAATGCCGTGATGAGGGACTTTATGGAGTAAATCCTTGAATCGAGTCCATGCTTCGTAGAGAGATTTACCTTGACGTTTTTGGAACATCAAGATTTCATTCCTAAGCTTAGTAGTTCTCCCCGGTGGGAAAAATTGAGCAAGGAAACAAGAGGTGAGATCATCCCAACTTGAGATGGAGCCGGCGGGAAGTCGCTCAAGCCAATTACTAGCTTGGTCCCGTAGAGAGAATTGGAAGAGACGCAAGAACGTGGTCTCCCGAGTAGTAGCATCGAGGTCGATGGAATCGAAAATTTTAAGGAAATCCTTAAGATGCTTATTAGGATCTTCGGAATGAAGTCCATGGAATGCACATCCGTTTTGCACCAACCGGATGGTGTCGGATCGCATGGCTGTAGTTTGGGCTTGGTCGGGAAGCTCAATGGTGTTCCTATAGCCTAAGTGGCTTGGTCTTGAGTATTCACCAAGAGTACTGCCTCTTGGCGGGTCATTTGGGGGTAGGTTGATGAATGGTGGTTGATTATCACCTTCCATAATGAAAAGTGATGGGGTTACTAACAAAGGTCACGAAGAAGGGGGATAGACAAAGAGGAAGCTAAAAATGGGGAAAAAAGCTTACTTGATAGGAATCAAGCAAGGAAACCTAAGCGAGGTGAACTTAACTAGCTATTCTATTCCCCGAGTGGCGCCAAAAACTTGATACGCTACGCGCCGCGTTCGAGGTCAAAGGAACTTCCTTTTCATCGAGCAAGTTTTCAACACCCCAGGCAAATGAACCTAATCGTTGTAGTGTAGTATTAGGGTAAGCCACGGGTATTGATATCGTTCTCTAGGGGAATAGGAATGCTAGTAAGAAGTTACTACGCTAAGGTTAGGGTTGAGGAAGATTATTTTTTTTTATCTTTTTTTATATTTTTTAGGAAATGGAAAGGTACGAATCTCGGGGTTTGGATTTGGGGGTTGGTATTTCTACCGATTACTCTACTATTGTCTAATCTAATTAACTAAGCTAGGGGTAGTCTATGTCTATTGTTGTGTGCTCGTATGATAGTTAAGAATGTGTTTACTTAGGTTTTATTACTCCCTAGTTATCTCCTATTGATGGTTAAATTGTCACGTCCTTATTCTTTAAGCGTTGTGTTTCTAAGGTCGTAGGGTTTGCGTTTATCCCTAACTCTTTGAAGCTACCAAAGGTTAATGACAACGAAATCTCTAGGATTCATAAACTTAACACTAAGGTATTCTTTGGATGTTTAGCCTACAATTCCACTAGTAACTATATGCTAAGGTACAATAAAGATTAATCAAGCATTAATAACACAACGAATGACCTATCACAATACTAGGTCAATCACAATTAAGATAAGAGACAACCAATCAATATTCAATAACTAAGTTTCATATTACCTAAGCAAACACACAAGTAAATTAGCCGGACATGGAGAACATGCAAGCATACACACAATCAATTGAAGACATAATTGAATCAATGAAGTAAAACAATTATCTTGATGTAAAATAGGGTATGGAACCCTAAAATACTGTACAAGACGGCCTTGGTTCGGTTTAGGTTTTTACTCCACAAACTACCTCTCTAAAACTGAAAAATTCAGATTCTATATATAGTGTTACAAACTGCGACGGCGTGACTCTTTAATTGTGACGCCGTTGGTCGCCATCATTAGGGTTTCGTCTTGGCACGTTATCATTGTGACGGCGTCACCTTATGCCCGTGACGCCGCCGCCTTGGTCTCGATGCCGTCTAGATCAAATCTAGGCCGTCGAGTCGCGACGCCTACTCTTTTAAAACCCGATGCCGTCACTTGTAAATAAGCAATTTGGCTCTTGAGTCGTCACAAAACATGTTGCGACGGCGTTGTAATTAAACGCTAACGCCGTCCCCTTCCGTTCAATGACTTGAGTGTCTCGATTCTTGACTTTGGCCATTTTCTTCGTATATTCGCGCCTTTTCGTCCGAATAAGTGTCATTCCAAACAATTTGCCTTCAAGAGACCTAAAAAGTGAAAAGGAACGAAATTAAGTAGTAACGGATACAAAAGTGATCAATTAAGGGCTTAAATGACCCCTCAAAAGTGTACCTTTTAAATCCTTATCAATTGCTGATTTCCTTGATGAACATCTTTCTGTTCTTGTTTGATTGGGAGGGATCTTAGTTAAGGGGATTTGCAAGATGTAAGTCAATTGGGATGCTTTTTTGGTGAGATGAAGATGTTAACTATCTATTCCCCAACTGGACAATCTAGAAGAAGGTCGAGTCTACAGTCTGTTCTACATTTTCTGCTGCATGTTAGAAGACTAAAGACGAGTTGCATTTAACAATCTAAAGACTTATTCTTAATCCGGACATTCATCATAAAGATTGTCAGTTTAGGAAAGAGCACTAACTGGGGGAGAGTGAAATGTCAAGTTTAATCTCTAATTAGATTTGCTCACACTGTTCTTCAGCAAGTTGATTCTCACAAAGACTTCAAGAGATCTTCTCAACAGATTTCAAGTATTTGGGCTTATAATGTTTTGCTGATTCAGAAGTATCAAAACCAGCAAGGGGGAAGGAGACACGCATCTAAACGCGAGTAAACTTGATGAACTTAATACTTCTAAGTGATTGAAGATATCCCGGGAAGACGAATGTCATTACCGCAGTGAAACTCAAGGTTTGAATCATGGCGTTTAGTGTCCTTATTCCAACTATGTGGGGGAAGAGATGGAAGAGTTAGTTTATGAAGATAAAAGAGGTACACAAGTATGACATATTCAGGGGAGATAAATGTGTAACATGAGGGAGGTGTTATTAGTTATTCTTTCCTTGGGTATTGGTGTAATTCGGGTTCTTGAGCTTCATACACGATCATCAAGGAAGAAAAATGTGAACATTGGGGAGGTGTTTTCATTCCCCTCATGATGTGTATTCGGGAGAGTTCTTGGGTATTGGTGTACTTTGGGTTCTTGAGCTTCATACACGATCATCAGAGAAGAAAAATGTGAACATTGGGGAGGTGTTTTCATTCCCCTCATGATGTGTATTCGGGAGAGTTCTTGAGCATTATTCAAAGAGACTGACTGCATCAATTTATCTACTTGGGGGAAGTGGTCTCTTGACAACTTTTTGGTATGGATCGCTTTAGTCGTCAGTAGAAAAGAAATATGAGAAGATTGTTTTATGTGTGGGATGATACGTTGTTGTTCTATTGGAAGATATAACCTCGAACGAAGAATCACGATGATTATTCTTAAAAGGAGCAGCAAGATCGATGATAATGGTGTGTTTCTTTGTGCACCTGGCTAAGGCAAGCTTGAAATAGAGCTTCGAATCTGCTCAACAAAAGGATTTTCAGTTTGGGGGGAAGCTACCAAAGTCTCACTTTCCGAAGGCTCAATTTCTCTC
The DNA here is from genome assembly GCA_022545495.1 of Chrysanthemum lavandulifolium. Lineage (NCBI taxonomy): Eukaryota > Viridiplantae > Streptophyta > Magnoliopsida > Asterales > Asteraceae > Chrysanthemum > Chrysanthemum lavandulifolium. Next base: position 211,411,868 of record CM040240.1, read on the forward strand.
TTCGATTCAAGAGCCTTGGAAGCTTTGGTGGTGAAAGTTTAAGAGATGATGACTTCTATCTTCTACAACGGGGCTATTCAATATCCTTATCTCGGTACTCGTATCATCATCTTCTTAAACTATATCATCTACTCTATCTGTAAATATTTATCAAAAACAAAATAAAAAAATATAAAACCAACAAAAGAAAATAGAAAAATATAAAACCAACAAAAACCCATAAAAATCTGAAAATTTGAAAAATGCCAAAAATATGTTTTCTCAAGACATGTCTTCTGGTATCAATAACATCTCGGTCTTAGAAATGTCATTCAACAATGGCACGGGACCATAGATGAAGTTCGAGCAGAAGGTGTAAATATTCTTTTCTAAACATGTCTCAAAATATGGCTTGCAGTTATTTCAGACTGTAACCCGCGCTAAAACCATGGTTTGCTATTATTTCAGATAGCAACCCGTTCTTCAAAGAAGGAAAGTGCTACGCTTAAACGATTTTCACAAATTTCGTGCACTTATCCTAAAACTAATTAAGGAAAGTATGTCGAAGGACTGCTATTCCTACACAAATATTTTTCCGTCTAAAATTCTTCAGAAAAATATTTGTTTGTCAAAATGGTGGAAAATGAGTTGCTTGAAAATCAATCAGTATCAGAATATTCATAAATTTGCAAAACCCAATCAATGACAGCATGGTTAAAACTTTTTATGAAATGAGTCATTGATTGAGGGGGGGAATGTTTTCAAATTTATATATCATCTAAACGAGCTTATCTAATTATCCTACGTGTTTAACTAAAAAAGATATTTGCCTATGTTGAAGGACTAGGAATCTAGGATATGATTGTTAGGATTAGATGACTATAGTTTGATAAATACATAATCCCTATGCCTTTGTATGATTTGATTGACATGTTGGATTGACTTTCATTAGTCGATTACTGTTTGGGTGTTGTCGACCACCATATATCTGTTTGTGTCCACTAACATATGCAGATATCATGATTCATAAGATTGTTCCCGATCCGGATCCCACTAATAAAGATGATTGGATGCCGAAAGGAAAGGGTAACTATATCTTGGGTCGACAAATAAAGAAACGGAGCTTAATTAGACCTCTATGGAGAGTTGGCATGACAAATGCAACGTCAGAGGTCTCACTGCATCAGCAGACGGTTTTCTTCGACCTTACGGCAACAACGAGCGGCTTAACCACCTAACGTATCTTTGTGCGGGATAATTTTCATAAAAGTCCGTTTGTAGGAAATAAAGTGGTGATCTAAAGATTTAATTTTATGTCTTGGTATGATTCTCTTTAAAACTCAAAGATCTTACAAAATGAAATTTTTTCTGTTCTTGTTTGATTGTGAAATTGTTTTATTTTACTTAAAGATCGCTTAAAAACTATCATACCTGACACTAACAATCTTTAATATCTTAAATTGATCCTTATCAGTCTATTTCAAAAATTAAATCATGCCACGTCTTTCCCCAAATTTTTCTAAATGATTTAAATCAATTGGGATCACAAATCTCAAATGGTTTGAAATTTTTGATCGGGGGAGAGATCGTGATTTAAATATCAAATCAGTTTTGATGACGTATAGTCTATATCCGGGTCACGAACCCGATGTTTGGGCGAACGGGCACGATTAGATGTTTGGGCTCACAAGCCCAAATCTATTCTGGAATAGATATCGGATATCTCCTAAATATGGAGATAATCATTCTCAACCGACTTAGGCGGGATCGCGAAGGTTGAGGAACACGGAACCAACAAGGATTCCGTGTGTATATAAAGGAATCCATCCCTCGTTTAAAGTACGATCTACAAACCCTAACTCTCCTTAAACCTAAACCGATTACTTACTCTCACGGGAGGATAATCGTGGGAGACAATCCCTGATAAGCCTAACGGTGTTTTACATCTCTTAGTGCGCGGGTCTCAAGCAACGATTCTCAATTGGTGCGAGGCGGAGCTCCAAACAAGGCGCCCAACTTTTGTATCAACAAGTGGCGCCATCCGTGGGACCATTCACTAAGACCTAAGACTAGAATGACGAAACATGGAAATCGGCGATCATAAACGGATCCGACGTAAAAAGCCGCGCATCGATTCGACTTCAAGCAGACTCACAGGACAACCAATCTTGCTAAAAACAAAGGATCGGGCCGGGACTTGGTCTTCCTACGGTGGAACCACGCCGGGGACAACCAGGCTACTACAACCACCACCGGCCTGATAGATCCCTGCGCGGTTCTTGCCACTCCCTTTCAATCGGCGCTAGAGACTGACCTAACAAAGGCACCAGATGCACCGGATCAAAATAAGGGCATAGCGGTAGAAGCGGAGATCCCCGCTTTAGAAGGGGTCGCACCGGAATTAGCACCAAGGGATTTCGTATCCCAGAATTACGAAACCTTGGTCGCTCTTATGCAAGAGGAAGCGAGAAAGAGGTCGAGTCGAAGCCTACAAGCCCGACTCAATTTTGACTCGGAATACGAGACCTCCCCACCGCGACGCCAGAAGGAGAAGCGCGGCAGAGACAGCCGCCGACCTCCTGTGTTTAACAGAATTGGGAAGAGGATTGAGGATGATGAGACATCCAACTCACGATTACACGGAAGGAAGTAGCGAGGATGAGCAGGCGCACCGGTGTCCATACCGGACTTGGTAGCCGCGAGAATCTGAGACGGGCCCAGGCGGCGATATTCCCAGTGAAAGCCCTCAGAGTACAAACTCGAGAGCGATCGGTATGCGCCGAAGGAAGGAAAATTCGTCCTCGAAAATTCCTCGGACAACGGGGATAGCGGCCGGACCTGGAAGTCGAAGCAGATATAACGACCGGGAGGATGAAGATATATCCTCCCGTGGCGCCGTCAAAGGTGGATGCGTTTACTCGGCGCATCGGTGACTTCTCGAGAAAGTAAAGGGCGCATGCACGCCAGCGTGAAAACCTATGGCCAGACGGTGATCGATGATCACCTCAAAATTTTGAATCGGCCGCTACAATTGGCGGCCCACACGTGTGGTGCCACATGTTCAACTCCACTGGTGGGAAGCGCGGGCGGTTCAACAAGCTTCCCGCGAAGCATCAATGGCTTTGAGGAATTGAGGAAGGCATTTTGCCTAAACTTTACTCGGCGGAAGAAGTGCGCTAAAAACCTGTCGAACTCGCCGAGGTAAAGCGGCGCCAAGGAGAATCTGGCGCATTCATGGAGCACTTCAAAGATGAATGCATGCAAGTTAAAGCATGCCACTGAAGTGCTAAAGATCTACGGTTTCATGAGCAGGATTAACAATCGAGAACTCATCAAGCGGTTGAACGACAAAATTCACGAAACCTTTGATGAGCTCATGAAACGCTCTCGGTCCTTCGTCCAGGGAGAAGCCGCGCGGCGGATAGCAAAAAAAACTACTCGAACTACGGTCACGGGAACAACACGGAAACAATCCTTGGCGGGGTAGTAACCGTAATAGAGCTATCGCAACCGGGGAGGCGGGAGGGATAATGCAGTACACCCGTGACCAAGACCCCAAAGGAAATACTGCTAGCGGAAGGTGCGAACTTTCCAAGACCGCCGCAAATCGCGCTCAGGAGGATCGGGCGCAGGGAGCGGATCTTGTGACTACCACGCATGAAGGGCCACACAACTAACGGATGTGTCCAAGCTGCGCGACTCATTGACAAAATGGTTAAAGAAGGCGATTGGACCATTTGGTCAAAAATATCAAGGAAGGAAAGGATAGCGGAAGAGTGGGAACAAGAAGGAGACACCTAAGGAAAAGGCCGACACCATCTACATGATACAATCATGGCGGCGGGTCACTAGGCGGAAGGTCACGGGAGTTTTCAGGAGGCGAAATCTCTTTCCCACCTTAGCTGCGGACAACGCGATGGTTGAGCCACTCACCATTGAGATTAGTGCGGGGGTCGCGACATCCATCGCATGTATGTTGATGGTGGCGCATCGGCGGACATCATGTATGAACCTTTGCTTCAGCGATGCGCACTGAAATCTGCGATCGATTAAGTCCGGTCGAGCGGCGTTGGTGGTTTCTGGTGAAAAGATATGGCCTATGGGGCAAATACGATTACCGGTCGACGCCGGAAGCGAAAAACACTCTGCGGCGGCTGGATGGAATTTATGGTGATCAAGTCTCCTCGCCATACCACGGCATTATAGGGAGACACGGGATATCGACTATCGCGCGGTGCCATCAACGGCGCGGGATGCTTAAATTCCCGGTGGAAGGGGCATTGTTACTCTTTACAATGCCATTGTACCGCATAGAGAATGTAACACGATTACATGCGAAGCGGCACCGATCCCGAGCAACAGCGCAACCAAAGTTCCAAATCGAAGGTTGCGCTTCACCGAATACCGGGCAGAAATATCCATCGGAGGTCTTTGTCGGACAACGGCAAAGCGGTTGTATCTGCGCTCTTGCAAAAGAACTTGGACATTTTGCATGGGGCCAAAACACATGATTGGGGTACCACGCTCGATCACGAGCATAAGCGAGAATCCGACAAGGGTACTCACCTGTCCTTGAAAAAGCGGCCAAGCCCAGGCGCGCAAGCAATTTTGGCGGAGGTGCACAAGCGGTGGATCACGGGAATTATCGTGAAGTCTACTACCACGGTGGCTTTCTAACCCGATAATGGTCAAAAGAGCGACGGTGGTGGCGAATGTCGTGGACTTCACCGATCTTAACAAAGCGTGCCCAGAGGCGCTACCCATTACGAGATAGGCGGAAAATAGAGTCTCGTGTGGATACCCATTGAAGTGTTTCCTCGATGCGTACAAAGGATATCATCAAATCCGGATGGCAAAGGAGGATGAGGAAAAAGCGGCCTTTCACACAAGCCAAGGCGTCTCTTGTTACACAAAATGCCTTTTGGCTTGAAGAATCTGAGCGCCACCTACCGGTTAGTGGACAATGCTTTCGAAAAAGCAGGTGGGCATGACACGGAGGTCTATGTTGATGACACGGTCATAAAAGCCATACTAAAGATGAGTTAGTGCGCGATATTGAGGAAGCGTTAAAAACTCTATGAGAGATCAATATGAAGCTAAACCCCAAAAATGTACCTTGGCGCCATGAAGGCATGTTCCTCGGATACCTAATAGAGCCCGGCGGTATAAAACCATGTCGAGAAAAGACAAAGGCGTCATCGAACTTCCTTCACCGCGCGTTGAAGGAGGTCCAATCTCTCAATGGAAAGCTATTTGGTCTTAACGAGGTTCTGTCTAAGTCGTGAGACAAGTCTCTACCTCTCTTGAAAACACTCGAAGTGTATCAAAAGGAGATTTTCGGTGGACTACGGAGGCGGAAGAAGCCTTCACACAACTTAAGCAACACAGCAACGCTCCCCACTTGTCGCACCCGACCGGGGAAGAGTTAATTATGTATCTATCCATGGCGATGGGCGGTGGCGCGGTGCTACTAACAGATAGGGATTGATACAAACCCTGTCTACTTTGTAAGCAAGGCGCTCAAGAAGGCGGAGATGAACTATAGCGCCATGGAAAAATTAGTTACGGCGTTGGTGTTTCTTGCCAAAAGGCTACGCAGTACTTCAGCGCATCTAATAGCGGTGATCACGGACCAACCGATCAAGCGGATCATCTCAAACTGGCGCATCGGGCCGATTGCGAAGTGGAGTGTATTGCTAGGTGAGCACAACATCTCTTCTGAGACCACGTCTGCGCAATCAAAGGACGATTCGGCGAGACTTCATCATCGAAAGCCCGGACACCGAGCGAGGTACCCGCACCAAGTAGGGCGGGCGCATGACCCATGGATCTTGTTTGAGATGGGTCCTCATGCGTTGATGGTTCGAGGAGCATGCCTCATTCTCACAAACCGGAGGAATGGAATTCACTTACGCGCTGCGTTTTGAATTTCTGACGAACAATGAGGCGAATATGAAGCTCTAATCATTTGGACTACGCATTGCGGCTCGGATGGGTGTACGTAACCTAGAAGCAAATGTGGACTCCCGACTAGTGGCCAACCACGTGTTGGGCGGATCGTGGCTAAAGAAGAAAATATGATTGATATCTCGACAAGACCAAGACATTGATCAAAGGCTTTGTGATTCACCATCAAGCAAGTTCCTAGAGGAGAAAATCGCAAGGCGGATGCACTAAGCAAGATCGCCTCGACAAGCTTCGCACACCTATCAAAGCAAGTCTTTGGTGGAAAAACGAAAAGCAAATCCATATCGGAGATGGAAGTCTCCACAATAATAGAGGAGGGCGGTCCTACATGGATGACACCGATAGCGAATTCCTAAGCAAAGGCGTTACCCCAAGAGCGGAAGGAAGCTCGCGGGATACGGGCGCTGACCGAGATTCGAACTTGAGACAACATCTTGTCTGAAGCGCTCCTTCCTCCAACCATGGCTCATTGTGTTGGCCCCTACAAGCAAATTACGTCTTTGAGAAATCCATGAAGGTTCATGCGGCATGCACTCGGGACCACGGTCCGTTGTGGCACGCGCCATGAGATCGAGGATACTCTTGGCCAACCATGCACCGCGATGCGGGATTTAATAAGGAAGTGCAATGATTGCCAAGTTCATAGACCCGTCCCGCGCCAACCACAGCACGAGCTAACGCCAATTACATCACCATGGCCATTCTACAAGTGGGGTATTGACATTGCAGGACCTTTTCCGGCCAGTCAAAGCAAGAGGGTTAAAATTCCTCATAGTTGCCATAGACTACTTCATTAAGTGGATCGAAGCAAAGGCAGTAGTGACAATCACGGGCAACCAGGTCAAGCGCTTTGTGCGGGAAAGTATAGTATGCCGCTTGGTTGCTGGGAAATCATCTCGGACAACGGAAACAATTACGTGACAACCCTTTCAAAGGCGGTGCGAGAAGTTGAACATCACGCGACGCCGGCGTCGGTTAAACACCCAAAACCAATGGCTTAGTGGAGCGTGCGAATCGAAGCTTAGGTGAAGGAATTAAGGCACGCCTAGACAAGCACAAAGGAAGGTGGGTGGAAGAGCTATCACATGTCTTGTGGGCGCATCGCACCTCAATCAAAACCGACGACGGAGACACTCCCTTCTCTCAGTCTACGGGACGAAGCCGTCATACCGGTAGAGATCGGCATGCCAACTATCCGCCTTCTTTGAGATCAATGTGGCAACCAATGATGACGAGAGGCGTGTCGACTTGGATCTGCTAGAAGAAAGGCGCGAGCAGCGACTATCTGGGAGGAAAAATCAAAGTCAAGGATGAAAGGATACTACGACGCTAAAGTGCGCGGTGTTTCATTCGAGACTAGGTGACTTTGTTTACCGCGCCAACGATCGAGCCATGCGAAGACACATGCAAACTTGGACCAAAGTGGGAAGGACCCTACGAGGTTCTTGAAGCACTAGGAGCAGTCGCGTACAAGTTACGAGGCTTGGATGGTCAAGAACTGCCGCGCACATGGAACATCTGCAACCTCAAGAGGTGCTACCTATAGGAGTGGCCACGGCCCAGCGTACAAGCACTCAGGAACTTTACTAAAGTACCCAATAAACATCTATGTATTTACTTTTTATTTCCTTAGTATAATGTCTTATTTGTTTCTCATATACACTTGCAAGTATTAATAAAACATCACGGTTTCTAGCTAACTCCGTGACACATTTCAATTGTTATTTCCATATCTTGTATGTCTTAACATCTTTTATTTCCGCCTACATGGCGTGCATGCACTAAAATAAACCCACGATGGTAAAAGGATAAGTTAACCTACTAAACAACTTGTTGAGTAAGAGGTTGCAAACCCATCAACAACTTGGATCACGTATCCTTGTTAAACACCTTGTTCTCGAGGCGTTGGAATGAGTTTTGTGCGCATCTTACGATGGGTGCGCAACAACGCATATGGTGCGTTTAACAACTTAGGAACCAAGACACTTGATTCCTTAAAAGTGATATTCTGATCTGTTGCATATCATAACATACGACTATGATAAAAGTACTTAGAAATTATTTTTCAAAGTCTACTATGATCTTCATACACGACTATGACTTCCTATATTATTCACACAATGAATCGTCTTGTGCGTAAAGACAAGCAGATAAGTATACACATCACAAAATTGCAATAACATTCAAACGCACTTAACAAAAGGAGATTTATTCATAACTACGAGTTATTACACAAAGATGTTTACAGCACAAGTTACAATCTAGAAGCTATGACTACGCTCCAGCGAAGAGCTACCCCCGCACGGCTTGCAGCATTCCCAATCTCATCTAGCTTCTTCAACAAATCCGCATCTCGACGAGCCACCGTAGCAACACTCACTGGCACCCCGTCAGACCGCGGGATGTGAGCTGCGCCAACACCGCACAAAACAGCCTTGCCCTTAATGCCCTCCTTCTTGGCAAGCCTAGTAGCATGCGCTTCCAAGACTTGCTTCAAAGGTACTTCCTTCTCCAAAACAAAAGGATTCAAGATATCCTTGGGACGCACAAATCTGAGCACGTGAAGTTGGGATTCATCGGGCTTAAGGTAATGGTGCAGGCTGTGCAGCGGCCTCCCACCACGATGGCGTGCTAGAGTCAACCCTGCCATAATGACATCTATGGGGTAATCCTGATCGCGCTCCAGTTCAGCAATCATGGGGAGCTCTAGGTCCTTCATCCTATTCATAGCAGCGACCAGGTTATCATAAGCCTTTGTCTCGTAGTTAGGTACCTCTTCAATAGGCACCTTTAAAAGCTTAGCCTCATGCAGCTTCTCCGCGATTACGCTTTACCACGTTCAGCGCCTTGAACCACTTCTCCAAAAGCATCAACCACTTCCTTGGACTCAAGAGTACTCGGTGTGACAAGGCGCGAGCCATGGTGATGAGCCACTGCGCTCGGCGATTCTGAGACATGAGATGAGGATATAATTCCTCATCATACTCGAACTTAGCTTGCAACTTCATCTCCTGCGCTTCAAGGGCACTTTTCACGATGGCGCCAAACTTTTCAATTTGGGAAGTCATCGCATCTTTGCCATTCTCCAAATATTTCATTGCCCGGTGACAAGAAGACTTATACCTACTGCCTCCTCTGCGCTCTTGATTTATTTGGCACATCGGCGCCATCTTCTCTTGATGAGCTTTTGGGCGTATGACCCCATGCTCTCTGCTGCTGACCTTGGCTTGGCCAGCTGTGACTCAACAACGCAATAGCTGATCCTTACGAGCACTTTGGTTGCTCTCACCGAAATCTGAGCCCTTAGCTTCTCCACCCTGAAGCTTGATGCGAGATACTTGCCAACTCTTCTACCGGTGCCCTTGATGCATCCCGGAGACATATCCGCATCCTTTTGGTCGTGCGGTTCGGGCTGTGAGTCGAAGAATGCACAGGACTATTATCGGCGGCGACTCTGCGGATTGTTCAAACCTACAAACATAGCGGTTATTGATAATATCATAAGGCATTGCGGTAAATAATTTCGTCATGACACTTACGCAGGAATGGATGTTTCAGGGGATGGTGGGCGCGATGCAACATCACTAGAGGACGACTCCACATTTAACACAACAGGGCGCTTCTTTCGGGAGGAAGCAGCGCCATCGCCACTGCGCATCCTTTTGCGCTTCAATCCCTGGCTTTCTTCTTCCTCTTCCGCTTCCTCTACGTGCTCTGCCGCTGCTTGCGCAGGTTGCATTGGGGGGGAGGGAACTATAGTACTTGGCACACTTTGCATGGGTGTTGCTTCTAGCGTAACGGACGAGCTCTCCCCTGCCTCTCCTAGGTCCAGCTCAAGGGTACGCCCTGCTGCCGCAACAAGTACATGATCTTCTCCCTCCTTTAGCGGACGTGTTCCCACTTCCACTTGTATCGGCTTCGCCAGTTGAACAACACTGAACAAGTCCATCTCTGCGCAACAACAAAGAAACACAAATAGTTTACGACAAATGCGAAGATAAAGCGATAAAGAACTTACGATAATATAACTCAGCGAGTGCGAAAGAATGAGCACCCACCACGACCATCCGCGCCTAAGAAGATTGGAACTTCTTACGAGCGCCAAAATAGTTGCGGCTAATGCCAATATGCACCAAGAACTCCTCGGGTAGGAGTTAATGGGGATCGGTTGGCATTTATTGTGTCGCATCCTCCGCATTATATGATCCGGGAGGCGCTCATCCTTTGGCGGTGTCCCACAGGGTAAAAATCAAAGCGAGAAGGAAAGCGCGTCGTCGACCCGGAAAAGGTTTCTCTCAATTTACGGCGCATCTAATTTTCCGTATAACATTGGAGTCGCCTAGGCGCCGCGAAGGATACCCACCCGTGTGACCACGTGGTGTGGTAAAAGCGTGAGCAAGTGGATGGTGGGGTTAATGGCCAATAAGTGGCGATTCACCTCAAAATTGGTTAGTTTATTTGCACCTATGCGGTCTTGGTGGGATATGTGTGCGGTAATAGTTCAATACATCACTCAAGAATAACGATATGGGTATCGCTGATTTGCGATTTGAAGAACAGCGTATATACCCCAATCTTCCCATCGGGAAGTGCGCTATTAACGCATTCACGGTAGGAACTTCCGGATGTCTTTTATTGGGAATATAATGTCGGGCATAAGCGTAGAAGTTCCTCCTCCGTTATGTCGGCGTGAAATCCGATAATACCTTAACCATGATCTTGTTTTCTAACGAGAAAACAAAAGCGCCTGTGATTACCTTGTGAATATTAAGGTATGGTGGTGGAAATGTTTAAAGCGTGGTAATAGCGGATAACGTTTTCTTTTACTATGGGAAGGAATGGTGAAAATGAGCGAAGGGTTATATAACCTCCTCATCCACGCGATGGTGACACGTGGACCCACCAACCCTAACTATGTGGTTGAGATTGCTTGATGGGACACGGGTGCGATAACTTTCCCCGACTTACAGGCGCCCATTTTTAATCCAATGTCTAGATACAATGTCCGGTTGGTATATTTTTATGGCTTCTTGGCTACGCTTGAAGTTTTTGATGACTACGGTTATTAGTCTAGCATCCATGATTAGTCACTCGCATACTAGGCGGGGGACATGATGACGTATAGTCTATATCCGGGTCACGAACCCGACTAAAGTCAACACTAACTTAGCAGTGCAGGCGGGCTACGATTAGATGTTTGGGCTCACGAAAGCCAAGCCCAAATCTATTTCTGGAATAGATATCGGATATCTCCTAAATATGGAGATAATCATTCTCAACCGACTTAGGCGGGATCGCGAAGGTTGAGGAACACGGAACCAACAAGGATTCCGTGTGTATATAAAGGAATCTATCCCTCGTTTAAGGTACGATCTACAAACCCTAACTCTCCTTAAACCCTAAACCGATTACTTACTCTCGCGGAGGATAATCGTGGAGACAATCCTGGTAAGCCTAACGGTGTTTTACATCTCTTAGTCGGGTCTCAAGCAGCGATTCTCAATTGACGAGGCCGGAGCTCCAAACAAGGAACACCTAACTTTTGTATCAACAAGTTTTAAAGGGTGATTGTTTCAAAAACACTCCTTCCTTCATGTGCCAAACGATTTCAAATACATAATGTACATGATTGAGGAGGAGCATTTAACCATAAACCAGAAGAGCTTTTAAATCAGGCACATATTCTCCCATGTTTTCCAAACCTTATTAAATCACTTGGGATACAAAATCTCAAAGGGTTTGATATTTTTGGTCGGGGGAGAATTTCTGATTTAATATGAAATTTGATAAAAGATGATCGTTTTGATTCAAAGTACAAGTTCTCTTTAATATGTGCTAAACTCTTTCGTATATCGATGCACATATTGAGGGGGAGCGAATGGTTTCTATTGGCAATCGTGGAAGTTCTTCAAAAATATCTTTCCTCTATGTACAAAATGATTTCTAATAACCAACGCATATTTTGAGGGGGAGAATTTACCAATAAAATCAAATGGCTTTTTCCACGGAAATTGAGATCAAAGAAATTTTTCAAAGACCTCTTGCCTCCATGTGCTAAACAATTTCAAAAATTATAAGTGCACATGTTGAGGGGGAGCATTTCTAAATGATCAAAACAGTTAAGGTACAAAATGCTTTGATATTATATCACAAGTACCTTGATTGATTTTCCAAATGATTTTTTAATTGGTTTCAAGGAAGAATGAACAATACCAAAAGACCGACCAATTTTCTTTATGCATGGTGTTATAAGGATGGTTAGGTTAGGTATTCGTTCCCACGATCCCACCAGAGCAGGAGGGATCTACCCAGGGACAATCCACTAGATAGTGTAGAGTCCTTAGGTATGATGAAAAAAGGAGAAAAAAATGAGAATATGGGAAGAGTGCCGAGTGAGACAGAGCTAGTACTGAAACAAACCCAACAAGGTTCTAGTAATGAAGTCTCGGTAAGCAATGAAGGGTTGAATAATGAAAAGAATTGAATGTGAAAGGGTGAAAAGAAATAGCCCTCCATTAATTCAACCTTAGAGGCGTAAACGGGTTCAATGCATATACTCTTGGTGGTTACTAAGGTAACACTTGGTATTGAAGACAAGACATCATGGACCCGATGGACGATGCGCACTAAACTTCCCAAGCTACTCAAGTTCCTCTTAAAAGGACTTGTTTCATTCTCATGGGAACCTACATAATCTATCGACTTTCTCTTAGAGATTGTTGATATTGAAGAAGGAGACCCTCTCCCTAGTCTCCGGCATAAGATACCAAATGTGCACAATTGAGTCTAGAGCCAAGAGATCATCCACAATATCTCATTAGGACACAAAATTAATGAAGACTTACTATTTCACACAATATGGAAAGTAAGTATATATTAAGAGTCCTATGGATTATCCTTGTGGTATTGCCAGAACATCCGAGTGATATGTAAAGTATTCACAATGAAGATGGAAATCCTTCTAGAGCCAACATCAAAAAAGCTCTTGGTGGGTGACATGTGAGATCTTTCCAAAAGATCAAGCTTGTGACAAGCGGATAGAAACAATGGGCGATTCATTCTTGAATCAACCTTGGTCCAGAAATGAATTGACGAATACTTTTGGAAAAACTGTTCGATGTGCAAATCTTCTTTTCTCTAGCACATCAAATGTGTATTCATTTTCAAACACAAAAAGTATCTCTGATTGAAAAAATACTTTTGGAAAAACCGTTCGATGTGCAAATCTCTTCTTTTCTCTAACACATCGAATGTGTATTATTTTTCAAATACAAAAAGTATTTCTGATTGAAAATTGATCTTTCTCATAAAACCTTCGTCGTATTGCAAAACTCTTTCTTCAAGCAATACGCGATTGTTTTCAAATCAATTTTTCATCAATAAGTGAATCTCAATTCGATGGTTCACTCACTCCGTGTTGTCTTCTTTGGGACGCTCCGGTTTGAGAACGGCTAGATCAAGTGTGAAACCGTCAAGGAGATTCTTGAACTCTACGATCACGGCGTATTTATCTTGATCAGCGGGAACCGTGGTTCTTGCAACTATATTCATCGAAGTGAACAAAGACACTTTCGTGTGTTTTATTGCTAGCTGTTTGTTTGCGAGGCATTGACGGTTGCGGTGATCGAGTTGAGAAGTCAATTCAACCGCATGCTCACAACATTAACGCTTAATTGAAGAGGATCATGACAAGTGCATATCTACATAACCTGGCTCTGATATTTTATACTATGCTTCTGCTACGCTGCTGCAAATATCATGAACCAGTAAAGCTTCCGCTACTCTGATGGAAAGATGTCATGATCCAGAAAGTGTGAGCATGTCGGTCTAAAAGTCACAACAACACATGATGGCAACACAACCAAAGGGTGATCCAGAGATTTAATGTGGTTGATGATCTCAAAGAAAGCTCAAAGATCATCAAGATGTGGATCAGTTCAAAGACCTCCACTGAAAGTACAAAATAATCGGACTTTGAAGAATCACTACTAAAGCACAAAGATTGCGGAATTGAAGAATTGAAGTCTACGAGCTCAGAACTAAAGACAAAGATAGAATGCTAGGATGCAAAATGTATTTCATGGGGTGACCTCCCTTAGGGGGAGATTGTTAGGAATTGGAAATTCCATAAGAAAGTGTCGGTCACCCCAATTATAGTCTAGCATATGTTAGCTCGTAGACATATCGTTATTTACTGTTTTAGTTAGTTAGTTATTAGCATAGATTAGCTTAGTGTATCACCGTAGAGGAAGGACGGGTCTTTACCCACTGTATGCCTAATCCACAGCCCGACAGGAGGGCGTTTAGTTTGTAACTATAAATACCCTTCCCACTAAGGGAAGGGTGGTGCTTCTTTGATAATCTAACATTCTCTTTTTGTTTATCTCTCTAGAATCACCCTCTCCTCTCTTCATCTCTCTAAACATGGCTCTTGTTTAATCATAATCCTATACCACCCGAATCATCTAATCAACACAAAATATACGATCCTACAAAGTATTAATGTTCTGTCTTATTTTTAAAATTAGTTTGAATTTGAATGTAGTTAGAATTTGAATGTAGTTAGAATAATGGTCGAAGGTGGCTGTAAATCTAGGATCATAAAAGGTTCACATGTATGGTGATGAGAGATATGAATCTGGCTATATTTATTGTTATTGTATACTAGCCGATTACTCATACAAAACGACGGTGTATAACAATAATTAATATTAACAGAAAAACATCTATGATTTTCTTGGATATTAGAGGAATGGGATGACACTACATTAAAAGTGATAAGACGATGCAAGTAACATTTTAATGATGTTTGGGAAAGATACATTTGTACCGAATTTGATGGTCAAATAATAGCGGTGACTGTTAGTGCATCCGATTTGAACAAATAAATTAAAATGTAAAATAATGCTTTTTATAGCTGTAACTGTTAGTGCATCCGATTTGAACAGATAAATTAAAAGAATTTACTAAAATAACAAAATACAGCATATTAATATCACCTTGAATAATAGTTTATCGAAAAACAAAACTGGTGCATCGCACGGGTCAAAATCCCTCGTAGTATACAAAGACTGAGTTTCATTTCATAAATTTTAGTATTAATCGAGTTCAGTTGAGTTCAATATATACCACACATTCTTTAAGTATTGACAATTCATTTTTCATCAAAAAAAGGAAAAAAAAAAATCACTTTTCATATTTTTATTGAAAATAAAATATCTTGCAAACGGTAACTTGGTAAGCGACAAAAAATGCACAATCGCGACAAGATTTTTTTTTCTTTTAGTAGACGGACACTTCGATATACTTTCGACGAACTTTTTTTTAGTTTCTTTTAGTGTTACAATTTGTGTCTATAAAAATCACATGTGATTTGTATGTTAGGAATCACGTGTGATTTCACAAATCACATATGATTTTATAAATCACATGTGATTTTAAAATAAAAAAACACATGTGATTTTTCTAGACGTAAATTTTAACACCCAAAAAAAGTCAAAATGTTTTTGTCAAAGTATATAAAAGTGATCCTCTATAGAAAGACGATTTAATTTTCGTCGTGATGGTATGATTTATTTCGCGTAACGATTAATGGTTTGTGAGATATTTTTTAAAAAAAAGGAAGAAAGTAGGTTTGTTTGTATTGATAAAAAAATATAAGCAAATAGAAATAAATTAATGGTCATGATTTGTTCATTGGATCTTTAAAGAATTTGAGGTTTATATTGAACTTTTCTCATCTATGTATATTATATAAAGATTGAGTTTCATGTCATAAATGTTAGTATTTATAATTATAAAATTATAATATTAGTTTAATATTCACAAAAGTGATAATATAAGAATTTAGAATTATATAAAAGAATTAAATACATAAAGTTTTAACACAAATTCATTTGTTAATATTTTGTGACGAACTCATTCACACATGTTCATAGAAAATCAACCAGTCAACTGTATATGTATTATGTCCCGTGAACATATGTTTTAAATGGGGATTTCAACCCGCACGTTGTTGTGGAGTGTTTGTATCCGATACTATTGCTCGCGCGGTGTGGCAGATTTTTTGTGTGCGATGGAATTGCATAATTAAGATCAATTTTGCAGCGACTCACCCGTCACTCTATGTGTTGAAAATTATTTTTGTATAAATACAATGAATGCTAATAATCTGTGTCTAAGAGTTATCGACATAACAAAAATCAACACCTAATCCTAAACAAAACCAAACACCCACAAATCCAAGAATAGCATCAAAACTAAATAGGAACCCAATCTGAAAATATACACGCTGTTAAAAGCAAACAAAATAACCACAATTTTTATTCTTTCCAAGTTCTTCAAACTTATAAAAAAAGGAAACATTTATTAATACCGATATATAACACATACACATGTATACATAACATATACAAAGAAGCTCAACACATATTTTATGCCACTTCAAAAGATAGGTGAACTGATTAATAGTGTAAGCCAATCTTCACCGCTTCAAGTTTAAGTAGTGCTCGACATTCTTTACTTCTAGGGTTTGAAGAAAAAGAATTCAAGCTTTCAGAGATCATTGAGATAGATGATGACGATGATGGCGGTGATACTAACATCATCAACATCACCCTCATCATTTAACGCAATGATCTTGAAGCCTGAATTAATTTTCTTCAAAACCTAACAGTGGAGGACGTCGAGTATTACTTAAACCTGAAATGGGCAATCCTAAATCGCGGAAATGGACTCGCACTTTCATCGAGCGACTCACATTCCGTTTGAAGTGGCATAGCAAATGTGTTCTAAATTTCTTGCCGAAAATCTGGCTCCACTTGCTGCCCACTTCCGCGGCATACTAACATCCCATTACAATTGATTATATATCAAAGACCCGAAAAAAGGAACTTTTATAAACACCTTTAAAAATGTTGTAAGAACGCTTTATGTCCGACACTGACTACAAAACATTGGTGATCCCGTACTTTCACTCCCCCATTACCTGTGACAACAATACCAATTTCACATGTACATTATAATGGAATCATCAGTGTTTCTAATCACTACAACACATAATGACTTATGTGACCTTTTTTATCTCAACATACCGCTGTAACAAAGTAAGTATGAGAATAAATTACAAACTGCGGGCACGTGCTTTGTGAGATAAAGAGACCATATAACCTGTAACGATATTCAATAAAACAACATAATTACTCAATAGTCAATAAACCCGCACAATTACTCAAAATTAAAGCAGCAAATGCGGTTCCGAACTTGTACTCTTCCGGCAATTGCATAAACACCTTTGAATCCAACGTCAAAGCCTAGGTATTCTAAAATCACAGAAATAAATCGCATCAATTTCAACTAACACGTAACTAATTATAACAACATACTCCCTCCTTCTCAGATTAATAATCCATATTTCTTTTTTGAGATGTCTCAAAAAAATTGTCTACCTTCTATTTTAAGTACTAAAAAGAGAATTTAGTGAGAGAATATTCTTAATGAGTGGTTGAAAATTGTAGTGGTCCCATTTTAATTAAACTTTGTGATTTTTGTCTCCTGACAATAATTTTGAAATGGAGGGAGTAACATGTAAGTCCAAGAAATAAACATACCACATATATATTTCCCCGTTTTGACCTGTTATGTTACAACATCTTCGTAATACACATAATCAGCCCCCAACAATATTCAAAACTGAGTATATCATTAAAATGAAAAAAACAGTGGCTACTTACATCAGCGTGCAAAGTATAAACACGATTCAATCTCAACTAAACCAATCCGGATTTACTTTTCCGCTTAAAATCATAGCCATCAACAAAACACAACCCTTCGTCATCCCAATCAACGCGCCTCCGGCTACCAACACTGTAGAGTTTGGCAATGCAATAGGCTCACTGGAGGATGTCTCATATCCTCCTCATCCAAACACTGATCTCTACATTTGGAGTTCCTATGATACCATAGATACCAGAAAGAACAAACTACTGATGATTGAATCCATCTTCCTCATCCAAACACTGATCTCTACATTTTACGTCATGTAATATTTCGTAGGGAAACTTTAAATGCAACAAGAGTATTTAGTAAAACACATCACCTTAAACCAACAAACGATGATATAAAGTATTGGCGTTAAAAAGTAAAAAAGCACATGTCCTGCAGCCAACCGTCGCAAGTATAACTGATGTTTGCCCCTCGAACAAAACCTTACGAGTAACAACATAAACGACAAACTGCAAAAAAAGAAATAAACAAATAAAATAAATAAACATTTAAATATAAGAACACATCCAAACCAAACAAGAAGGGTATGTTGTTTTCCGTTCCTATAAACTCAGTTATCATAATTTGACTTCCATTTTTTTATTGGTCTCCATCATGTTTTCATTTTAAAAAAAGTAGATATTATTGTGTTTTGAAAAGTCCATTGCGGTTTGTTAGGACTGTGAAGCGCATAGTTTGATGTAATTGTAACATACCCAGACTTCGTATATCCTTCTCACTTATTTAACACCCAACATTCTTATTAAACAACGTTGAACACAACTTATAGACCACTCATATAATTACTTAAAGCATGAACCCACAACTCTTCTTGAATTATTTCAGACCACCCACCCTAAAGGTACAAAAAACATGTAACACTATAGTTATTCAACCTCAAGAAAGAAAACTCACCACTCTACATGATTTACACAAATAGAGAATCAAGAACATGCAAAATAACTAAATTCTGAACATCATAAACCTAAACCCGAAGTTGCAGCAATTCAAGAAAATCAGTACGTATGATTATACGCAGCACACAACATTGAGAAACAGCTGCATTTTACAAAATAAACAGAAAAAAAACAAAACCTTAGACATCACTACAACCAAATAAAACACATACCATAGCACATATGAAATAATCAGCCACAGTGAAAACTTATGCACACCGCCTAAAACCAAAACTCACAACCAAACATCATACTTTAAAGGCTATCACGAACCATGTATACCCGAAACAAAGTACGTAAAAACATCAACAATAGTCACACACCAGCCTTACGACGATACCTAAACATCAAATAGTGAATTGAACCAAACAACGACCAAAAAGTCACGTGGAAAGAAGTTATAAGCAACATTTTGAAGAACATTAATCAAAACCCTATTTAAACCAAAAACACAGCACATTGATTCTCAGGAAAAATTCCCATATCATAAAACATGTAGAATTAGCATTGAAGACCACATTTCATATGTTATCACAAACTACTTGCTACCACATATTATTCACAATACCATAAAATAGTAAACATTATTCATCCATACCTGAATTTAAAGGCTGGCAACAATGAATCAGAACCGGGAACATGCAAAACATCCAAAGCTTAAGGAGCATTAGAACGTAACTTGAACCTATAACAATTTAACAGAATTTACTCAAAGAAACCTAAAATCAAGCATAAGGCAGCTCGAACCACCCCAGGCAACAGACCCGTTTAAAACATCATCTAACTTACACAAACCAACAAAAAAATCGTACCTCATTTTGTGACCTGTAACTAACAATACAACTGCCATTTTAGTTTATTTAACATCACACAAAATCTTGAAAAAAGAGATCAATGAAGAAGCTCTTAAACCTCGATATCTGAAACAACAAAACAACCAAACAACCACCACTTCTTCATATTCAACCCAGCACCATCACGACTAACTATTTGTTATATAAAACCCCGAAAAAATGCAGATCAAACATTCACTTTACCTTATAATAGTTTGGGTGCAAACTCACGATTGTGACCCCTATTGCATGTAGCTAAGTTGTCATTCAAATAAGCACACAAACTAAATCAATCACAAAACCAACCAAATCAAAAAATCTTGAATAACAATTACATAGAGTAACTGCAGATCAAACATTCACAAGACCTGATAATAGTCTGAGTGCAAGCCCACGAATGTGGCCCATTATTGCATGATAATGGAATACATGTGTAGAACATGCAGCCAACTACGAAGCCAAGTGGCATTATAGTGGATAAGTCACTAAGAAACCCACTAAGCATATTTTTAATATCTCTAAGCTGACGGCTCGGCTCAGCTCGACTCGGGTCAGCTCGGTTCAGCGTGTGAATATTGCCGGCTCAAGCCGCGGCTCCACAATACACCTAAGCCGCCACACTCCCTTAAGTCGATCTCCAAGCTGGCGGCTTCGGAACAGTATCGGCTCACAATTCCACTTCAATAAATGTTATATAATATAATGTTATTGACAAAAATAGTGTTGGATCTTTTATATTTTGACCCTTGATATTTTCTAGATAAAATTTATATATATATAAAAATATATATAACATATATATAACAGGATGCACATGATGTCACTAATTACCCGAAATGCCACATAATGCCAGCTCAATGGCACGTTTTGCCCAGTCAATGCCACGTTGGCAATTATTCGTTTGGGTTCGTTTGGGTATTATAACTCAAAAAATATGCGCATGTGAGGTTTGAACTTGAGTCTGTTTGATAGCATTTAAACGTCTCAAGTAATGAAACCAACTATGCTAATTTATCTTTTAGTTTCATATTCTAAATCATAATCTACATACATAACTGTTTTTATCTTTTCTGTATTTATCTTCTTAATTATATGTGGATATATATTAGGAATATATATGGTGATATATTATAGGCCTATATTTAGGCCCGGTTATCAATTGATTATATGCATGATTCTATAAAATTTTATCTTAAAATTGTAAGCTATATATAATATATTGTATTGGCATTACATACAAACGTATTCAGTATTTTTTGAGACAATATACACACACAGTTTATTGAAAGATGCAGCCACAAAGACAATCGAAAAGGCTTACAAGAGCTAAAGATATTAAGAGTGGTACTTCTGTTTCTAAAGGTATTATTGTGATGTTTTATGTTTGTATTGTTTTTATTATTTTTATATTATTGGTTGTGATTGAAAAGGTATTATTGTGATAGTTTTTGTCTTTAAAGGTATATATTTTTTTTCAAACAGAATCACGTACCAATAAGAAAGCTAGAACTATCGATGTTGAGATATTGGAATCATATACATCAAGAAAACCACAAACATGTATTGTATGTTGTTTTTGTATATGGTTTTGTATGTTTAAAGAATTTTAAATATTAATGTGTGTTTGTTGTTGCCTTTCAGAAATTGAAGATTTAGATTCACCAAATCACCCACAGGTATTTTTTAACTATTTAATTGTTTTTTTTCCGTAGTTTTGTGTTTTATGTTTTAACATATGTTTTTGGTTGCTTTTTCTATCAGAAGCTGCTAAAATTGGACATCTACAAACACATGTGATGGGTAAAATTATGACTGAAGGTAAACTGAACAAAAGTGACAAAGGGTTTTCAAAAGGTTATTTTGTTGCTTATTAATCATTCAAAAGTCATTAATTGAAACTGTTTTGTTTTTGTAATTGTTTGGTAATTTCGTTAATATGAATCTATTTACAGGAGGTTGTTCTGAAAAGTAAAACAATGCAACCAAATCTCCCATATTGGAAAGTGATACACCAGGAAGACAAGCCTCATGTGTATTTTTTTTAAAGTGGATTTGTTTTATTTGAATTAACACAAAACGTTTTCTTTATATTTTTAACAACAGCTGTTAAAAGTCACAGTAAGAAAACAATTGACATAGGTAAAAAAGTGTTTGAAAGTAATACATTAGGAAGGAACTCTCAAAGCCGTTCATGGAATGTGCCTCTGATATGTGATGGTAAAATCTTTTACTATTGTGTAATTATATTGTTATTTAAATATAACTTTAGATACCAAAGGCGTATGTTTAATTTAGATTTTTTAGCTTGCCGTGATATACTTTTGTATTAATTTGTAATACTGTATTGTTTGATTATAAACTCTAGATGCTTCAATCAGTAATAAGACGTTAAAACAGAGTTGTTCATCTTCTGCAACATGTCCATCAACAAACACTCGATCGACGTTTATGTCTATATCAATGGTAGAAAGCGACACACATGGGAATCAGGCTCTAAAATATGGAAAGGAGTTGGAAGGTATTGTTATTTTAATTGTGTTTGTTATGACAACTGTTTAGCAAATATTATATAATTTCCCATTACCTAATAATGTGTAGGAAGAAACAGAAACTCAAAAATGAGTTTTGGTTATCAAACATCTTCTTTACGTTCCCAATCAAGTTCTGGAAAGACCAGAAGCACCATTCATGATTATTATTTAAAGTATCAAGGTTATTCTTCCAAACTATTTAACTCATAATTAAATGATTGTTTTTATTTAAAGTTATATATTGTTGTTTATATATAGGTTCATATTAAATTTACTCATAATATTTTATGTTTTAATATTTGTAGAAGTTAAGCAAGACTGCCACAAAAGTCCTAGAGTGAATAACTCTATTTTAGGGAGATCTCAATTTGGTGAAAAAATATTCAAAGGAAGAGTGCCAATTTCCAAAGCAGTTCACGAGGTATACATATTGTTTATTACTATTAATAATAGCATTCTTTATAAATATATTTACCAACAAATGTATGTGTAAATATTTACAGGAGTAAACATACATGAACAACAAATAACTCTTTAGAGAATGTTGACCCCATGATTACTAACATGGTAATAAAAGGGAGATGTATATCTATTTGACATTCTCACAAGTTGAATGAAGAACATGATCCATATAATTTGAATTTTGTTTTGCAAGATGCGGGGGTAATTTGAATTTATACGCGCATAATTTAAATATATTAAAAAGTATTGATCATAAAATCTAACATTTATAACTATCTAAACAGTCCAATCGAATCCAAGTTTACATCAAAAAAGAGCTGATGTTTAAATTTGAACAACTTTTACAAGAGGGCCAATGTTATATCATCTCAAAATTTGGAGTGGCTGAAAATGATGGTAGATTACCGTTGTTACCACATAGGTACAAAATTTGTTTCTACAAAGGGACCGAAGTGACCAGAGTTGAGAAAATAGATGATAATTATGTTGGTTTTATTTATGAGCCATTCACTCATATCTTGAATACAGATAACGAGTATCATGAACCTGATTGCGTAGGTATGTGTTGGTTGCTATAAAAATTTGTAATTTTATATTCAAAAGGTGATATTTTAATCTTCTTTATTTTTTATTATTGTTGGCAGATGTTATAGGAACAGTAGTAGCTATTGGGAAAATTGTATCAGTCAATAGCCATGGTAGCCGGAAGATTCGCAGGAGTGTTGTGATTGAAGATGCTCAGTATGTGTTATTCATATTTATTTACACAAAATATTATATTAATGGTGTTGTTATAGTTTAAATAAACACATATCTATTTCAATCCACACAGGTCTCTCAAGATTGATTATATATTTTGGGATAAATGGGCATTAATGTGGAATGATTACGAAGAGAAACTTGATCAACTTGGACATATAGACTTTCTATTGGTGATGGGGAAAGTTAAATTGTAACACCCCGCTTTATCTGACCACAATATTGTCCGCTTTGCCCGTAGGCTCACGGCTTTGTTTTTGTGGCCTCATTTGAAGACTTCCGGTGAGTCACCCAAGCCAAGATCTTACTACTCGCATGAGCACGCTTAGCTCGCGGTTCTAAGAACTCCACCCGATGAAGACCACAAAACGCGTTGTGTCATTGTAAAGGCGAATGTTATCTTATGAGCCCAAGATCTCTCCGAGCTACGACCGATGTGGGATTTGCCTAGGGTGTCACAATCACCCCCCCTTATGTTTTCCTTCTTCATTATGTAGAATTTACAAAACACACCCTTTTAAATTAATAACAATTCGCATGGCCCTCCAACTATCCAAAATCACACGTTTAACCCCCACACTTATTTTGTACGTTTAGTACATGTCTTTTTACTGTTTTACAAAAATAACCTTTAAGTTTCAATATTTACAAAACCTACCCAAACCCTTATATAAAGCCGAATAGGGCATAATTCAAAAGCAAGCCCTAAACCTAGGTTACACCAATCATTAGCTTATCATTACTACTTCATTAATTACCTTTCATGATTATAAGGAAACCCTAGTTTATACAAAACCCTAATCACCTCTTTTAAAAACCTTCCCTTTTTATGCGTTTTCGAACAAGAAAAACCCAAAACAAATCACACAAGCTTCAAATTCATAAACATGTATTTTACTCAGGTCTTATAACATGTATCAACTTCTGGAAAAATCAATTCATGATCTCTAAAAATATTTAAAGCTCATTCGTTATTTATATACGCTTTTAGGGTTTTGGATTCCAAATAATTTCATACGACATATAAATCATGCATGGCTAATTTTTATGTGTTATATACGACTTATAGGACTGAGAATAACATTAGGAACATACCCTTGAAGAGCTTGAATCGATAGAACAAGAAAACACAAAAACCTCCTTCTCGCCGAAACCCTAATTTCCTCAAAAACCCACAACGATCACCACAGCAATTCTGGAACTCAACCACTATTTTTCCCACCTTCTATGCCTTGAATCTCGTCCAAGAAAAATGGTCTCGAGGCTCTGAAACTGGAAGTCGACTTGTGAGGGGTTTTAGGTCGGTTTAGGTTATCGACAATAAGGAATTATAGGAACCGAATATATGTATTTATACTTGAGTTTCTATTTTTCTTGTGGGCTTTAATATGTATTGGACTTAGATTAAATGGTCTTTTAATAATATAACTTATATTGGGCTTTAATTTAGTTTATTTCTTTTATAAAGTTAATTAAATATTTTCTAATTATAAAAATACAAAACTAATTTTTATAAAATCATAAACTATAAAAATTACATTTACAAAGTGTTTAATATTTATTTAGATCATGTGGGATATTTCTTAAAATTCTCTGAATTTACATAGCTTACTTGGTATTCTTTTGAATTAATTTTTCATACTTTTGATTGTAGGGGTATTTTGGTCTTTTTGTGAATTTTAGAAATTCCAGGTATTACAATTCTTCCCCTCTAAAAGAAAATTTCGTCCTCGAAATTGGACAAGGCAGAACAGAACAGAAAACGAATCGGATTTCAGAATTTCTAGGAATATAACGAACGTTAATCTTATCTTGGAATAAATGGATTTCTTATCAGAATATTCAATCTCATACTTATTCAGAAATCAAATAAATAGTCAAATACTCATAATAGATAATTGTATACTTATCAAGTAATGGTAGAGAACGGATGAGACGCAGAAAATCAAACGACAAATTCTGACTTATTCAGATATCTAATGATGAGGACATCATATGCATAGACGAAATAAATCCTATCGGCCTCAATAGTCGCAGAAATATGGGGAGACATATAAGGTTAAGGTGATCATAGCAATCTAGAGGTTCACGCAGATCATAACAACTTCGGATTCCAAACGTACAAAACTTATATGAAACAGATATCGACGAAAATCTCGCAATTAGGTACGGAATTCAAACGAACATGGTAAACACCAAATAATGTATAAGTTAAAGTCCATACACACATCAATCACAGGCATTTCCCGTATCGTCAGATACCTTCAATAAGTTCGATTATATGATCTCGGTATTATTACGTTGATCAAAGGTCATAATACTTGCATCACATAACAAGTTCTTATTGTCATTATATTTGGTCTCAGTCATGACAAAACACATAGCGAATATCAAATCAAAACATACCACATACGAGATAATACACGATAGCAAGTAACATATAATAACAACCGGAGATACATAAGTATACCATCATGATGGCCATACTTCATCCAAGCGGTAATTAAACAACAACACTAAGAGAATAAATAGCAGACGAAACTTATGAGGACTAACGGAAATTTAAAGAATCTGGTAGAAAGAAACAACAGACAGGAACTATACTTCCAAAATTTTGTTTTATTTCCATTATCCAAACAAATTTTGCAAAATCATCATAAGATGGACTTCCAAAACAAAACCTAATAATCCCAGATTCAAACGTCAAGATGAAAACAAAAGAATCTAACTCAAAATCAACTGTAAGAAAATTCTCATAAAGAGGGTAACAAATCAGAAACGAAACTCCTATTCTTGTGTCGGATTAAACCTACCAGTAGCCGTAGATTCTAAATCCGAGTCCACCTCGTATTCGTCCTCATGACTTATTACTAACGATCCAGGAAGAAAAGCTGAGATATACCAGAATGCTAAACGATAAAACTTCATGATTCACACCGAGTTCCGAACAAATCAGAGAAAAGCAATCGTCAATCACTTATCGAATATCAAACCGCCTTGAAACGCATGACAAACGAATCGAGTGACATAAGTCGCGCCCAAATCATATGAAGTAGATGAATCTTCTCACCATGGTTGAATCTTGTCTCGTCTCTTGCGCCTTTGGTTGGTCCATCCAACTTCCTCCAACAACATCCAGATGTCTCCGACAAAGACGGCAGTCAGTGTGGCTTCCTTCACGAACCTCTCCAAAGACAGAACCGCGTTGCGACGCAGGTCGGCACCATCTTCTTTGGCTCCACGGGTAGTCTCCATCTAACGATCGACAAACGGACGAGCGAAAACAAAATAACAAAATTTGATGCGAACAAAGGAGGGCCAATTTAGTGAAGGCAAAAGGATATCGAAGTCAAATCTGAACGACCATCAAAAGGAATCGAAAGATATCTGAACAGACGGAAACCTAATGTCTACCCACTTAACACCCCAACCCGACAAGGGTAAAGATATCACAATACGGTTTCATATCAGAACTATAATAACTAAACAATAGCGGAAGCCTTTACAAAATATTCAAAAAGAAAACATAAATAGCTAAAACTTCAAAATAAATCTAAGATCTCTATGGTAAAATCTTGCTCTCTACTTACTCTCAAACCCGATCACTATCCCATAAGCTCATCTTGAATGCTAAATACCACCGCAGAAAAGAAAAGTGCTGGTGAGCTTACAAAGCCAGTGAACGGATATAATGAAACAAAAGCTAAAAGCAGTAAATATACAAATACGAAATCTAAATGAAATAATGACGAAGGATCTTTAGAATTTCATGAAGCACACATACGTGAAATTCAAACAAAATTATAATAGTTTAAACTTCACATAGCACATTACCGACACAAACACAAACATATCAGAACCACCAAACACTTAGCATATCAAAATAACGGATTACGTATAAGCCAAACGGAAAGTCTAAGAGCTAACAGAACTGTTTCTAGTAAATAAACGTGGCATTCATACAAATCAATTAATCAACATTTAATACACTTAATGCAATATTGTAGCAATGAACTAGCGAGCGGTCATAGGCATATAATAGCTAAACCGGTTCTCATATCAAATCCTAACCTTGGCGAGTTTAAAACATGGCGGTCACATACGAGCGTATAATTAACCTATTGACAAGGTTTACAAATTAATGAACCATCATACATGTTAACCTTCAAAACACTCAAATACACACTAGCAGCATTCATCTCGCAGATCGACGATTCACATAATGATATTTAATCATAATATCGATATCGAATCATGTTTAAACATATTAATCCTAAAATCTAGCATGGCAACTAATAATCACTTGAACAAACACGTCATAAGCACATTCACTAACATATCATATCGAATACATAATATAAACACTTGAAATACCGAATCATACATAATACTTAACGTATAGCAGATAAAGATTTAGTCAACTACCACGAGCCCGTAAACATATCGGATCATAACATATCATAAGTAACCATTGTATTCGGAGGGTGACCTCGGAATACCATATATAATATGAGGGAGACCTCGGTAACCAATGGAGTAGCTAGCTCCCGAATTTGTGAAGACGCGTATCGCAACACGACATCATTCACCGAAAACATATCGGATAACGGATCTAGGATGCATCCATACGCCTTCCTTACACCATCCGAGACGTGGCGAACATCACTCTATCGCCACAGAGTCATATCGAGGTGCATCATCGATACGGACATGGAACCCCATGACTAGTTAAATATTTGGCTCGGTGTCAAACTAAACTTAGGTCAAACAGATGGTCATAAATGACACGAGATCATAATTCATCATAAAGGTCACGAGATAACTTATCGAGATAGTTCATATCATAAGGTTCATATCCGGATAGTCGAAGTCGGAGGTTCGTATCATAGTGGCATATCATACATTCATAGCAAGTTCATAATCGTAAGTTCATAATTAACCATAGCAAAGTTCAACAAATGTGTATATCGAGTCTTCCTAACATAAGTTCACATCGATATTGCATAGTTCACTAGAACATAGTTCAGATAAGTAATGATCAAACATTCAGATGTAGAATTTACAAAACACACCCTTTTAAATTAATAACAATTAGCATGGCCTCCAACTATCCAAAATCACACGCTTAACCCCACACTTATTTTGTCGCTTAGTACATGTCTTTTCTGCTTTACAAAAATAACCTTTAAGTTTCAATATTTACAAACCTACCCAAACCCTTATATAAAGCCGAATGGGCATAATTCAAAAGCAAGCCCTAAACCTAGGTTACACCAATCATTAGCTTATCATTACTACTTCATTAATTACCTTTCATGATTATAAGGAAACCCTAGTTTATACAAAACCCTAATCACCTCTTTTAAAACCTTCCTTTTATGCCGAACAAGAAAACCCAAAACAAATCACACAAGCTTCAAATTCATAAACATGTATTTTACTCAGGTCTTATAACATGTATCAACTTCTGGAAAAATCAATTCATGATCTCTAAAAATATTTAAAGCTCATTCGTTATTTATATACGCTTTTAGGGTTTTGGATTCCAAATAATTTCATACGACATATAAATCATGCATGGCTAATTTTTATGTGTTATATACGACTTATAGGACTGAGAATAACATTAGGAACATACCCTTGAAGAGCTTGAATCGATAGAACAAGAAAACACAAAAACCTCCTTACCGCCGAAACCTAATTTCCTCAAAAACCCAACGATCACCACAGCAATTTGGAACTCAACCACTATTTTCCCACCTTCTATGCCTTGAATCTCGTCCAAGAAAAATGGTCTCAGGCTCTGGAAACTGGAAGTCGACTTGTGAGGGGTTTTTAGGTCGGTTTTAGGGTTATCGACAATAAGGAATTATAGGAACCGAATATATGTATTTATACTTGAGTTTCTATTTTTCTTGTGGGCTTTAATATGTATTGGACTTAGATTAAATGGTCTTTTAATAATATAACTTATATTGGGCTTTAATTTAGTTTTATTTCTTTTATAAAGTTAATTAAATATTTTCGGTAATTATAAAAATACAAAACTAATTTTATAAAATCATAAACTATAAAATTACATTTACAAAGTGTTTAATATTTATTTAGATCATGTGGGATATTTCTTAAAATTCTCTCGAATTTACATAGCTTACTTTGTATTCTTTTGAATTAATTTTCATACTTTTGATTGTAGGGTATTTGGTCTTTTGTGAATTTTAGAAATTCCGTGTATTACAATTCTTCCCTCTAAAAGAAAATTTCATCCTCGAAATTGGACAAGGCGAGCGAGCAGAAAACAATCGGATTTGTAATTTCTAGGAATATATGAACGTTAATCTTATCTTGGAATAAATGGATTCTTATCGGAATATTCAATCTCATACTTATTCGAAATCAAATAAATAGTCAAATACTCATAATAGATAATTGTATACTTATCAAGTAATGGTAGAGAACGGATGAGACGCAGAAAATCAAACGACAAATTCGACTTATTCAGATATCTAATGATGAGGACATCATATGCATGGACGAAATAAATCCTATCGGCCTCAATAGTCGCAGAAATATGGGGAGACATATAAGGTTAAGGTGATCATAGCAATCTAGAGGTTCACGCAGATCATAACAACTTCGGATTCCAAACGTACAAAACTTATATGAAACAGATATCGACGAAAATCTCGCAATTAGGTACGGAATTCAAACGAACATGGTAAACACCAAATAACAGACACAAGTTAAAGTCCATACACACATCAATCACAGGCATTTCCCAGACGTCGTATACCTTCAATAAGTTCAGATTATATGATCTCGGTATTATTACGTTGATCAGGCGTCATAATACTTGCATCACATAACAAGTTCTTATTGTCATTATATTTGGTCTCAGGTCATGACAAAACACATAGCGAATATCAAATCAAAACATACCACATACAGATAATACACAGATAGCAAGTAACATATAATAACAACCCAGATACACATAAGTATACCATCATGATGGCCATACTTCATCCAAGCGGTAATTAAACAACAACACTAAGAGAATAAATAGCGTATTTAAACTTATGAGGACTAACGAAATTTAAAGAATCAGTAGAAAGAAACAGACAGAACTATACTTCCAAAATTTTGTTTTATTTCCATTATCCAAACAAATTTTGCAAAATCATCATAAGATGGACTTCAAAACAAAACCTAATAATCCCATTCAAACGTCAAGATGAAAACAAAAGAATCTAACTCAAAATCAAGCTGTAAGAAAATTCTCATAAAGAGGTAACAAATCGTAAACGAAACTCCTATTCTTGTGTTTCGGATTAAACCTACCAAGTAGCATGAGATTCTAAACCGAGTCCACCTCATATTCGTCCTCATGACTTATTACTAACGATCCGGGAAGAAAATGAGATATACCAGAATGCTAAACGATAAAACTTCATGATTCACACCGAGTTCGAACAAATCGTAGAAAAGCAATACGGATCGTAATCACTTATCGAATATCAAACCGTCTTGAAACGCATGACAAACGAATCGAGTGACATAAGTCGCACCAAATCATATGAAGTAGATGAATCTTCTCACCACTGGTTGAATCTTGTCTCAAAGCTCTTGCGCCTTTGGTTGGTCCATCCAACTTCCTCCAACAACATCCAGATGTCTCCGACAAAGACGGCAATCGAGTGGCTTCGCTTCACGAACCTCTCCAAGACAGAACCGTTGCAAAGAACGCAGTGGTCAAGACCATCTTCTTTGGCTCCACGGTAGTCTCCATCTAACGATCGACAAACGGACGGCGAAAACAAAATAACAAAATTTGATGCGAACAAAGGAGGCCAATTTAGTGAAGGCAAAAGGATATCAAGTCAAATCGAACGACCATCAAAAGGAATCGAAAGATATCTCAATGCAGCGGAAACCTAATGTCTACCACTTAACACCCCAACCCGACTAAGGGTAAAGATATCACAACACGGTTTCATATCGTAACTATAATAACTAAACAATAGCGGAAGCCTTTACAAAATATTCAAAAGAAAACATAAATAGCTAAAACTTCAAATAAATCTAAGATCTCTATGGTAAAATCTGCTCACCACTTACTCTCAAACCCGGATCGCCTATCCCATAAGCTCATCTTGAATGCTAAACACCACAGGAAAAGAAAGGGCCGGCTGAGCTTACAAAGCCCAGTTGAACGGATATAATGAAACAAAAGCTAAAACAGAGTAAATATACAAATACGAAATCTAAATGAAATAATGACGAAGGATCTTTTAGAATTCTGCGGAAGCACACATATACAGAAATTCAAACAAAATTATAATAGTTTAAACTTCACATAGCACATTACTGACACAAACACAAACATATCAGAACCACCAAACACTTAGCATATCAAAATAACGGATTACGTATAAGCCAAACGGAAAGTCTAAGAGCTAATGTAATCATGTTCTAGTAAATAAAATGGCATTCATACAAATCAATTAATCAACATTTAATACACTTAATGCAATATTGTAGCAATGGAACTAGCGAGACGTGTCATGGCGAGACATAATAGCTAAACCGGTTCTCATATCAAATCCTAACCTTAGCGTAGTTTAAAACATGGCAGTCACATACAGACAGATAATTAACCTATTGACAAGGTTTACAAATTAGTGAACCATCATACATGTTAACCTTCAAACACTCAAATACACACTAGCACATTCATCTCGCAGATCGACGATTCACATAATGATATTTAATCATAATATCGAGATATATGAATCATGTTTAAACATATTAATCCTAAAATCTAGCATGGCAACTAATAATCACTTGAACAAACACGTCATAAGCACATTCACTAACATATCATATCGTAATACATAATATAAACACTTGAAATACCGAATCATACATAATACTTAACACGTATAATGATAAAGATTTAGTCAACTACGCGAGCCCGTAAACATATCGGATCATAACATATCATAAGTAACCATTGTATTCGGAGGGTGACCTCGAATACCATATATAATATGAGGGAGACCTCGGGTAACCAATGGAGTAGCTAGCTCTGCATTTGTGAAGACGCGATTGCATACCGACATCATTCACCGTGAAAACATATCGATAATGGATCTAGGATGCATCCATGCGCCTTCCTTACACCATCCGAGACGTGGCGAACATCACTCACGCCTAGAGTCATATCGAGGTGATCATCGATACGGACATGGAACCCCATGACTAGTTAAATATTTGGCTCGGGTGTCAAACTAAACTTAGGTCGACAGATGGTCATAAATGACATGTGATCATAATTCATCATAAAGGTCATGATAACTTATCGATAGTTCATATCATAGGTTCATATCCAGATAGTCGAAGCCAGAGGTTCATATCATAGTGGCATATCACATTCATAAGCGAAGTTCATAATCGAAGTTCATAATTAACCATAGCAAAGTTCAACAAATGTGTATATCGTAGTCTTCCTAACATAAGTTCACATCGGATATTGCATAGTTCACTAGAACATAGTTCGAGATAAATGTGATCAAACATTCGAGAAAAGGGTTCATAGCAATGGCATTGGGAATCCTAATAAACATAAGAGACATAATGAAGAAGGAAAACACGAGGACCTTTTTGAAAAGGTCGGAATATCTGACGATAACATAAGTGTCTTAAAGTAAGACAGAATATCCGTACCTTAAAGCAAATGAGAGAAAAGCAAACGAATGAACGAATACGAAGATGTAACGCGCGTCTCCTCCAATCTAATCTACACGGATTATGATTATTTAATACTTATTAGTATAACGGATTAACCTCATTAATACTTTTAGAGTTGTCGATTATTCCATTTTAGTGTAATTTTAATTACAATGTTTAGGGTTTCAATTTAATTAGCCAAAGCGTATGGGTTTAATATGACAATCATCTTATTTAAGAGCTTATATGATCATTATTTATAGGGTTTACAAATGTCAAAGACGGATTTTAAGACTCTCTTCAAAGTAGTTTACATGATTTATAATTCACATGAAATAACGAAATTACACAATTAACTTTAACCCTTAATCAACTTCCCATTTAAGTTCTAGGGTTTCCATACCTTTAACATCATTTATTACGTATTCAATTAACATGTTACTTCCTTTAATGATTTCCACTTTGACCTAGAACGTACGAAAACTCAAACGAAATTAACTCACACTCACACATGTCCTTACGAAATTCATTTACACATGCTTACCCATAGTTACCCAAAATTACATGTTGCACCTTTAACATCTTTAATTATCTGATTCCAACCTTCTATTATCAGATTTACACTTTTAGCCCAAAGGTTTTAGAATTTACAAAACACACCCTTTAAATTAATAACATTACATGGCCTCCAACTATCCAAAATCACACGCTTAACCCCACACTTATTTTGTACGTTTAGTATGTCTTTTACTGTTTTACAAAATAACCTTTAAGTTTCAATATTTACAAAACCTACCCAAACCCTTATATAAAGCGAATAGGGCATAATTCAAAAGCAAGCCCTAAACCTAGGTTACACCAATCATTAGCTTATCATTACTACTCATTAATTACCTTTCATGATTATAAGGAAACCCTAGTTTATACAAAACCCTAATCACCCTTTTAAAACCTTCCTTTTTATGCGTTTTCGAACAAGAAAACCCAAAACAAATCACACAAGCTTCAAATTCATAAACATGTATTTTACTCAGGTCTTATAACATGTATCAACTTGAAAAATCAATTCATGATCTCTAAAAATATTTAAAGCTCATTCGTTATTTATATACGCTTAGGTTTTGGATTCCAAATAATTTCATACGACATATAAATCATGCATGGCTAATTTTATGTGTTATATACGACTTATAGACTGAGAATAACATTAGGAACATACCCTTGAAGAGCTTGAATCGATAGAACAAGAAAACACAAAACCTCCTTACTCACAGAAACTCCTAATTTCCTCAAAAACCCACAACGATCACACAAAGAATTCTGGAACTCAACCACTATTTTTCCCACCTTCTATGCCTTGAATCTCGCCCAAGAAAAATGGTCTCAGGCTCTGGAAACTGGAAGTCGACTTGTGAGGGGTTTTAGGTCATTTTAGGTTATCGACAATAAGGAATTATAGGAACCAATATATGTATTTATACTTGAGTTTCTATTTTTCTTGTGGGCTTTAATATGTATTGGACTTAGATTAAACGGTCTTTTAATAATATAACTTATATTGGGCTTTAATTTAGTTTTATTTCTTTTATAAAGTTAATTAAATATTTTGGTAATTATAAAATACAAAACTAATTTTTATAAAATCATAAACTATAAAATTACATTTACAAAGTGTTTAATATTTATTTAGATCATGTGGGATATTTCTTAAAATTCTCTCGAATTTACATAGCTTACTTGGTATTCTTTTGAATTAATTTTTCATACTTTTGATTGTAGGGTATTTTGGTCTTTTGTGAATTTTAGAAATTTGTATTACAATTCTTCCTCTAAAAGAAAATTTCAGTCCTCGAAATTGGACAAGGCACGTAATGTAACGTAAAAGCGAACCTTTTAATTTCTAGGAATATAACGAACGTTAATCTTATCTTTGAATAAATGGATTTCTTATCGAATATTCAATCTCATACTTATTCGTAAATCAAATAAATAGTCAACACTATAATAGATAATTGTATACTTATCAAGTAATGGTAGAGAAACGGATGAGACGCAAAATCAAACGACAAATTCCGACTTATTCGATATCTAATGACGAGGACATCATATGCATAGACGAAATAAATCCTATCGGCCTCAATAGTCGCAGTAAATATGGGAGACATATAAGGTTAAGGTGATCATAGCAATCTAGAGGTTCACGCATCATAACAACTTCGATTCAAACGATAAAACTTATATGAAACAGATATCATTTAAAATCTCGCAATTAGGTATGCGAATTCAAACGAACATGGTAAACACCAAATAATGTATACAAGTTAAAGTCCATACACATCAATCACAGGCATTTCCACGTCGATACCTTCAATAAGTTCGATTATATGATCTCGGTATTATTACGTTGATCAAAGGCCATAATACTTGCATCACATAACAAGTTCTTATTGTCATTATATTTGGTCTCAGGTCATGACAAAACACATAGCGAATATCAAATCAAAACATACCACATACAGATAATACACAGATAGCAAGTAACATATAATAACAACCCAGATACACATAAGTATACCATCATGATGGCCATACTTCATCCAAGCGGTAATTAAACAACAACACTAAGAGAATAAATAGCAGACGAAACTTATGAGGACTAACGGAAATTTAAAGAATCTGGTAGAAAGAAACAACAGACAGGAACTATACTTCCAAAATTTTGTTTTATTTCCATTATCCAAACAAATTTTGCAAAATCATCATAAGATGGACTTCAAAACAAAACCTAATAATCCTGTATTCAAACGTCAAGATGAAAACAAAAGAATCTAACTCAAAATCAATCAGAAGAAAATTCTCATAAAGGGTAACAAATCGAAGCGAAACTCCTATTCTTGTGTCGGATTAAACCTACCAAGAGTCGAGATTCTAAATCCAGTCCACCTTCGATTCGTCCTCATGACTTATTACTAACGATCCAGAAGAAAAGTCGAGATATACGTAATGCTAAACGATAAAACTTCATGATTCACACCGAGTTCGAACAAATCGAGAAAAGCAATACGGATCGAATCACTTATCGAATATCAAACCGCCTTGAAACGCATGACAAACGAATCGAGTGACATAAGTCGCGCCCAAATCATATAGTAGATGAATCTTCTCGACCATGGTTGAATCTTGTCTCCTCTCTCTTGCGCCTTTGGTTGGTCCATCCAACTTCCTCCAACAACATCCAGATGTCTCCGACAAGACGCATCGAGTGTGGCTTCGCTCACGAACCTCTCCAAAGACAGAACTGCAAAGAACGTAGGTTGGCACCATCTTCTTTGGCTCCACGGTAGTCTCCATCTAACGATCGACAAACGGACGAGCGAAAACAAAATAACAAAATTTGATGCGAACAAAGGAGGCCAATTTAGTGAAGGCAAAGGATATCAAGTCAAATGAACGACCATCAAAAGGAATCGAAAGATATCTCGAATGCACGAAACCTAATGTCTACCCACTTAACACCCCAACCCGACAAGGGTAAAGATATCACTGTACGGTTTCATATCGAACTATAATAACTAAACAATAGCGGAAGCCTTTACAAAATATTCAAAAGAAAACATAAATAGCTAAAACTTCAAAATAAATCTAAGATCTCTATGGTAAAATCTTGCTCTCACTCTACTCTCAAACCCAGATCACTATCCCATAAGCTCATCTTGAATGCTAAACACCGCGAGGAAAAGAAAAGCGGTCGAGCTTACAAAAGCCCAAGTGAACGGATATAATGAAACAAAAGCTAAAACAGAGTAAATATACAAATACGAAATCTAAATGAAATAATGACGAAGGATCTTTTAGAATTCGGAAGCACACATACGTAAATTCAAACAAATTATAATAGTTTAAACTTCACATAGCACATTATCGATACAAACACAAACATATCAACCACCAAACACTTAGCATATCAAAATAACGGATTACGTATAAGCCAAACGGAAAGTCTAAGAGCTATCAGAATCGCTAGTAAATAAACGCGTATTCATACAAATCAATTAATCAACATTTAATACACTTAATGCAATATTGTAGCAATGAACTAGCATAATGTGTCATATGGCATATAATAGCTAAACCAGTTCTCATATCAAATCCTAACCTTGGCAGAGTTTAAAACATGGCAGGTCACATACACAGACAGATAATTAACCTATTGACAAGGTTTACAAATTAGCTGAACCATCATACATGTTAACCTTCAAAACACTCAAATACACACTAGCACATTCATCTCGCAGATCGACGCATTCACATAATGATATTTAATCATAATATCAGATATACGAATCATGTTTAAACATATTAATCCTAAAATCTAGCATGGCAACTAATAATCACTTGAACAAACACGTCATAAGCACATTCACTAACATATCATATCAGAATACATAATATAAACACTTGAAATACCGAATCATACATAATACTTAACACAGAAGTAACAGATAAAGATTTAGTCAACTACCACGAGCCCAGAAACATATCAGATCATAACATATCATAAGTAACCATTGTATTCGAGGGTGACCCGAATACCATATATATATGAGGAGACCTCGTGTAACCAATGGAGTAGCTAGCTCCCTGATTTGTGAAGACGCGATTGCACACGACATCATTCACCGTAAAACATATCGATAACGCATCTAGGATGCATCCATCGCCCTTCCTTACACCATCCGTAGACGCGGCGAACATCACTCATCGCCCCTAGAGTCATATCGAGGTGCATCAATCGACACGACATGGAACCCCATGACTAGTTAAATATTTGGCCTGGTGTCAAACTAAACTTAGGTCAAACAGATGGTCATAAATGACACAGATCATAATTCATCATAAAGGTCACGATAACTTATCGATAGTTCATATCATAAGGTTCATATCCGGATAGTCGAAGTCGAGGTTCATATCATAGTGGCATATCATACATTCATAACGAAGTTCATAATCGAAGTTCATAATTAACCATAGCAAAGTTCAACAAATGTGTATATCGAGTCTTCCAACATAGTTCACATCGATATTGCATAGTTCACTAGAACATAGTTGGATAAATAATGATCAAACATTCGTAAAAGGGTTCATAGCAATGGCATTGGGAATCCTAATAAACATAAGAGACATAATGAAGAAGGAAAACATGAGGGACCTTTCTTTGAAAAGGTCGAGAATATCTCAGACGATAACATAAGTGTCTTAAAGTAAGATGTAATATCCGCATTTTAAAGCAAATGAGAGAAAAGCAAACGAATGAACAATACGAAGATGTAACGTCGTCTCCTCCAACGAATCTACACGGATTATGATTATTTAATACTTATTAGTATAATGGATTAACCTCATTAATACTTTTAGAGTTGTCGATTATTCCATTTTGTTTGATGTAGGCGAATTACAATGTTTTAGGGTTTCAATTATTAATTAGCCAAACGTATGGGTTTAATATGACAATCATCTTATTTAAGAGCTTATATGATCATTATTTATAGCATAGGGTTTACAAATGTCAAAGACGGATTTTAAGACTCTCTTTCAAAGTAGTTTACATGATTTATAATTCACATGAAATAACGAAATTACACAATTAACTTTTAACCCTTAATCAACTTCCCATTTAAGTTCTAGGGTTTCCATACCTTTAACATCATTTATTACATTATTCAATTAACATGTTACTTCCTTTAATGATTTCCACTTTGACCTAGAACGCATTTAAAACTCAAACGAAATTAACTCACACTCACACATGTCTCACGAAATTCATTTACACATGCTTACCCATAGTTACCAAAATTACATGTTGCACCTTTAACATCTTTAATTATACGATTCCAACCTTCTATTATCGATTTTACACTTTTAGCCCAAAGGTTTTAGAATTTACAAAACACACCCTTTAAATTAACAATTAGCATGGCCTCCAACTATCCAAAATCACACGCTTAACCCCACACTTATTTTGTGCGCTTAGTACATGTCTTTTATCTGTTTACAAAATAACCTTTAAGTTTCAATATTTACAAAACCTACCCAAACCCTTATATAAAGCCGAATAGGGTATAATTCAAAAGCAAGCCCTAAACCTAGGTTACACCAATCATTAGCTTATCATTACTACTTCATTAATTACCTTCATGATTATAGGAAACCCTAGTTTATACAAAACCCTAATCACCCTTTTAAAACCTTCCTTTTTATGTTTTCGAACAAGAAAACCCAAAACAAATCACACAAGCTTCAAATTCATAAACATGTATTTTACTCAGGTCTTATAACATGTATCAACTTGAAAATCAATTCATGATCTCTAAAAATATTTAAAGCTCATTCGTTATTTATATACGCTTTTAGGGTTTTGATTCCAAATAATTTCATACGACATATAAATCATGCATGGCTAATTTTATGTGTTATATACGACTTATAGGACTGAGAATAACATTAGGAACATACCCTTGAAGAGCTTGAATCGATAGAACAAGAAAACAAAAACCTCCTTCTCACGAAACCCTAATTTCCTCAAAACCCACAACGATCACCACAGCAATTCTGGAACTCAACCACTATTTTTCCCACCTTCTATGCCTTGAATCTCGTCCAAGAAAAATGGTCTCAGGCTCTGGAAACTGGAAGTCGACTTGTGAGGGGTTTTAGGTCGGTTTAGGGTTATCGACAATAAGGAATTATAGAACCGAATATATGTATTTATACTTGAGTTTCTATTTTTCTTGTGGGCTTTAATATGTATTGGACTTAGATTAAATGGTCTTTAATAATATAACTTATATTGGGCTTTAATTTAGTTTTATTTCTTTTATAAAGTTAATTAAATATTTTCGTAATTATAAAATACAAAACTAATTTTTATAAAATCATAAACTATAAAAATTACATTTACAAAGTGTTTAATATTTATTTAGATCATGTGGGATATTTCTTAAAATTCTCGAATTTACATAGCTTACTTGGTATTCTTTTGAATTAATTTTTCATACTTTGATTGTAGGGTATTTTGGTCTTTTGTGAATTTTAGAAATTCCGTGTATTACAATTCTTCCTCTAAAAGAAAATTTCGTCTCGAAATTGGACAAGCGTAATGTAATGTAAAACTAATCGGATTTCGAATTTCTAGGAATATATCTAACGTTAATCTTATCTTGGAATAAATGGATTTCTTATCGTAATATTCAATCTCATACTTATTAGGAAATCAAATAAATAGTCAAATACTCATAATAGATAATTGTATACTTATCAAGTAATGGTAGAGAACGGATGAGACGCAGAAATCAAACGACAAATTCGACTTATTCGGATATCTAATGATGAGGACATCATATGACGAAATAAATCCTATCGGCCTCAATAGTCAGAAATGGGAGACATATAAGGTTAAGGTGATCATAGCAATCTAGAGGTTCACGCAGATCATAACAACCGATTCCAAACGTATAAAACTTATATGAAACGGATAAAAAAAACCCTTAAAAAAATTTTTTTCCAAATTTTTTTTA
Source organism: Chrysanthemum lavandulifolium (assembly GCA_022545495.1). Taxonomy (NCBI): domain Eukaryota; kingdom Viridiplantae; phylum Streptophyta; class Magnoliopsida; order Asterales; family Asteraceae; genus Chrysanthemum; species Chrysanthemum lavandulifolium. The sequence goes on from CM040240.1 coordinate 211,452,421, forward strand.
AAACTTAAAAATTTTTTAAAAAATTTTCCTTTTAAAAAATTTTTTTTTTAAAAAAAAAAATTTTTAAAAATTTTTTTTTTTTTTTAAAAAAAAAAAAAAAAACAAAAAAAAAAAAAAAAAAAAAAAACCCCCAAATTCCCAAAACCAAAACCCCCCCCAAAAAAAAAATTTTAAAAAAAAATTGTTAATTTTTTCGGGTTTTTTTAAAAAAAAAATTTTAATTTTTTAAAAAATTTTTTTTTTTTAAATTTTTTCAATTTAAAAATTTTTTTTAAAAAAAACCCTTTAAAATTTTTTTTTTTTAAAAAAAAAAATTTTAAAAAAATTTTAAAAAAAAAAAAAAAAACCAAAAAAAATTTTTTTTTTAAAATTTTTTTGGGGAAAATTTTTTCCTAAACCCTTGGGGTTTTTTTTTTTTTTTTTTATTTTAAATTTTTTTTTAAAAAAAAATTTTTTTTTTTTTAAAAAAAATTTTTTTCCCCTTTTTTGGGGGAAAAGGAAAATTTTTTTTAAAATATTTAATTTTTTTAAATTTTTTTTTTTTAAATTAATTTAAAAAAAAAACCCAAATTAATAAAATTTAAAAACAAAATTTTTAAAAAAAAAAAAAAAAATTTTTAAATTTTAAAAGGGGAAAAATTTAAAAAAATTTTTTTTTTTGGGAAATTTAATTTTTTTCCTTTTGGGAAAAAAATTTTCCCTTTTAAAATTTGGGGGTTTTTTTTTGGGGTTTTTAAAATTTTCCCAAAAATTTTTAAAAAAAAAAATTCCCCCCCCAAAAAAATTTTTTTTCAAAAAGGTTTAATTTTTTTAAAAAAAAAATTTTTTTTTTTTTTCCCAAAAAAATTTTATTAAATCAAAAAATACCAAAAAAAAAAAAATTTAAATAAATTTAAATAAATTAAAAAAGGGGGAAAAAAAAATTAAAAAAAAAAAAAAAATTTTTTTATTAAAAAAAAAAATATTTGGCTCGGGTGTCAAACTAAACTTAGGGTCAAACAGATGGTCATAAATGACACAGATCATAATTCATCATAAAGGTCACGATAACTTATCGGATAGTTCATATCATAAGGTTCATATCCGGATAGTCGAAGTCGAGGTTCGTATCATAGTGGCATATCATACATTCATAAGCGTAATTTCATAATCGAAGTTCATAATTAACCATAGCAAAGTTCAACAAATGTGTATATCGAGTCTTCCTAACATAAGTTCACATCGGATATTGATAGTTCACTAGAACATAGTTCGAGATAAATGTGGATCAAACATTGGAAAAGGGTTCATAGCAATGGCATTGGGAATCCTAATAAACATAAGAGACATAATGAAGAAGGAAAACATGAGGGACCTTTACTGAAAAGGTCAGAATATCTGTACGATAACATAAGTGTCTTAAAGTAAGACAGAATATCCGTACCTTAAAGCAAATGAGAGAAAAGCAAACGAATGAACGAATACGAAGATGTAACGTCGCGTCTCCTCCAACGAATCTACACGGATTATGATTATTTAATACTTATTAGTATAACGGATTAACCTCATTAATACTTTTAGAGTTGTCAGATTATTCCCATTTTTAGTGACAGACGGAATTACAATGTTTTAGGGTTTCAATTATTAATTAGCCAAACGTATGGGTTTAATATGACAATCATCTTATTTAAGAGCTTATATGATCATTATTTATAGCATAGGGTTTACAAATGTCAAAGACGGATTTTAAGACTCTCTTTCAAAGTAGTTTACATGATTTATAATTCACATGAAATAACGAAATTACACAATTAACTTTTAACCCTTAATCAACTTCCCATTTAAGTTCTAGGGTTTCCATACCTTTAACATCATTTATTACGTATTCAATTAACATGTTACTTCCTTTAATGATTTCCACTTTGACCTAGAACGCATTTAAAACTCAAACGGAAGTAACTCACACTCACATGTCCTTACGAAATTCATTTACACATGCTTACCCATAGTTACCCAAAATTACATGTTGCACCTTTAACATCTTTAATTATACGATTCCAACCTTCTATTATCAGATTTTACACTTTTAGCCCAAAGGTTTTAGAATTTACAAAACACACCCTTTTAAATTAATAACAATTCGCATGGCCCTCCAACTATCCAAAATCACACGTTTAACCCCCACACTTATTTTGTACGTTTAGTACATGTCTTTTTACTGTTTTACAAAAATAACCTTTAAGTTTCAATATTTACAAAACCTACCCAAACCCTTATATAAAGCCGAATAGGGCATAATTCAAAAGCAAGCCCTAAACCTAGGTTACACCAATCATTAGCTTATCATTACTACTTCATTAATTACCTTTCATGATTATAAGGAAACCCTAGTTTATGCAAAACCCTAATCGCCCCTTTTAAAAACCTTTTCTTTTTATGCTTTTCGAATCAAGAAAAACCCAAAACAAATCACACAAGCTTCAAATTCATAAACATGTATTTTACTCAGGTCTTATAACATGTATCAACTTCTGGAAAAATCCATTCATGATCTCTAAAAATATTATAAGCTCATTCGTTATTTATATACGCTTTTAGGGTTTTAGGTTTCCAAATAATTTCATACGACATATAAATCATGCATGGCTAGTTTTTATGTGTTATATACGACTTATAGGACTGAGAATAACATTAGGAACATACCCTTGAAGAGCTTGAATCGATAGAACAAGAAAACACAAAAAACCTCCTTCTCGCCGAAACCCTAATCCACTCGAAAACTCCCAACGATTACCACAACAATTCTGGAACTCAACCACTATTTTTCCCACCTTCTATGCCTTGAATCTCGTCCAAGAAAAATGGTCCCAACCTCTGGAAACTGGAAGTCGACTTGGGAGAGGTTTTAGGTCGGTTTAGGGTTAATCGCTATTAGGGATTATGTAGGCGAATATTTGTATATATACTTGAGTTATTATTTTCTTGTGGGCTTTAATATGTATTGGACTTAGATTAAATGGTCTTTTAATAATATAAATTATATTGGGCTTTAATTTAGTTTTATTTCTTTTATAAACTATTTTAATATTTTCGGCTAATATGTAAAACACAAAACTAATCTTTATAAAATCATAAACTATAAAAACTACCTTTACAAAGTGTTTAATATTTATTTAGGTCATGTGGGATATTTCTTAAAATTCTCTGAATTTACATAACTTACTTGGTATTCTTTTAAATTAATTTTTCATACTTTTGATTGTAGGGGTATTTTGGTCTTTTTGTGAATTTTAGAAATTCAGGTATTACATAAATATTGGGATAGTAAGTTTTTTTAATTGTTTTATAAATTTAGCGCACCATAGCCATCATTAAAATAAGTATGTTTTTTTATTCATATGATTTAATTAAACTTACACATAACGCAGATCGCCATCTATACATAACGCTTTATTTGGCTCAAAGATTTTCATTAAGAGGATCCGCCGTTGGTTTCATTAGGAAAAGGTAGCGTGAATAATACAAGTTTATATAAATAAGTACGTACTTTGTTTAAAGTTAATAAAATTCATACATAATCTGACTCTGAATCGCAAGAGAGGATATGACCTATGGAATTCAAGATTGAATCATCGACCATATCGACCATGTAGTTATACCGGTGAGTTCATGCAAGGATGTGTGAAAAGATTGGTAGGCATGATTCGCAGATATTGACCAGGTAACTTTGCAAATTTTACTCTGATTATTGATTTAGGTGTTTCCAACTGTAACGTGCCATTGTTTAAACATCATCAAATTTTACCTAACATTATAAAAAAAAATAGGATACATGCTGCGTTGTTTACGCGACAGTTCACATCATACAGTATGAGAATGGTTGGACTTACATTGGTTGCAAAGCATGTAATACAAAAGTAACACCAATAATGGGAAAAGGAAGCTCCAGTTCAAAGAATAAGAATCAGTTATGGCATTGCAGAACTCACGGACAAACATACGCAGTTGCATCCATGTACGGAATACAGTGTGTTGAAATATATTGTTGAGGTTGTAACATGTTTTCAATTATCGTATTTAAAAAACAAAACAACTTATACATCAATACATGTGCATGTTCAAAACCATTGTTCGAATATTCGATGAAAGCGGCTCTGCACAAGTGATTATTTTTGACAAAAATGTCCATAAGATGATTGGGATTTCAGCGTGGGAGATAATGGAAAAACAAGGCATGGATACAAATGAATATTTTCCGAATGAGCTCAATGCAATAATAGGGAAACCGTATTTGTTCAAAATCAAATACACCGAATTTAACCACAACAATAACATGCATATATATCGAAATGAGAAAATCACGGAAGATGAAGAAATAATCAATCACTTCAAAGATGGTTTCCTAAGTGACGAGGTATAACATTATTTTTGTAAACATAAACTAATGGAAATGGTTATAATTTCAAATTAATAGACACTCTTGGAATATTATTTACAAAATAATATTGTTTCATACGTTACAAAATAGGATTCTGGCGATGATTTCCATGTAGCTGAAAATGAAGATGCAACAAGGGACTCTCAATATAGTGAAGAAAAGACCCCATGTGAAGAAGATGTAGTAAATGAGGATGACGTAGAGACACACGAGTTTGTGACAAAAGAAACAGAAGATGAATTTACGACAACATTTTCGAATGAAAATGAGGTATGATACATTATGTTTTAAAACAATTTTGAAATAAAAAATTTAATATAATTAGTTATTTTTAGAAATAATAAACATTTACCATGAATTTTAATCTAAATTTTGTGAATATGTTGGCTAATATTATTACAGGATGTAGAAAATCATAATGCAAGCCCTCCAAATGAAATCTCAAAGGTATTTAACGTTGACCTTCTACATATACGGTACACTAATGCATGATCTAAAGACAAAATAACCTAACTTTAAACACAATGACTACAAACAGGAAGGTCAAGTGTGTTTGACACATCTGACCAATGAATCGAGAGCGGAATCGAAGAATAGCATGAAGAAAACTACACACCAAAAAGAATTGTAGCAGCCGCTTTGGAGTAGAGCGTTTTATTATAATAAACAAACAATGTTTCACAAATTGTTTCACTTCTTTTCACATGGATTATTGTTTTACAATTGATATTATTTGTTTCTTGAGTATTTGCATTAACAACTTAATCTAATAGGTTTTAACTATTTTCTTATTGGTTATACTTAAAATGTAAATCACTGAATATTAATGCAGGAATAAATATTCGAAAATTTAAAACACATTCAACAAAAGCATTGCATTTATATCATTAACAATTACAATATAATGAAAAATTACACATCAAAATCAAACTCATCATCAGAAAATACTAAATGTACATTATCATAGTCAAATGTTTCAAGGTCATCTTTTTCAAATTCATCATCGACATCAGAACAACTACTTTCGTATAGTTTGAGCGGAGGCATCGAAGCAAGTTGCTTAGTATGATCTTCACATAGGCGTTGCCTTATTGACCTTTCAGCTTCAATTTCTTCTTGCTCTGTCAAAATTTTATTAATATCATCCTCAATAGGATAATACCAATAATCAGGAGCCCAAATATCATCCTTCGCAGCATTATCATCCTTTTTATTAGTACAATCTACATTTTTGTACATAAGAAATATCAAAATTATTGTTGACAATATCAAACTGAATTTGTATTCATAATTGCCCAACAACTCGACAAATATTATTACACAAAAATAAATCTAACAAAACAAGATTAGTATACCTTGTGTTTCAGACGACTATAGCCAATTTTTGTTCCATACATTGTTTTCTGAAAGCATAAACATCTAACACTTAGTTAATCCATACATATGAAACTAACTAATAAAATTACGAATACAACAAGACAATATAAACATACTTGATAGACTTCTCAGAGATGTTTTCATCTAATTCGGACTGAATTCTTGATCTTTTGTTGCATGCATCCATTTTTTTGGTTTGAAAAAATTATGAAAGAAAATTAATTTTGATTAAGCAACTGAGAATGATTGGTTTAACTGGAAGGCAATGGTGCATTATATAATAGATGGAAGGAAAACCAAAAGACAATATAGGAAGACTGCATGACATTTCTTATCATTGTATATTTTCTATAAAGATATTTACACATATTTAGTTTATAATTATTGCGATCTACAAATCTAAAACTAAAATTAATAACACCAACAATTAATGTAAACAAAATTACAATTATAATTACAAAACTAACACTTATATTTTATAATCACTATTTTAATGCAAGAGATAATATCGTAAAATTAAAATTTAAAATAGATAAAAAATCATCTACAAAATTAAAAATATATTACCAAATCACACTTATAATTTATTATTATTATCTTTATGAAAGAAATAATAACTTAAAATTAAAATATAAAATAGATAAACAAATCATATACAAAATTAAAATTATATTTCCAATTTTTCTAAATTAATACTAACCAATATCCACAAATTTTAAAAACGTATCAAAATAATATTCCAAATAAGTATAAGATAATTATGTATATTGTAATAGTCATAAAATTCATCCAAAAAATTTCTAATCGATATATGATACATATCTAATCCAAAAATAATATGCTATGTAAACTATATAAATATTGGTTTTTCCATAAAACCTATTCATATTAAACTCTAATAAAGCAAAACAAAAATCGCAAAACATGGTTAAGCCAAAACGCACAAAGGTATGCCAGTTTAAATTAATTCAAAGATTTCAATATCACTATATTACTAATACTCTAATTGCATACACACCATTAACAATCTAAAGGCAAATATGCAGGCAACAAAAAGCACAGCAGCATTAAAGCCAAAAGCTACCCAGACCAAGGATCTTGATGAAGTCAAACAACATATTATTATATCGGAAGATGAAGAGGTATTATTAACATCTTCTTTTAAAAAAACATAATCCAACTAACAAGTAACGTTAATAATTGTATAATAACTGCAGAGTGTTCATGTGACCCGTAGAAGACGTCGGTTAAACAAAAACGGCTACTTTGTTAACCATCCAAAAAGTAATCATGATACAAAAACTGATGATCAAAGAGTTGCTACAAACACAGAAAAGAAAAAGACAAATACTTAGAATAACATACATGTTATTGAGGTGAGTATTTTCAAATATAAACTATATGTATTTGTTTTAAACTATATATATAATAATGTATTGCGCAATTTAGATATCCGATGATGAGGAACCACTATTGTTTAAGGGTACAAAAACAAGCTCTGTTGTATTACCATTGTCTATTAAAAATAACTATATGCTATACGATGAAGAAGAAGATACAAAAGGTGATGAACAAAGAGTAGCTACAAACTCACAAAATAAAACCTCCGATACTCAGCATGACATACATGTTATTGAGGTGAGTATTTTCAAATATAAACTATATGTATTTTTTAAATAAACAATATATATAATGTGCTTATTACTTTATATTGCACAATTTAGATATCCGATGATGACCAACCACTATTCTTTAAGCGTACAAAAACAAGATCATCATCTGCATCATTTTTTAAAATGAATTATATGTTATATGATGATGAAGAAGAAGATGATGACAAAAGTTACTAGCAACCAAAACAACACTGATGATAGCATCTGGGTTAATATCAATGATCTAGAAGAACCTTTTTACAATTTAAAAGTTTATAACCAAAAATATATTATTCCAGATGAAGAAATACATGAACATTCATCAACAGGTATTCCAATTCAAAAATTTTCCAAAGATTTATTCTTAAATTTTATGACCAATATATACATTAAAATTAAAATAATTAAAATTAAGTATATTATGCAGGTGATTACAAATATACAGATATTGACGAAGATAACGATAAAGATACGTTACACAAACATAACATGAGTGACGAGGAGATGTGGAATGATATGCTTGACATTGATGGAAAATTGAATGGCAAAAATGTGGTTAATAGCTTCAGTGAAAACGAAGCATGGGAGGTCGATTCAGATGCATACAGTGACTGTTCTGTATCTTCTAATGACGAAACAACTGATTATGAGACCACCGACAGCGAAGCTACCGATGGAGATTTCTGAACAATTTCCTTTACCTTTCTTTTGTTTATTAGATTTCATGTTGCTGAATTAAATAAAATTTTATTAATAAATGCTGTGTTTGATGAAAAATGCTCATGTTGACATTTATATTATATGTCTTTGTTCTTTATTTAATGTATAATTTCAGTTTATAAACTTGAAACTAAAACTTTAATCTAAACATGTTGAAAATTTAGGATAAATATGTTTAAAAAAATAAAGGCCTTGATAATGAATATCCATTTGTTAATTACAATACATACCCGAAAATTAAAATTAAATAATCCAAAGTGATAAAATCCTAATAATAATTGTCATTAACTTATTTTAAAATATACAAATTTAGTATTTTCAGAAATACACTAACCATATATATATTAAAATTAAAATAAAACAATCCAAAGTAATAATATATTTATAAAAATAGATTATTCATTCACTAAATTAATAAAGTCTACTAATAATAATCTATTCCTTATTTAAAATTTGTACTGATTTAATAAACTTCAATTTAGAAATATTGAAAATTTTGGATAGATATATTTAAAAACTATATATATCAAAATTAAAATAAAACAATCCAAAATGATAAATTTAAAAAAAAAAAAAAAATTGTTCGTTAACTAAATTATCAAATCTATACAAATTTATTATTTTCAAAAATACACTAACAATATATATCTCAAATTTAAAATAAAATAATCCAAAGTAATAATTTTTTATAAAAATAGATTATTCATTAACTAAATTAGCTAAAAATGTTGAAAATTTAAGATAAATATGTTTTAAAAACTATATATATCAAAACTAAAATAAAACAATCAAAAGTGATAAACGTTTTTTAAAAAAAAATAGATTATTAGTTAACTAAATTATCAAATCATAATTTAAAAAAAAAATTATTCGTTAACTAAATTATCAAATCCTCTATTCCTTATTTTAAATTATCGAATTTACTATTTTGAGAAACAGAGAAACGAAAATACCATGCAATTTAAAAAAATCACTGAATTGAAAACAAACTATTAAACCATTGTGTACATCTTCAAAAACAACTACCAACAAAATCCTGCATTTTCAATAATGCAAAACAACAACATGGATATTAGTATTCGCCACCTGGGGCGACCATACATGAATCTGAACAACATTGACATCAGTAAACAATGTTTAGGACTCAAACCATCCATCCAAACAATTGATATAAGTAAACGATGTTCAGGACGCAAACCATCCAACAAATCAATTGACATAAGTATCAAAAAGGCGGGACGTATGGCTGAATCACTTCTAACTTCAACCAAACAAAACAATAACATTGATGTTAGTCTCCGAAGCTCAGGACGACCAACTGAACAAAAAAATAATATTGGTGTTAGTCTACAAAGGTCAGGACGACCACTAATACACACTAAACAACCTGCACGCCGTCCTAGGGGTCGACCATGCAAACCTCCAACCGAACCATGTAAGATAACAACGGTATAATTTTTTGTTTACATTAATTCAAATGTTACATTGCATCAACCGAACCATGTACGTGCTAACAACAAAAATTACATTGCAGCAACTATTGAAAGACCCACATATATTGAAGTACCACGAGGTGCTGCAAATTCAACAAAACGCAAATCAGAAAGGCTAAAGCTTAAAACCAGATTAGGCAAACGGCAGAGCTCAGAACATTAAAAAACAGATACCTTTGTAGGGATTTCTAATGGTACACTCACAAAATCTTATATTAAAAAAAGTGTATTAAACATGCTTTCAACACTTCAAATATTCATAGTTTAAAAATTTATGTTCAAACAGATTATCTAGACCATGGCGATCCAATGTTCGCATGCCAATCTTGTGATGCATTACTATGGAATAATGAGAGCATGATAGGAAATACACACACGAACTTAGAGTCATTTTCAATTTGTTGCGGAAGGGGAAAAGTCATATTGGGCGATGAGGTGCTCAATCCACCACCATTATTAAAGAAACTTATTAATGGTGAGCATCCAAAAAGCAGTACATTCATCGATAATATCAGACGTTATAATTCCATGTTTGCTTTTACTTCCATGGGCGCAAAAACAAGACACATCAGTTAATCAAGGATACGACGCATTTTGCTATAGGATACACGGTCAAAATTATCACTTGATAGGTTCTTTATTGCCAGAGAAAGACAAAAAACCAATGTTTGCGCAACTATATATCTATGACTCCGAAAATGAAATCCAAAATCGAATAAATAGTTTCAGGTATGTTACTCTATGAAAGCACATAAAGATACAAAACATTTACTATTGCTTTTAATATATTATAAATATAAAACCGGTCTCATTCATCACGATATATCTTTTGCAGTGACACAACAACAACAGACAACCAATTAGTAGACCATAAACTCACTATTGAATTACGTGACAAGCTTGATGAAATCAATCCATTAGTAGAACAGTTTCGAATGGCTGGAGAACGTTATGTGGCTTCAAACAAACGTAATAATATCGACACGCCTTATTGGTACAAGAGAACGCGATGGAAGAAACTACAACCTACCAACACGAAGTTGCGGTCGATAGTCGGAGACTTTGACACAACAACAAACAAAAGAGACATCATTCTCCACATGCAAGAAGGAGGCGTTAGAAGAATTAGTGAATTGCATCCTTCATACCTCGCACTACAATATCCATTACTTTTTTCCTACGCTGAAAACGGTTATCGCACTGACATATACCATGCCGGTATCACAGATCACACATCAACACATAAAAAAAAAGAGTAACAATGAGGGAGTATTTTGCATATAGATTGCAAGATAGAGCCGAAATTTTCCCCATGATTCTCAACTCAAGGAGATTGACACAACAAATTATTGTGGACGCATACACTATGGTTGAATCTGAAAGGTTGTCGTACATACGTAAACAACAAAAAGAGCTAAGGAGTGGAACGTACTCTAAATTAATCAAGCTGGCAGAGGACGAAAATTCCGGAATAAAGCTACGGGGGAAAAAAGTGATATTGCCATCATCTTTTACCGGCAGCCCAAGGTATATGATGCAAAATTATTTAGACGCCATGACAATTTGCAAGGTTTATGGATATCCCGATTTGTTTATAACGTTTACATGCAACCCAAACTGGCCAGAAATCGCACGTTTTGTGAATGAGAAGGGGTTAAAATCAGAAGACAGACCCGATGCAATAACACGAGTATTTAAACAAAAACTTGACTCCCTCATGCACGATTTTAAAGACCGTAGTTATTTCGGCAAGCTCAAAGCAGGTAAGTTTGAAATTTACATTTTATAAACATTATTATTTATTTGAGTATTCAGCAATATTTTATGTGTAACACATGACATAATCTATATCATATAGCGGTTTACACAATCGAATTCCAAAAAGAGGCCTCCCACATGCACACATTTTGCTTTTCACGGAGGAAAAATAAAATGACTACACCAACACATATAGACCATTTTATTTCTTCGAGATACCGGACAAAAAAGAGGACCCAGAGCTGTACGAAATTTTTGCAGACCACATGATGCATGGCCCTTGCGGACGAGACCGCCCCAACTACCCGTGCACGGTAAAAAACAAATGCACCAAAAAGTTTCCAAAAGAATTCAATTATAAGACATTCATTGATGAAACTGGGTATGCAATTTACAAACGAAGAAACGATGGATCTACAATTACCAAAAGCAGAGTAGAACTGCATAATGTGTACATTGTACCCTACAACCCCGGTTTACTACGACGTTATCAATCCCATATAAATGTCGAATATTGTAATCAAGCAGCGTCTATAAAATACCTTTTCAAGTACATAAATAAGGACCAGACAGAGCAACAGTGGCACTTGAAGACGAAGATGTTGATGAAATAAAAGATTATTACGACTGCAGATACCTTTCAGCATGTGAAGCGGCTTGGAGGATTTACGGATTCGACATACACTACAGATTTCCTCCTGTAGAAAGGTTGCCATTTCACCTAAAAGGAGAACAATCAGTTATATTTGATGCCACGGAAAGCATCGATTACACATTAGAAAAAGAAACGGTGAATGAAAACAAGTTCATAGCATGGATGGGAAGAAACAAGACAGACGAAGAAGCACGAAAGCTCTTTTATCACCAGTTCCAGAACATTATGTATGGAAGCAAGAAGAAAGAAAATGGCTACCAAGACAAAAAGGTACATGCATTGGAAGAGTGCATCATGTCCCTCTTTCTTTTAGGAAAATATTCTTTTTACGAGTCTTACTAAACAAGGTCAAAGGTGCACAGGACTGGGATGATTTTAAAAAATACGAGGGTGTCACATATGCTACATACAAAGAGGCTTGCGAAGCTAGAGGTCTACTCGAAGACGACAAGGAATATATAGATGGACTGATGGAAGCAAGCAAATGGGGGTCAGGAAACTATCTGCGCACATTTTACGTAATGCTTATTATGAGAGACAGCATGTCTAGACCAGAGGTGGTTTATGAAAAAACATGGCATGTATTGTCGGAAGATGTAGAAAATGTTGAACGCGCCATAAGAAATGATCCAGGTGTGTAATATATATACACTTTATAAATTTTAACAACAAAACAAATATTCACACATTACAACTAACAATGTTGTTTAAATTTACATAATTGGTGCTCTCAGATATTCAAAAGAAGAATATATGCCTCACATATATCGAACATATGCTGTTTTGTAACAATAGAAGCCTTAAAAACATAGCAAACATGCCACTACCAAACGAAATGTTCACAATGGCAAATTACAACAGATTGGTTTCAAGTGAACTAAAATACAACGTCAATGAATTACGAAACCAACACACCAAATGGTACGGCACATTGACTCACGAGCAAAAAGATATATACCACACTATCACAGACAGTGTGAACAATGACCAAGGAGGAATGTTCTTTGTATACGGATACGGAGGAACAAGCAAGACATATCTTTACAAAATGTTGTCAGCAGCAATAAGATCACAAGGAGAAATAGTATTAAATGTGGCATCAAGTGGAATTGCTGCACTTTTGCTGGAAGGAGGCAGAACAACCCATTACCGATTCGCAATACCAATCAATATAGACGAAGATTCAATGTGTCATATTCCAGCAGACAGTGAACTTGCAGAATTGATAAGGATGAGTAAATTGATAATATGGGATGAAGCTCAAATGACACATAAGCATTGCTATGAGGCATTTGACAGGACATTAAGAGATATATGTAGGCAAGATCCAAACAAACCATCTGAAATAGTATTTGGCGGTAAAGTAGTTGTATTTGGTGAAGACTTCAGGCAAATTCTTCCAGTTATGAAAAACGGTAGCAGACACACTGTAGTCCATGCAGCATTGAACTCTTCATACTTGTGGCAACATTGCACAGTTCTTCATCTAACCATCAACATGAGATTAGGAACAAGCACAAATAGTTCAGAGCGGAAAGAAATACAAGATTTTGCAGATTGGATACTATCCATTGGTAACGGCACAATTGGCGGTAAGAATGACGGGAAACGACTATGGAATTCCCACAGGACATGTTAATTCCAGATTCAGAAGATCACATTGGGAAAATTGTAGAAGAAACTTACCCAGACTTAGTCAGAAACCTTTATAACCCATCTTTCTTTCAAGAAAAGGCAATTCTTGCCCCCACACACGAGATGGTGGATATGATAAACGGTATGTTAACACTTCTCCCAGGAGCCGAACATACATATGAGATTTCGACTCGATCGGTATTCTCGATATGGATACCAATTTAAATGAAGAACTATACACATGCGATTTCCTCAACACAATCCGCATATCTGGGATTCCACACCACGACTTAAAGTTGAAAGTAGGCACCCCGTTATGTGCATGAGAAACATAGACCAAGCAATTTGGATTATGCAACGAAACAAGGCTACAAGTCATAAGGACGGTGTCAATATAATAGAAGCAAAATTATATCCGAGGAAGCGTAGGCACAATGCGCCATCTCACGTATAAACCTAAGCCCTTCGATAACAAGATGCCATTCAAATTTAACCGTAGACAATTTCGGTGTCTATATGTTTCGCAATGACTATTAACAAGAGCCAAGGCGACATTGACACAAGTTGGTGCATTTCTTGAAACCGGTTTTCTCGCACGGACAACTATATGTCGCTGTCTCAAGAGTCAAGAGCAAGAAAGGCTTAAAGATTTTATGTTGTGATGAAGATGGAAATTACTCAAAATCAACAACAAATGTAGTGTATAAAAAGTTCTATTTAGGATTTAATGTTCATGTACAAACAATTTAAAACTTCCAAAAAGTTCTTAAAAATGTTCATGTACATACAATTAAACACTTCCAAAAAGTTGTTAAGAAGCATATTTAAATAAACAAATAAAATTACAAAATTACACTCTGAAATAAACAAGCAATAAATCACAGTCGTGTGCCACTGGGACGGGCTTAAGCAACTAGTGTGTATATATATATATATATATATATATATATATATATATATATTGAGTATATGTTAAATGTTAGTATTAATGAGTATTTGATTATCAGCGCATTGCGGCGGATCCAATCTAAATCTGATATTTGTTTTGAACAATTTTTGGTATAAGGCACAATGCATTTGGGAATATATATAAATCCATAATTTAAATGCATAAAAAAATTTTGTTTTGCAAAGTATATATGGATAAAAAAAGCACTACACACTTTATTTGTACAATTATCATGTCATCGTGTATATTACAAAAAGAGAAACCAAAAGCATAGTCAATCAGGTAAACCAAGAGGTCGTTCAAAGCGAGGAATACAAATGAAAATATACTTTCGATTGGTGAAGTCCAACGCAGATACTTCATACCATAAATCCATCGACTTTAAAGTTGGTAAGCAATTCTTCTTCATTGTTACGCATACGAACTAATGCAATAACAAATTGCATTGTAATCGACATTGTTCCACAAACCTAATAATGGAAGTCCCATATTAAGATCCCAACTTGATATATCATAATTGTCATGAACATAAAATAAGAAAAAATTATATAAGATTAAACAATGTTACATACAAAAGCTTAATCAAAGAACTGCCAGAAGACATAAGCCGCATAAAGTTATTAGCTATATCTTCTGGATCATTAATTTAAAAACCCATCTAAATCCAAAACATAGCATATTAATTTCCGACCTAATTTGCATATTCTTGGTTATATCCTTTAAAGGCTGTTGTGTAGCCTTAAGTATCAACTTCAGTATTAACCGCAACCTTGCCTATTCAAAGCAGATTAAACTATATTAACTTAAACCAAAGTATGGTAATGTGAAGTGTTAGCAACAACTTTAAGGCAAAACTACTAATAAATTAACATTAAACATTACAACCACTATTATAATGTTAACCTTGCGAATGATTGCGAACCAACTCAGATTAACATGCAAGGGAAGAAAGGCATATTTCCTCTAAAGAAATAAACTGCATACCTGAAAAACTCTCTTTATGCAAAGGATGTAATAATAGCTCAACTTCAACATTTTGCATTCAGCCGCTCCCATATATGTCAGAACAGAATTGGCAACGCTAACAGACACAAAATTTTGGACCAAACTGTTGATAATATACCCTTTCCACATATAAAACAAATTCATATCTAAATGATAGGTCTATATCATAACTATCGTTAATAAAAACCAAATTTGCTCAACTGTCTTTGTAGAAAAGAAATAATGAATAACATGATTACCTTTAAGACCGTTACCCAATCTAGCAACAGTCTTAATTGTACTATAAACATTCAATGAAGTTTTGTAGGGAGCCAAAACTATTCTGAAGCCGCTGGCTTGGAGATCGGCTTGAGGGGGATTTCGGTTTGGGAGCACTGTGGAGTCGTGGCTTGAGCCGACATTGTTCACACGCCGAGCCATCGGATTATATGGATTAAAAAATTGGGTTAGTGTGTTTTTTGTAGGTTCTTCACTAATCGCCACTTAATTTTTAGACTAATTTCATGTTTGAGATTACTAAGTGTGGCAATTCAGTCGAGTTCGGGTTGGCGGGTTGGGTTGACATCCAACCCAATTTAAACCATTTAAATCATTGGGTTAGCTATGTAACCCTAACTTGTTTACACATAACCCAAACTTGACCCATTTAACCCGTATGTATACTTGGGTTGTTAGGTTAAAAAAGTTATACATGTTGAATAGGTTAAACGGGTTTCGAGTTGACCCATTTAACCCGTTTTATATACAAAAGTTGGCACATTACATGAGTTAAACAATTTAAACGGGTTTTTGGATCGACTCATTTAACACGTATAATAAAATATAAATAATTTTAATTTAAGAAAAAAAATCTGAAACGGATTGGCGGGTCAACCCGCTTAATTTAATCCCAACCCGAACCTGGCTTGTTTAATAAACGGGGTTGATGGGTCGATTCAAACCTGACCCAAAATCTATTTAGAGTCAACCCGAACCTGTTAATGTTTGTGTCGATTTCAGGTCGGGTCAGAAATTGCCACCCCTATTTGACAATTGTGTTGGATTATCACAGATTGGATGTGTTCATTGCATGTTATACACCTGTTTTCCAATATCGATTTGAGAAGCTTTGGTTAAGAAGCATTGGTGTTTCATTTGTTTGGTTTTTTATACGAACGTTCACACACACACAAAAAATATACTTCTGATACCACAAGCAACGCTGAAAATCACAAACTTGAATGTGAGGTAAACTTTAAATTTTATATATCCTTCTAGATATTTCAACCGATTAATTTCAATTTGGTTCTGATTGTTTCAGCGAATTGTTTTACATACTGAATCAATTGTGAACCAAATCCACTGCAAAAGAAAGCAATACATATACATTCATCTATTAAAACACAACTAATACAACGATGCATCATTTACACAACATACATTAGATTCTATAACAAAGAATAAACTTTCAATTTTAATTATTTATGCAAATTATAGCAATAGTTATGACTAGAACCTATACACAATATACAAAACCCAAACTCTTGGCTACATATCGACCTAAAAATCCACTCGGAACACCATGCTCATGAACACTATCAAGATAACACTTATCATATTGTGGTCTCCTACTCTATAATCGAGACCTATATACTTCTTTCTTAGTAGGCACACAAATGTAATCGGTCATGTGTATTCAAGTGCAAGTGAAATGCCTACTTTAAGCATCATACATATTCCCTCAATCGATTTCACCCATTCTCCTCGCCTATTTTTAGTAACCTATCACCACCGGCCTAATTTAAAGATTTTCAATTTGCATTTATAAATTATTCAGTTCTTTAAACAACAAAATAAAAAATTCCATAAACTAAAGGATATCATGATATTATTTTAGGAATGCATCTTATATACATTGCATAAAATCAAAGCCACGACAACATGTCAAACTCGAATAATAATTTCAAAATACAAACACCACCCATCTTCAAGAACCTAAAATATGTCTAATTAAAGATTTCAAAACACATTTATTGCAGACTCAGTTCCTTTAAACACCTATTCAGATAAAACCAAAAAAACTCCACAAATCAGCTTCAAAATCTTAAAAGTTGTTAATACAAATAAACCGTAAAAACGTTTATTTATATCTTACGATCTTTATATGTTTTATTGATAACAATCGTAAAATCATTTTAACGAGATAAACTAAATAAGTATTTTTCGAGCCAATAGTTTCCTATCTCATTTTACTAAACAAACGAACCATCAAACACATCTAGTTAAATAGTTTACATGGAGTCAAAACCATTTTTATAAATCACTTATAAGTAACACTTGTTACTTACATTTTTATAAAATACATAGTTAAGTTTAAAGCTAGTTAAATAAATAAATACGTAAGACCCAAAAACCCATGACCCATGACCCATAAACCATGGCCCATGATCTTTGTATCATGCATGACATCATGTTGGGTACCCATGACCCATGACCCATGACCCAATATATGTGTTAATACAAATAAACCATAAAACGTTTATTTATATTTTACGATCTTCTAATGTTTTGTCGATAACAAACGTAAAATCATTTTAACGAAATAAATAAAATACTAAAAGCTCGAGCCAATAGTTTACTAACACACTTTTGCTAAACATTTTAAAACCATCAAAACATGTTTAGTAAATAAGTTATATAAAACCAAAGACATTTTTATAAAACACTAACAAGTAATATTGTTTACATCTTATAGAAATGTATATGTGTAACAAGTAATAGTGTTTACATTTTATACAAATGTATATGTACTTTGTATATGTTGTAATGGGTAAGTAATGGGTAAAAACCAAAGTCCATAACCCATGAACCATGATCCATTGACTAGGTACAATGAATCTTGTTGGGAAAAAACCAAAGTCCATAATCCATACCCATGGAGCATGATCTATAACCCATGACCCATTGCATGACATAATGCATGAAGTTATGTTGGATATTATCTATGATCCATGACCCAAAGTCCATGACCCATGACCCAAGATCCATAACCCAATGACTAGGTACATTGCATCTTGTTGGGTATCCATGATCCAATACCCATGACCCATGGTCCATAACCCATAACCTATAACCCGATTTGCAACCCAAAATCTGGACTAAACTGACCCAGTAGCCGGATCCCAGGATTTGCACTAGTTGGATCCCTCTAGTGAGGGATCCGCTGGAACCGTGGGATAGTAGACACATTTTGTCTATAAATAGTAAGCCATTTCTCTCTTGCTAACCACCACTCTTAGATATACTTTCTCTTAGTATTCTAACCTCACTAACCAAAAATCCAAAGGATCATTTTATGTAGTTTTATCTTTGTATGATTCTCTAGGTTCCTCTTAAAAGCAAGATCACCACCTCTTGAAGACGTGCAAGCTCAAGGTCATGAGTTGCTAAACGTAGTCATCATCATGACCACTGAAGTGCATCTTGTTGATAGTTCTTTCCTACATCCATAGAAGTGTCGTGTTGAATGTATTAGTGAACTGTGCCGAAGGTGTACATTTGATATGGTGCATCGATGAACAAGTTATGTATTTTGGGTTAAAGGATGTTGATATCCTTTCTAGTGTTGTAACAAGGAGTATGTCTCCTTTAGGTAGTTGTGTTGTAGTGTTGTGTTGGGTAGTAGTTCCTCCTTTGTAATGGAACTCGGTATCTAGCCTTGTACCGGATAAAGTGCAGGCGACGTTGTGATAGGTTTGGTTCTACCTCGTGGAAGAACACGGTGTCTAGCCTTGTACCGGATAAAGATTAGGCGACGTTGTGAAGGCTTCTCTGCCACATTAAGGTGCTTGTGTTGTGTAGTGCTTAGAAACTCTCGAGTGGGATACTCGGGGAGTGGAGTCGGGAAAGGAATGTGTCCTTGTAGCCGTACCACTATAAATAATCTTGTCGTGGTTTTGTGTTCTGTAACATATTGGATTTCACATACACAACATACCATAAACACAAGAGACGTACCTAATGGTTTTAGAGAAAGAAAGTTAGAGGTTTGGGAACTTTAGTGAGAGAAAGAAAAATCTTATTATGAGCTCCAACTCTCTACCTTGGTAGGTAGAGAGTATTTATGGTCTTACAATAAAACGCCACCGACGGTCATGGATCGTGCATACACGGTGGGTAAAGACCGTCCGTCCTCCACGGTGTTACTTAAACTAAATACTACTTAACATTAAATAACTATGACTACGAGCTTTTAACGGATACATATACTTGAGGTAACCGACACTTTAATACTGGATTTTCTAAATCCTAACAATCTCCCCAAGGAGGTCACCTCAAACACACATTACAATTACATAGAATACAAACAGATATTACATTGAAATTGTTCTTGGATTCTTGTTCATGTTCTTTGTTCAGAGCTCGTAGTCTTTGATTCTTTATTTTGCTTGTTTGGATAATCCGAGTGGAGGTCTTTAACCGATCCACGTGATAATCGAGTTTTGAGCCGCTTTGAGATCATCACCACAAGAAATCTCGACTCATCCATTGTGGTGTTGGTATTATGTGATGTTGTGATATTTGGACCGACATGCTCACATTCGGATCATGATATATTCTTATTAGAGTAGCGGAAGCTTTCGTTGATTCATGATATAGGCAACAACAGAAAGCGAAGCATGGAGTGATAATATCGAGTCATTGATGCACTAATCATGATTTCTTTAGAAATGAATGTGTTGTGTGAGCATGCGGCTATGAATTGACCGCTTCATTCGATCACCGCAAATGTCGGGTGTTCCCGCATAAAGCGATTAGCAACAAGGCGCACAAGAGTGTCTTTGATCATTTTGTTGAATTGAGGTACACGGCCCACGGTTCCCCATTGATCAAGACAAGTCTCGCTCGTGATCGGTATAATTCCAAAAATTTCCTTGACGGGGTTTCGCAATGCTCTAGTCGTTCTCAAACCGAACGCCTCAAAGAAGAAAACACAGAGTGAGTGAACCAAATAATTGAGATTCACCGATTGATGAAAAGAGATTTGAGAAAACAATGGTGTACCGCTCAATAGAAATTGTTTTGCAATACAACGAAGGTTTTGATGAAAATCAATTATCAATCATAAACACCTTTTATTTTGAAATATTAGTACAGTCGATGTGCTAAAGAAAAGAGTTTTTAAACACAACGACCGGTTTTTCAAAGGTATCCGTCAATCCAAAACTCGAACCAGATTGATTCAAAAGATTAAATCGCCCATTGTTTCTGCTCAGTTGTCACATGGTTGATCTATATAATTGATCTCACATGCCACCCACCAGGAGCTTGTTTGATGTTGGCTCCAGAAGGCTTTCCATCTTCCTTGTGAATATGTTAGCATATCACTCAGATGTTCTGGCAAAATCACAAGGATAATGCGTAGGAATCATAAGATATAATCTCCCTTTCCACAATGTGTGAAACAGAGAGTCTTTATTGAAAGTGTCCTAATGAGATATTGTGGATGATCTCGTGGCTCTAGACTCAATTGTGCATATTTGGTTCCTAAGCCGGAGACTAGGGAGAGGGTCTCCTTCTTCAATATCAACAAACTCTAAGAGAAAGTCGATAGATAATGTCGGTTCCCGTGAGAATGAAACAAGTCCTTTTAAGAGGAACTTGAGTGGTTTGGGAAGTTGTTATGCGAGGCGTCCCGGGTCCATGACGCCTTGTCTTCAATACCGATGTTACCTTGGTAACCACCAAGAGTATATGAATTGAACCCGGTTTACGCCTAAGGTTGAATAAGTGGAGGCTATTTCTTTTCACCCTTTTCACATTCAATTCTTTTCATTCCTTGATTGCTTACCGAAACTTCACAACTAGAACCTTGTTGGGTTTATTCCAAGACTAGCTCGGCCATCCGCACTCTTCCCATATCTCATTTTCTCCTTTTCTCAATATACCTAAGGACTCTACACTATCAAGTGGTTTTGTCTCGGTAGATCCGTCCGCTCGGCGGATCATTGGACCTCAACCTAACCTTATCATCCTTATATCACCATGCATAAAGTAAAGTTGGTCGGTCTTTTTGTTGGGTTTTAGGTTCCTTGGATCAAGAATTACTCTAAGTGCTGGAACCACGGACATGTTTAATATAACCACGTACAGAAGAATGTAACCACGGATGAAGATAACCACGGCTAGTAGTATAGTGTAACCACGGATATTGATATGTAACCACTACTAGTATTGTATAGTCGGTTTAGTTTATTGTATTAGATAAATATGGAAAAGATATTTATCTTGTAGGTTACGATTGTATAATGTATAGGACTCCTTAGCCTATAAAAGGAGGTCCTAGGTTAGGTTAGATATATGTATGTTCTATATCTAAGGTCGATACACTTCAAGGTTGCAAAACCCTAATCTGTAAGAGTATTCAGTATTAATAAATAATATTGAGGTGTTGAATGTTTATCGTTCTTCTTTTTAAGATTAAGTGTTAAATTCGCGTAATACTTGATAAGCTTTTGTTACAAGTCGGTTTTATATTAGATTGTTTGCTCAACTGGGATCAACAAGTGGTATCGAGCTTGTGATCTAGAAACCGCAACCAAGAAGAAGTCTGTTAATCTTTATTCAAGTAAGTTAAGATGTCGTGAAACTCACATGGTGATCGCTTCAAAGGTACCCATGCTCAAGCATGGTGAGTATCAACGGAGAATGCGAATGAGGCAATACATTCGTATGATTGATTATGCTCTACGGGATGTTGTTGAAAAGGAGACACTCTTCCTAAGAAGGGTGAGGATGGACTAGAGATAGCTATTGTTAGTGAACCCGATAAAGCTAAAGGAAAATGGAGATCAAAGCTCACAAGATTCTCCATGGAATACCTAATGAGTTTGCTTTGGACTTTGATCAATATGAATCGCTAAAGAATTATTGGATGCTCTTGAATTAAGATTTCTTTGGTAATGAACCTACTAAGAAGTCAAGGATGAATATGCTCAAGCATCAATTTGAAACCTTCATCGCTCTTAGTGGAGAAAAGATTGATGGCACATATAATAGACTTCAAAACTTATCATCCAATCAAGTCGATGGATTACAAGTTTCTTCAAGAAGATATTAATTTGAAGTTCATTAGGAGTTTATCATCCGAATGGGCTATTCATACAATTGTGTGGAGAAATAAGGAGGATTTTCCTACGATGACTCTAGACAATCTCTTCAACAACTTGAAGGTTTATGAGTTTGAGAATAACTTTGCTCACTCATCTTACGCAAATCAAAACATTGCTTTTGTATCCACTAATCACAAGAGCCCACAAGATGTATCCATCACGCCTATGGTATAACCACGGCTATTGCAAACAATACCACCGTTAGTGATAATGTCGATGATGGTGCAATCGTGCTTTTCGGTCGATTTAACTACCGATTGTTCTTGGTTGAATCAAGATCCGGATCAAATTGATCCCGATGATCTTGAAGAGATTAATCTTCAATGGCAAATGGCAATGTTGACTCTCCAAGCAAGGAAGTTTCTAAGGAGGACTGGAAGGCGTGTTAAGTATGATGGTCAAAGGAGAGTGGATTCGACAAAAGCAAGATGGAGTGCTTTAAGCGCAAGAAGAAAGGGCACTTTGCTGGGAATGTCGAGCTCCTAAAAGAATTGAAGGCATTAAGAAGACAACGAAGAAGAGCTCGCCGCTTCTTGACTTTGGTTGCTCAAGATGGGATTGGTGATTATGATTGGAGTGATCGAGTTGAAGAAGGTCCAAATGCACCTTTTCTTGCTAGTGAAGCTTTTAAAGAGCATAACTTTGCTCTAATGGCCTATGCTTCATCTTCCGGTTCAGATTCGAGGTATCTAATGATTCTAAAACATCTACTTGTTCTTTTAAATCATGTTATGATAACTTAGAATCTCAAAAAGCTATCACCGAGAGTGTGAGAAAAGAAGTAGAAAGATTGACTCTAGATAACTTAGGTTATAGAGTTGGTCTAGAGGGTGTGGAAGAGAAGCTAAAATTCAGTATTAAATGTGAGTTTGAGTATGTAGAAAAGATCAATATACTAGGTGGTGAAATTGATCTTAAAGATAGAGATTAAAATGCTTAAAGATAAACTAGCGAGGCAGAGAGTGTAAAACAAAAAGCCATAGATGAAAAGGAAAACATGTTGTTAGGGTTGCCAAAACACAATATGCTTCGATTTAGTAAATAAGCCAATAGGTCAAAAACTGTTCAAAGATGGTTCTAGTCTAGGATACAATAATATGCCACTACCCTCTTTGATGAAACATGCACCACCTACAAAAGAACTGTCATTTAGTAGTGAATTCGGTTTAACAAACCTGTAGAAGAGATAAATAAGACCTGAAACACCTAAGATAAGTTCGATAAGTTATCCGATGCTCCCATAATAGAAGATTGGGAATCGACTGAGGAAGATAGAGCTGAATCAACTAAGTCTCAAGAGATAGAGAATGTTAAGAAAGTTGATTCTCAAAGAAGTCAACCTTGTACCTAGATTTGGAGCTAAGTTACCAAGAAAGTTGTAGAGTGTGGAAATACCTAGGGAGCAGATGAAACAATACAAGCCTAGAGGTAATCAAAGAAGCTTAAATGGTCTAATTTCTAATGATTAGGTGATGAGTTTCAATGTGTTAAAAGGCTTGTTTTGTATGTGGTAGTTTTGAACACTTACGAGAAATTGTAATAAAAATGACCACAAGTATGGAATCATTGGAGGAAGGTAAATCATCAAAACTTTTCAAAGAATACAAACCTCATCCAAAAAAACATGATTCCAAGAGAAGTGCCGATGAGGAATAGAATACAAAATCTATAGTCACACTTGCACCTAAATGGGTTCCAACCATCGCTAAGCAAAATGTAAACACGGCTAAGCGTAATCAAACCATCATAAGCAAAATATCACCACTAATTCAAAAGATGTTTTAAAATTCCAAAGGTGATAAGCGACACGGTGGTTGGAAATCATTTTTATGTGTTAAGGCCTTAGCTAGTTGGCAATGGAAGCCTAAGACCAAGGTTTTACCACATGTAAAGCGTGCATCAATGGACCTAAAGAAATTTGATGTGCGGGGCAATCTACAAGATGAGCTAAAAGACAAAGGAGTTTTTGATAGTGGTTGCTCGGGCACATGACTTGGGATGGAAGCAACTGGAAGATTTTGAAGCTTTTGATGGAGGATATATGGCATTTGGCAATGATCCAAAGTGGAGGAAAGATACTTGGCAGAGGCACAATCGTAATGTGGAATTTAGACTTTGAAAAGGTCTATTTGGCACAGGACTTAAGTACAATTTATTCAAGTGTTTCTCAAATGTGTGATAAGAAAACTGGGTACTTTTGGGAAACCGAATGTGTGGTGTTGTCTCCCGAGTTTAAGATGCCCGATGAGAAGTTTATACAACTTAGGGTACCTAGGAAGGAAAATATATATTGTTTTGATCTTAAAGATGTTCTTCCTAATAGGTCTTTATGTTTGTTTGCTAAAGCATCTGTTGATGAGTCAAAATTGTGGCATAAAAGGCTAGCCCATCTCAATTACAAAACAATCAATAAACTGGTAAAAGGAAACTTAGTGAGAGGGTTACCTTCAAAGGTTTTTGAGTGTAAGGAACTGTGTATGGCTTGTCAAAAAGGTAAACAACATAGAGCTTCTTGTAAGACCAAAACTGTAAACACCATCACACAACCACTGTTTATGCTTCATATGGACTTATTTAGACCTACCTTTGTTAGAATTTTGAACCATAAGCAGTACTGCCTAGTTATCAATGATGATTATAGCAGATTTTCTTGGGTATACTTTTTGGCTGCTAAGAGTGAGACTAGTGAAATACTCAAGAGTTTCATTACTAAGATAGAAAATCTAGTAAACCATAAGGTCAAAGTAATCGATGTGATAATGGAACCGAGTTTAAGAATGATGTGATGAATCGCCTGTAGCTAAAGGTATTGAAAGACAGTTTAGTATTGCTACAACACCACAATGTAATGGTGTAGTGAAAGGAAAAATAGAACACTAATTGAGGTTGCTAGGACCATGTTGTCGAGTCGAAATTACCAACTACCTTTTGGGTCAAGTCGTAGGAATTGCATGTTATGTGCAAAAGCAGTAAGGTAGTGAAGCCTCATAACAAGACCCCTATGAGTCGTTACATGATAGGAAGCCAATGATTGCATTCCTAAAACCTTTTGGGTGTCTGTTACCATCTTGAATACCATAGACTACCTAGGCAAGTTTCAAGAAAAAGCGATGATGGATACTTTTAGGCTATTCTACAAATAGCAAAGCCTTTAGAGTATACAATAGGAGGACTAGACTTGTTGAAGAGAACCTACATGTTCACTTCGGTGAAAAGACTCTAGTGTTGAGACCAAAGGACCGACGGTCGTTTAACATTGATATGCTAACCAAATCTATGAATTATGAGCCTATCATTGCAGGAACTTCCACTAGTGTTAATGCAGTACACAAAGGATTCTCGAGGCGATACATCTTCAAAGGAAGGCGATTCTCCCAAGGAGTTCTATTTTGTTGAAAAGTGGAAAGTCGGTTCTGCTCCTTCCATCATTCACAAGCAAGGTCCCACCGATGATGATGTATCAATATGGAGGCAATGTTGATCATCATCAAGATAAGGATGAGTTATTGAAAGATAACTCAATTGTCGGTAGAAGAAATTGAAAATAAGAAAAAGCGATGCAAGCACCGCTAAGCCTCATCGAAAGCATCGATAGGCCAACTGAAACCACTGACAGTTTTATTCAATCCACTGCTGGTTGTTCTATGTTTCTACTAACCATTTTGCAGATAAAAGACAAGTCCTTATAGAAGCTAAAGAAGTACTGAAGTTAAATTGTTCATTCATTCATCAAAACAGTTTACAGCTTACAGCTTACAATGAAACTTCAAGTACTAATTAAAAGACTACTTCTATACATGATTTCCTAATACTATCCTTAGTTGTTGGATATGCATGATTGCTGGATATGCATTTGTGATATGCATGACCAGTACGACAAAGCAGCTAAGGATCAAATGGGAAGGATGGATTGATGCAAACGAAGATGAATACAGTAGATGAAGCACAAAGGACATAGTCATATTATACTTGCATCTACTGGTTTCACCAAAAAGCATCATTCCATTTTCCTTTTTCCCTTCCCCTTTACGATGTGTGATGAAGCACCACAACCTGGTGCAGAAAGACCAAGAACCACCTCTTTGTCCTTTGGGAGTGGTGGATTTTTGCTCGTGGTGTTGGTTGGGGTTTGGATGATGAAGGTTTGGGGTTTGAAGTTCTCTTCTTAGAGGAGACATCAGAGTCTTCAGAAGCCTCACTTGGATTTACCACACTATCATCTTCCGATGATGGAAGAAATGGGGATTTTAATGGTCGTAGTTCTTGTGGAGGTATGTCAAATCGCCATGGATTGGATTCTTCACTTGATGATGAGGATGAGGAGGATATTAGATTCACAAAGAACGGAGGCGACCGACGCCTTTGAAGATGTTTCTTCGTCGTATCTTCATAGGGTGATACATACGAACTTAAAGAAGAGCTATTTTCTCCTTTGCTTGGATTGCTTAACAAATAGTTCTTTTTCCATCTCTCCGCATCGTTGGAGGAGGTGTTGTCATATGATGAAAGACCGATTGGGTTGAGCCGCTCATTATTGGGGTTTTAGAGAAATTAGGGTTTTGATTTTGATCGGTGTGTGCGTTATATGAGATTAAGGGTTCTTTTATAAGCAAAAATAAGGGCTATGGAAGTAAATATAGGAGTTAAATGTGGTTGGAGAATTAATGAGTTTCTTGGGCATTGGACTGATATTAGTTCTAGAAGTTGACCATATTGACTTACCTGCTCAAACCATGGATAGGTCTTTTGAAACCACTGGATTTTTCTAACCACCGACAATAATAACCTACTTCTCCATGTTGGTTTTGTGATTTTGTCTTGCGGTATGAAGGATTTGTGTGCATAAGGAGTGGTGTGTTAGTCGCTTATGTTAGTGTTTAAAAAAATCATGGACGGATTATTTATTTTGTGAGATCTTACTTAATGTGACATGATTTACTTGCTATATCTCTTGGTCATTTGGAAGAAGTGATCCAACGTGTCTGCGATGGTATGTTTCAACCATGGATAGCGATTTGGAACCGCGGATAGCATGATGCTTAGTTTTGGATATTACAGGCTTTTTGGTAACATTGGCAAACCTATATCACTCTCCCAAAATCATGGACGGATTATTTATTTGATTCTCAAACCACTTCCAATTGGCGCCAACCTTAACCCTAATCACTTTCTTTGCTTAATTCACAAACCCACTTCATCGATCATTAATCACAATGGTGAAAAGTATTCCACTTCACATAACCTAGTTGCCATCCTCACCAAGAATGCTCGATCTGAAGGGTTTCATCAAATGATCGATTTCTAGTTAATGATCCCATTCACTATGCTTTAACATTAAACCCACCATTCTTAAAGCCTACATACATCAATTCGGAGGAATGCTACACTGAGGAGGTTGATGGCGGAGGTGTTTCGCTCTGCTGTGGATGAGCATGCTATTTCTATTATCGAGGACATCATTCGGAAGTTTTGAAGTTTGATGATGTCTTTGGTGTTGATAATCTTTCGATGTTGAGATTGTTCGGTTTTAGAGATTAGGATATACACATGTGGGTGAAAAGGTACAATTCTTTAAGAGTTTGTTTTCACAACAATGGAAGTTTTTGATTCACACCTTGTTGATGTGTATGAGTAACAAGACCATTGTGTTTTAATGACTTTCCTTCCAAAATTGCTACGCTATTATTTGTTTATCCGATGGAAGGAAGTTTAATTGGTCTAGGATGATTTATGAGGGGTTAGTACAAAACATTAGGAAGAAGGGTAAATACTATTTGTATCCTAGGTTTGTTCAACTAATTGTGGAACATCAAATAGAGGAACCTGTTGAACATACTAGGGAGTATGAAGTACATCATATGCTTCCTAAGGTTTTTGCTCATATGAGGAATCAGCCACAGAATGTACACATTAGAGATGTTCCTTTATTTCTTTACATGCTTACTTTGCCTGTTGATCCTGAGTTTGATGAGGGTCTTGTGTCTCAATCTATTGTTGCTGTATCCACTGATAGTACACCTCCAACCACTGATAGTCATAACCAAACCACTGTTACACCTATAGTATGGACTAGGAGATAGAAGGGCACTAAGCTACCTCAGGCTAGTGTTAGTGGTGTTGTTAATGAGGTTGTCACATGGAGTGGAGGTGACATGATTGAAAGGGCTTTCACTACTGATTCATGCTTTGATGCTGGTCAGGATAGTGGAAACATAAATAAGACCCAACCATTGGAAACTCCTCATGTGGAGAGTTCCTTGGAACTTAACACAAGTGGAGGAATCCCTAGCCAACTGGCTGCTACAAGGTGCATAGATGATCATGCTAGGTCTGGTGCTATGTCTACTATTTCCCAGGATTCACCTCTCGGAGCAGTTAACACAGCTCGAAGTGATGAGGATAGATTGGAACCTGACATTGAATTGATGGTTAATAAGTTTGTACATGATGACTTTTCCAATGAACCACCTCTCGGACCAGTTACCACAGGTCGAAGTGGGGAGGATATTCTTGAACGTTTAAATGAATTGACGGCTAAGTGTGCTAAAATGGAGGCTACAATTTCGTGTCTACTGAAGTTGATCAGATTTCGTGGAAAGGATATTAGGAGATTGAAGCACGAGTGTTGGTTTTGGAAAAGTACGACGACACAGGGTTCTTTGCTTTGAAAGCTATGAGAAGAAAGAAAAGATGGTGAACCCTCTCCGGATCCGAATGTGGAAGATGTATCCAAACAGGGAGGAGTGAAGGCATGAATTGTGGGAGGTCGGTGATATATCTGTTGATGTACCTATGAATGAAGATGTTGATAGTGGAGATAATGAATTTTTGGTATCTGATAAAGATGGGAATGAAGCAGTTCTTGAAATTTTGAAGAATGTTGCAGAAGATGTAGTGAAGGACACAAACACTGATGGTATGTCTGAAACCATGGTTAGTACTCTTGTAACCACTGATGCAGTTTCAGATATCACAATTATACCCACTGCTATTATAACCACTTCCACTATTGTCACAACTCTCTCTGAATTACAACCTAAGTCTAAAGAAGTTGAGAAAGAAGCTGCAAGTACCTTGATAAATCTAAGCAAAACCTCATCTATTACTACACCCATCATTGCACCTGTTCTATCTGTTCTCCCATCGCAACCAAACCCGAGTTAAAAGTTTAGTTATTGGTGAACCTTTGAAGAAGAAAGTGGTTCAATCGATGTTGGGAAAGGTAAAGAGGTTGTCCAAGTTTAAAAATAAAGCGTAACAAGAAGCTTATGATGCGTAGTATGCTAAAAGTATTGTAGGCGAGGATCAAGCGACTTTAGTGAAAAGAAAGCAAGATGAAGAGGAAGCTAGTCGAGATGGTTAGCTACATGGTATGAATCACAAAACTATCTTGAAGCTTCAATTAATAAGTGATGAGTATACCGCACAAGAATGGGCTTTGTTAGATGATGAGGAAAAAGCTACACTTTTGGGTACATTGGCAAGGAAGGTTGGTAAAGAAAAGAAGCAAGTTGTAAGAAAGAAACCTCCTTCTATTGCTCAGATGAGAAATGTATTGATGAAGATTATTAAGAATTCAGGAATACATGTTTCTGATAATCTTAGTAGGTGTTCATTTGAAAGAATTTTTGAGATTTATGAGAGATGTATGAGAATTAATCATGATGATTTCGTCCAATGAATTATAAAAAGGAAGAAGAGTGGATTAAAAAGGATGAAGAGTGGATTCAAAGTAAAAGAAAGAGAAAATCGAGGTTCGTGGAGACATCCGATTCTAAAAGATTGAAAGTTGTTGAAGATGTAAATCAAATCATTTCTTATGAGTTTAAGCTTATAATTGGAAGTGAAGGAGTTTGGAAAATTCAAAGGCTCAACAATGAAGTTTCTGAGTATAATAAATTATCACAGATGCTTCAGTATTTTGATAGAGATGATTTGATGAATCTTTGGATACTTTATAAGAATAAGTTTGGTGAAGTACATCCAAATGATTATCATGAGAGGCTGGTTTATCATCATTTGAAGATTCTATTTGAACCTACTCATGATGAACCTGAATGGCAAGGACTCAACAATGGTCAAGTTACTAGATGGTTTTTATACCAAACTTGTGGAGTTCATGTTTTAACCGGTTCGAAAGATTATTCATATGCTTGTAGAAGGTGATTATCCTCAACCGAATAAGCATCCGTGAATTATTGCTCGATGTTGAAGCTGGTTGTATCAAGATGTTAGTACCCTATGATGGTCAAGCTTACAATTTGTTGCTGAAATATGAGAACATTCTTAAGGCTAGTAAGTGTTTGGCTACATCCTCCAATTCAGATGTTTTGAGCTTAAAAGAAACTTAAGAATTTTGTTGGAATGTATCAAGTTTAGGGGAGGATTGTTGGGTTTTAGGTTCCTTGGATCAAGAATTACTCTAAGTGCTGGAACCACGGACATGTTTGATATAACCACAGACATAAGAATGTAACCACGGATGAAGATAACCACGGCTAGTAGTATAGTGTAACCACGGATATTGATATGTAACCACTGCTAGTATTGTATAGTCGGTTTAGTTTATTGTATTAGATAAATATGGAAAATATATTTATCTTGTAGGTTACGTATTGTATAATGTAAAGGAATCCTTAGCCTATAAAAGGAGGTCCTAGGTTAGGTTAGATATATGTATGTTCTATATCTAAGGTCGATACACTTCAAGGTTGCAAAACCCTGATACTGTAAGAGTATTCGTATTAATAAATAATATTGAGGTGTTGAATGTTTACTGTTCTTCTTCTTAAGATTAAGTGTTAAATTCCGCGTAATACTTGATAAGCTTTTGTTACAAGTCAGTTTCTATATTAGATCGTTTGCTCAACTGGGATCAACACTTTTGGTATTGATCTTCCGCCTTGAAACCAATTGAAAACCATTTGAAAATCAATCCAGATACTTGTGATATAATATCAAAGCATTTTGTACCTGAATTGTTTTGATATTTTAGAAATGCTCCCCCTTAACATATGCATAAAATTCAGAAATTTTTTAGCACATGGAGGCAAGAGATCTTTGAAATCGTTAGATTAAGAATGAAAGGTCCAATCTTTTGATTAACATTTTCTAAAATGATCATCATCACTTCCCAATCAATTTGAGTAGATTAAGAATTTTGAGGAAGGATGAAGTTTTCAATGAGTTGCTCCCCTCAATATGTGCCTCAAGTTTGAAAGAGTTTTGCACATATTAGAGGAACTCGCACTTAGAGACAATTCAATCACGCTTCAATAATTTAAGGTTTAAAGTAGATGCTCCCCTCAACATGTGCATAGAAGTTCTTGAAATCGTTTGTCACATGCGGGAGGAAAACTTGCTAAACACTTATGAACCCATTTATCGAATTATCGGTTTAAACCAATTTAAATCTCAAATTCTCCCCGATCACAATTATCAAATCATTTGAGATTTGTGATCTCGAGATTTAAATTGATTTTGAAAGCTTTGAGGAGAACTGTGACTTTCTTATGAAAACATTTTTAACCGATAAGGATCGGATTTTGAGACTTTAAGCTCCATAGATTAAACATACATGATTATTTTTTGAAAACAATTGTATGACAAATAACTTTTTGATTGAAATCATTCTCCCCCTCAATCAATGGCATAAGTTGTTGATTGAGAGATAAATATTTTGACAAAAGTTAAGTCCAGATGATTTACAACAATAGAGTACGAGTTATTTTTCAAAGCAATTAGTTTTCATTAGATTGAAAGCAATAGTTTTATAGAATCAGAGCATGAGATTAGAAAAATCAAGATAAAGCATGGCTCTGTCCTTTCTTAGAAAAGCGGGTTACTGCCTAAAATGACAATAAACCATTTATTTCACTTTCTCCCAAAAATATTTTTGATTTTTAATTTTTTGATTTTTTAAACGAATATGTACATTCGACCAACATCTAAAGACCCGTGTCACTCTTTGACCGACAAAGAAAAGACCGTAGATATTAATCGAATCAAGAAAGATATGACAAAAGACAATATTTTTGAGATTTTTCGAGTTTTTCGATTTTATGGATTTTATGAAAGATTTTATATTTTTCTATTTGCTTTTTGTAGGTTTTGTAATTTTGTATTTTGGTTTTTAAATAAATATATACAAAGAGATGGATGAAGAAAGACCTTTACTCCTCGACATCCTCCTGAAGACGTTTGAGTGTTTCTGGTTGAAGGCTTTTCAAGCCAAGTCGTGGAAGAATAAACTCAAAACGTTCTCTTGGAAGAGCTTTGGTGAAGATGTCTGCTAACTGGTATTCTGACTTCACAAAATAGAGTTCCACCACACCGTTTTCTACTTGTTCCCGGATGAAATGATGTCGAATATCGGTGTGATTTGCTCTTGAGTGTTGAACGTTGTTTCAAGATAGAGCAATAGCACTTTTATTATCACAGTACAGAGGGATTTTGTTGAATTCAAAGCCATAGTCAGATAATTGGGATCTCATCCAAAGGATTTGAGCACAACAAGATGACATGGCTATGTATTCAGCCTCTGTAGAGGAAATAGAAGTACTCATTTGCTTCTTTGAAGACCAACTCACAAGCTTATCAACCAAAAAGCGAGCACCTCCCGACGCATTTCGACGTGTATCTTGATATCCTGCATGATCAAGATCCGCATAGGTCGTTAGTGACATACCGGTGTCCTTGGTACCGAGTCCCATGTTGATGGTTCCTTGGAGATACCAAAAGACCCGCTTAACCGCTTCAAGGTGCTTTTATTAGGCTTAGCTCGATATCTAGCACACATGCACACACCGAACAAGATGTCCGGTCTACTAGTCGTGAGGTACATCGTGATCCAATCATACTACGATATTTCATTTGATCTACCATGATCCCCGAGTGGTCCTCATCCAAACTTGGTACGCTCAATCATGGGAGTGTCAACAAAGGTCACATGAAACAAATCCAAATTTCTTTAAGATCTCATTTGCATATTTAGATTGATTTATAAAATGCCTGTGACTTTGTGAAATTTGTAATCCCAAGAAAATGACATTTGTCCCATCATTGACATTTGAAATTTAGAACCCATTTCTTTTGAAAACGATCACATTCATTGGGGTGAGTCGAGGCAAAGATAATATCATCAACATAAATCAACGTGAATTAAATGTTTGCTCGACTTTACGGTGAACAATGTCGGATCAATCGCTCCCTCTGTCAATCCAAGAGATAGAAGAAACTTTGACAAAGATATCATACCATGCTCTAGGAGCTTGCTTCAAACCGTAAAGGACCTTTTTCAAGCGATAGACATGAGTAGGATGCTCGATTCACAAAACCCTCTCGGTGGCCGACGAAACCACCTCTTTCAAATCACCATTAAGAAAGGCGTTTCACATCCATCTGATATACGACCATGTTCTTACTAGCCGCATTAGCCAAGAAGATTTTGATAGCTTCGATACGAGCAACAGGGGCAAAAGATTCCTCAAAGTCAATACCTTCTTCTTGACGATATCCTTTAGCCACTAACCTAGCCTTAATTTTCAGCACATCACCATGCTCATCAAGCTTCACTTTGAAGATCCACTTTAGAGCAATGATCATAGCACAGTCTGGAGCAGGTACTAATTCCCATACATCTAATCGATCAAACTCATGAATTTCTTCTTGCATGGCATTAAACTAGCTGTCTTCATTCATCGCAGTTTTAACATCTTTAGGTTCGATCTTAGAGAGTACGGAGTTGAAGAAGCACCATAAGGCATCAGTAGCAAGTTGTTTACGAGTGGATACAGGATGAGAAGGGTTTCCAATGATGTTGTCCAATGGGTGATCATGTGTCCATTTTCTAAGGTGTTCATGTGGTTGTTGTTGTGGAACTAAAGTAGCAGAGTCGATGGTTCCTGATGAAGATGGTTCAGATGATGAATCAGGAGCAAATATATTTTGTTGGGATATGAAAGTCTTGAAGATATGAATCGAAATCTTGAAGATCATGATGAATAAAATCTTGTAGATTGGTATCCTTTTTGTTTGGTGCATATCCTAAAAATCTTGGAAAAAGTCAAAGAGTGATAAAATCTTGCTAAAGACAAAGTCAAAATCTTGCACTATGAAAAGTCAAAATCTTGAA
This sequence comes from Chrysanthemum lavandulifolium, assembly GCA_022545495.1. Taxonomy (NCBI): domain Eukaryota; kingdom Viridiplantae; phylum Streptophyta; class Magnoliopsida; order Asterales; family Asteraceae; genus Chrysanthemum; species Chrysanthemum lavandulifolium. Next base: position 211,487,366 of record CM040240.1, read on the forward strand.
AAAGAACAAAATCGCTAAAGACAAAGTCAAAGTTATATTCGTTTATGGAAAGTATTGTAACTCTAGAATATTCTATGTTTAGATTACTTGTCGTACAAGGATACAAATTGTAAACCGACTAGGATATCCTTGAGCCTATAAAAGGACTCCTAGATTGGCATTAGAGTGCGAGTCTATGAGTTTTAGAGTTTCTGAATTCACAAGTTATTTAGTGTTTTAGAGAAGTTCGATAATCTTAGAGTTGTTTAGAGTATCGCATAATAAGCGATTTAGAGTTTATAATAAAAGTTATTCTTCTTAGCTTTGTTAAGTAAATTCGCGTACTTGATAAAGATTGCTCGGTGTTTCTTTGTTAATAACTTAGGATTTATCCGAGGTTGTTAAACCTTAACAAGCTAGTTAAAGTTAGTTTGATTAAAGTATATCGATCCAACAAGTGGTATCGAGCTTGTGTGGAAACTCGACTAGGAAGAAACCCTACTTCAACAATATTCAAGATGTCATTGAAACATTCCACCACCCTCAATCACCTCACTCGAATTCCAATAATCAAGAAGGAGAATATGATCTACGGTGCATGAAGATGAGGCGTATATTGCCATTCTGAGACCATGCTCTATGGAATGTAATTGTGAATGGGAATGAAGTAGTTCGAGAACCCATTGATATTCTGGACAACCCAAAGCACCAAGGCGGTCTTACCGGTGACAACCCTAAGGAATCAAGAAAAGGCACTAAACATTCTCTTATCGCCATTCCGGATGGTCATCTTCTCAAATTTCATGATGCTAAAGATGCTAAGCGACTCGGGCTGCTCTCAAGACCATATTTGGAGGAATGAAGCCTCTAAGAAGATGCTGAAATTTCTTTGAAGCAACAGTTTGAAACTTTCACAGTTGGTGAAAGAGAAAGTCTTGATCTTGCATATGATAGGTTTCAAAATCTCCTCAACATGTTGGAGTTATACAAGGCGAAGTATCGATTGAGGATGCTAATTTGAAGTTTCTAAGGAGTTTGCCATCTACATGGCATGTGATTGCTACTATGATCGAGGACAACAAGGTTTGGATGTCATGGACTTTGATGATCTCTACCATCAACGAAGGTGTATGAGCATGAGATGAGTGGTCAAACAAATTCCAAGTCTCACAAGTATTGCTTTTCTATCATCGAAAGAAGGCGATACTTCCATCAAAATCTTGCTTCTCCTCAAATCTTGTTTCTCAAAATCTTCTTTGTTTTACCCCCTTCATATGCTCGTGAGCCCCACCACCTACCACTATGCACTCGGATGAAGTTGTGTGCTCCTTCTTTGCACAACAAGCGGTTTACATCACTTATGAAGAAGATCTAGCAGTTGAAGAAGATGCACTTGAAGAAATTGATATCGGTGGCAAGTTGCTATGATCTTTGCAAGGATCAAAAGTACATGAAGAAGGCAGGCAAAAGCATTGATTTCAAACCAAAACAAGGAATAACTTTTGACAAATCCAAAATTGAATGCTTCAATTGTCAAAAGGCGGTCACTTTGCAAGGAGTGCAGATTTGCTAAGTATCAAGCAAAGCAGAACATCGAGAAGCCAAAACTTGAGCTCAAAGAAATTCCAATTCTTGAAACAAAGGCTTTGGTTGCTCAAGAGAAGTTATCGAAGTTGGTGGAGTGAAGAGTTTGATGATGAACCGGTGACTTCTTGTATGGTAGCGATGGAAGATGTAGTTGAAGAAGCAGTGGAAGCATTGGATTGAGACCTTGCTTTTGATGAAGAACACGAACATCTTTGCTTTGGAATCGATGATGGCTTTGGAGGATTTGATTGGAGCAAAGAAAGTGAAGATGATCTGTTCTTCTTGCAATGGTGGCTACTTCACCAACTCGTCTCCTATCTACGAGGTATGCTCAAACTGTTATGATTTTTATCAAAATTACTTATGATTATGTAATTGAAAGAGATAATTGTGTTAGGGCTAGGTGCGAGGTAGTGGTTATCAAATAACCTTAGAATCTATGGAAGCCAAAATTCTAGCACATGAAACTAATGAAGTAGCTTGGGTGAAAAATATGAACAACAGGATTACCGGTTAAAACTTAGTGAATGGAAATTAAAGCGTAAAATTCTTTGAAATTGAGAAATTAACTAAGGAAAGAGATGATTTGTTAGCTAAGTTTGATGCCTGGAAAGAATCTGGTTTGTCACATGTTTCTTATGTTCAAAAATAGCAAAGAGCCTACCTTAAAACTGGATTAGGTTTTGGAATGGATTTTAGTAAACTAGAAGAAAACCAACCTAGTGATCAGGATGAAGGTGATTTTGAGGACATAACCACTAGTGATGATGAACTCATTAACTATGTAGATACATCTAGTAATGAGGGCTCAATAAGTGAACCACCTCCTGAGTATAAGAAAGATAATGGTTATCATGTTGTTCCTCATCCCATCGGCATTCATCAACCCTCTAGGCACGATGTTTCTCGTTTTGGAGTAGATAGTCTAGAGTTTAGGAAAAAGCTTGTAGCTCAATCTAGGTGCGAAAAACCCAAAGAAAGTGTTGAAAATAATGTTCAAAATCAAGCGGTACCTTTAAATCAAAGTCTTGCTCACAAGCGATACCTTACGCAAAACCTTTTCAAAGCAGTCTTGCTAAACCTTTTGGGATAACTTTGGTCAAAACAGGTTTCATCATTCACCAAGAAGGCAAAATAATTTTGGGCATAGACATAGAAGAAATCACTTTGGAAGTATGGGTCAAAAGCGTGTTTTGTGTGTTTTAGTCCTACTCATTTAATCAAGGATTGTGAACATCACTCGAATACCTTAGCAAATTTCCAAAAACAGATCGCCAACCACAAACCTAGAGAGCACAAACCGGTTTGGAATAATTCAAATAGGGTTAATCACGAAACTTCACACGGATCATAGATACCCACATCGGAGAAGACCTTTTCAAAACCTTGTATCTCACGGTACTTTCCAAAGTCTTGCTCGTAAAACAAAGTCTTGATCACACTATTTGGAATAGGAATCCTAGGAGATCTCACTATCAACCTAGAAGGTATTACAATTCACATGGGGATCTAGATCACAGGAACCACGTGTTAAACTAGAATGGGTTAAGAGGAAGGTGCTGCGAGGGACACACAGTACTTTCAACAAAAAGTGAATCGATGTTTTGTGATACAAGAAAAAGCTAATAATCTTGTAAAAGAGATTTATGTTGAAAAATCGAAAGTTTTGAAAATCCACATGCTAAAGATCAAAAGATAATTACGGATCATCATTTGAAAGATAGTGGGAATTACATACTCAAAGAATTTGAGTTTGTAACTCCACAAGGGAACACAAGTCGATAATGGCTTGGGTTCCTAAAATCACTAACTCTTTTCTTTGTGTGCGGGGCAACCCGGAAGAGGAGCTTAAAGATCATCTAATTGTGGATAGTGGTTGCTCTGGAAGCATGACAGGAGACAAAGAGATCTGTCGATTTTAGAAATATTAGTGGAGGAAGAGTTGCATTTGGGAATGATCCCAATGGAGGAAAGATTCTTGGAAAAGGAACTATCAAAGCGGGGCTTATAGACTTTGAGAATGTTAGATATGTGAAGGAGCTTAAGTTCAACTTGTTATCGGTCTCTCAAATTTGTGATAAAAGCATCTGTGTTATTCAACGACACGAATGTCTCATCCTTTCCTCGATTTTAAGCTGTTGATGATGAATTAGTAGTCCTTAGAGTACCAAGGACAAATGATGTGTATAGTTTAGACATGAAGAGTCTACATTCTTATGGAAGAGCTACATGTTTGGTGGCTAAAGCAACATCTGAAGAGGCACATCAATGGCATAGAAGATTGGGCCATGTTAATTTCAAGAATATCAACAAACTGGTCAAAGGCAATCTAGTTAGAGGTTTACCTTCAAAGACTTACAAGAATGATCAATCATGCTTGGCATGCAAGAAGGGTAAACAACACAAAGCTTCCTGCAAGAAGCTTGAGGAGAGAACTATTAGAGAACCATTGGAGTGTTACATATGGATTTGTTTGGACTGTCTCGTGGCAAGTTTAAACAAGAAAAATCTTGTTTGGTTATTCTGAGATGATTGTAGTAGATTCAGTTGGGTTTTCTTTTGGGTTTTAAGGATGATACTTTTGATGCTATTCGAGACACTCATAATAGCTCTTGAAAACCAATTGAGACTCAAGGTTAGAGGTATTAGATGTGATAATGGGATTGAATTCAAGAACAAGCTTATGGATGAATTTTGTGCAAACAAAGGCATAAAAAGGAGTTTAGTATTGCAAGAACACCACGACAAAATGGTGTTGCGAGAGAGGAAGAATAGGACTTTGATTGAGCGGCAAGAACAATGCTAGCGATTCCCATCTACCTATTCAATTACAGGCGGAAAATGTAAATCTTGCGTGCTATGTATATGAGTCTCGATCACCAAACCACAGATGAAGACACCCTATGAATTGCTTGATGGGCAATAAACCCAACATTCGTTTTATGAAGCCTTTTGGATGCCCTCTCACTATTTTAAACACCATTGATAATCTGGGAAGTTTGATGGCAAGTCGAAGAAGGATACTTATTGGGTTATTGCACTAACGATAAAGGCTTTAGAGTATACAACGAGTTACTAAGAAGATTCAAGATTGTCTTCATGTTGAGTTTTAGAAGATCAAGACAATGAGAAAGGTAAAGGTCACGATTGGATGTTTGATCTTGAGGTTTTAACTCCTTCAATGAATTATGTACTGTTAGAGAAGAAAATCAACACATGCACAATGGAGAAGATTTACAATATGTTGTTCATGGAGTTCATATTAGACCGGATGTTGTTCACGATGAAGATCCTGTTAGTCCAAAACAAAATCTTGATGTTCCCAAGCAAAATCTTGATACTCCAAAACAAAATCTTGTTGCACCACAATCCTCATTATCTGCTTTGAGGATCAATCTATTCAAGAGGAACTTAATCGGATGCTTCTTCAAGATGTATTAGCACATTCTTACAGCGATGAACAAAGGAGAGCTTATGAAGAGGCAAAGAAGAAGAACAAGGCTGCAGTACTCTCACGGTACTTTTGACGATGCTTTGAACAAAATCTTCTTTGCACTGTTGATGATGCTTTAGATGATTTGGATGATCCTACCATGCACGGATTAGAGGAAGCGATGATGAGTTTGCGAGATGAAGGTATTTTCTCGATTCAATGAAGATGTTGATTTAACTAACTTGGATGATGCATATGGAGTTCCACGGTCTCAATCTTAAGGATTCATAAGAATCATCCTCTTGATCAAATCATTGGTCCTTCTACTTACGGGTGATGACAAGACACAAAGCTAAGAGTTTTACTAAACCTCATAATGCTTTACTTAGCTTTGTCTACAAACAAAATAGATTGAATCATAAGGACCATCAAACACCCTATTTACTTGTTTTATCTCTCAAGAAGAACCCAAGAATATTGCTCAAGCCTTAACTAAAGAAAGTTGGGTTGAAGCTATGCGGGAAGAACTTCTTCAATTTAAACTTCAAAGTTTGGGTTTATGTGATCTTCGGATGGGAAGAAAGTTATTGGAACCGGATGGGTTTTAGAGTCAAAAGAGATGAAAGAGGTAATGTTATCAAGAATAAGGCAAGGTTAGTAGCACAAGGCTACGAGACAAGAAGAAGGAGTAGATTATGATGAAGTGTTTGCTCTGTAGCAAGAATAGAAGCTATTAGGATATTTCTTGCTTTTGCTTCTTATATGGGATTTCAAGTTTACGGATGGATGTCAAGAGTGCCTTTTATATGGCAAGATTACGGAGGAAGTTTATGTCAAACAACCTCACGGTTTTGAAGATCCTAAACACCCAAACAAAGTCTACAAGGTGGTTAAGGCTCTTTATGGCCTTCATCGAGGCACCTAGAGCTTGGTATGAGAGGCTCTCTACATTCTTATTGCAACATGGATACGGAGGGAGCTATTGACAAGACTTTGTTTATCAAGAGAGACAAGAAGGATATCATGTTAGTTCAAGTCTATGTTGATGATATCATCTTTGGGGCTACCAAGCAGTCCATGGTTAAGGAGTTTGAGCGGTGATGCGAAAGAATTTCAAATGAGTTCAATGGGAGAGTTAACTTTCTTTTGGGACTTGAGTTAAGCGGTCAAAGGAAGGAATTTTTATAAGTCAAGACAAGTATGTTCTTGACATACTTAAGAAGTTCAATTTTGATGATATGAAGATGTTACTACACCTATTAAATCTATCAATTCATTGGGCAAAGATGAAGATGGACAACTGTTGAAGTCAAGTTATCTGAGATCAATGATTGGCTCTCTTATGTATCTTCTTGCATCAAGGCACGATATCATGTTTGCGGTTTGTTTATGTGCAAGATATCAAGTCTCACCAAAGATCTCTCACATGAATGCGATGAAGAGAATCTTACATTATTTAAAACAACAACCTAAGTTAGGGTTGTGGTATCCAAAAGAGTCACCTTTTCACTTAGAAGCTTTTGAGATAGTGATTATGCGGTGATAATTATGATAGAAGATCCACCTTTGGAGGATGCCAATATCTTGGAAGAAGGTTAGTGTCACGGCAATGTAAGAAACAAACAATTGCGACAACATCCTCTCTTGAAGTTGAATATGTAGGCTGCTGCAAGCTGTTGTGGACAAGTTTTGTGGATGCGAGAATCAACTCTTGGACTATGGGTTCAATTTCAAAATACTCCTATCAATATTGATAATGAGAGTACCATTTGTATTGTGAAGAATCTGTGTATCATTCCAAGACCAAGCACATACTGATTAGGCATCACTTTATCGAGATTGCTATGAGCACAGGCTCATTAATGTGGTTAAGGTTCACACGAGATGATAATGTGGTGATTTACTCACCAAAGGCTTTGATGTTTCAAGATTCACTCACTTGGTGGTGAGCATTGGCATGATTAACTCTTGAGCTACATTTAAGGGAGGACTACTCGGTATTAGTATAGTCCTGTGTATTGTTTGAGGGAGGATATTTGTGTATACTTAGTTTATCTGAAGAATTTGGAAAAATCTTGTTTTTCTGAAAATCTTGCTTGGAAAGTCTTGCTTGGGAAAATCTTGCATCGTGGAAAATCTTGTTTGTCTTATTAAAATCTTGTTCCAACGGTTATATTGAGGGTAATTAATGCTAACGGTAATTTTATTTTGGGTGTGATTTTCAAATCTCACCTATAAATAACTACTTTCGATTTTCCTCTTATATTAATACCTTAGCATCTTTTCCATATTTCTCTCATTCTTATTCGATTCCAATTCTTATTGTGCTTACATAATCACCAATGGCGAATCGACCTCTTGTTTCAAAGCACAATATGGTGGCCAATTTAGACAAGGCCGAAGATAATGAGGCGTTTCATGATATTATTGATTATCTCCTTTGGGTGTGATCGGTTATGCTCTTTTAGTGGAGCGGATATCATTGAACCTTGGATTCAAGAATTTTGGGCTCTGCAAGGATAATATGGAGAATGATGAATTTTATATTAGAGCTACGAGTTGTTGGAAGAAGCTGTGAAGATTCTGAAGCCTCCATTAGAAGACTTGTTGTTTAATGATGATGATGGGGCTATTCGTTTTACTAAGGAGTTGATTTGGGAAACTTTTGGACATCTTGGTTATGAAGGGTCTTTAATGAACAAACTTTTCGGAAACAACTATTTTGTCCTCAATGGAAGTTTTAATACATGTGTTGTTACATTGTATTAGTGCTAAAAGTACTTCTTGGGAGCAGTTTGGGTCAAATATAGCATACGCTATGGTGGGATTAGCTACAGATCGTGTTTTAATTTTTCAAGGTGATTCTCGATGGCATGCTTTCTCACATCAATCATGGATCCAAATGGTTAATGTATCCCGAGGTTTATACAAGTTTTCTTGAACAAACAACTTGCGATGTCCGAAGCCTACCGATTTACTTCTGTTATTGTACAACAAGCAAAGATTTTTACTTTTATGGCAAGAAGAAGTGATCTATTCGGAGGTCCGGATCGCCATTAACTACTTCTATGATGGAAGTTGTTCGTTTGTTAGAGGCGATGTTGAAGATCTTTGCGACAAGTGAAGGTCTTGCACTGCAAATCTGCAAATGCATCTGCAAATCTTGCTTCTCAAGAAAGTCTTGCATCTCCACGGTCTTGTTTCCCAATCTTGAAGTTCAAGAAGAAATTGCAGGATCACCTTCTCCATCTCCACAACAATCTGTTCCTGCTTCTCAATCAGAGGAACATTCATCAATTAAAGGAGATGATTCACATACTATACCCCCTGAAGAAATGACATTGGACAATTATGTTTTAACAAGGGAGTTGGTTAAGTTGCAAAAGACTACTAAGGCTCAAGCCAAGCAGATAAAGAAATTGAAGTTAAAATTTAGAAGGCTAAAAACTTTTGTCTGGCCTTTGGTTAAAGAATTTCGTATCTGGGTCAAATCAAAGAAGAAAGCACAAAAGCAGTCTAAGACAAGTAAGCACCAAAGGTTCACAAACCATCTTCTGTCAACTTGGGGAGGAATTTAGAAGAACAGAACTTGAAAGAAGATATGGTTAAAGAGAATGAACTCGAAAGTTCTAAAAGTCGAAGAAAAGATCATTCAAGATCTTGAGGAGCAAGTTCAAGTTCAAAAATCTGCGATGATCAAGGTCTTGAACAACAAAGTCTTGCTTTTCAAAGTACCTTTAGACAAGAGGTAATAACTCCAAGAGTGTTAGATTTTGAAGAGGAAGCTGGTCCTTCTACAACAATTATACAAGAAGAGGAGGCTATTCTCAAACCTATTCATTATGCAAGTGATGATGAGTTCATTGCTACAATTTTAGGAGATTTATCACAACCAAGAGGTGGAGTTACTATTCGAGAAGTACAAGAAGAAGAACAACAAAGAACTTCTCAACACGCAATTGATCCTAAGGATAAAGGAAAGGGTGTTACGGTTGAAACTAAGAAGAAAAAGCTAACTTTGGCGAACTTAGAAATTGAAGTTGCTAGGAATGAAGCTGCTGACTAGAAAGTTTCAAGAAGAGTTAAATGCTAAAGATAGAGAAGCTCGGGAAGCTCAAGAAGCTCGAGTAAAGAAGCGACTAAGAAGTTACAAGATGAATTAGATTTGAAAGCTCTTTGAACCATTACAATCACCTACTCTGTTAGATATATGTCAAGAAGACCTAATTTAGCTAAAGAAAGGAATGCAATGATGGCGTATTTGAAAAGCGAGAGGATATAAAGGATTGCGAAAGTGAACTATGTTGATATGAAAAGACTATATGATCTTTGAAACAGAGGCTTATAAGAAGGATGTTGCGGGCATCAAAGATTTTAGAGAAGAAGCTACTTGGGTGAAGCGAGAGAGAAAGAAAAGTTTGAAAAGAAAAGGAAAATTGAAGTTCTGGATGTTCGGTTTTCAAAGAAAGAAAAAGTTGAATTAAGATGCGAGACTAAGGATGAACTAAGGAATTATCTCGAGTGGTAGATTTTGAATATTCAAAGAAGATCTTGACATGAAGATGAGCGGATCACAGTTAGTGCTTTTGAAGTTGTGAAATCCAAAGATGGAGATTATATGATTTTTCATAAAGAAGATGAAAGCTTCAAAGTTTTCAATAGGCTATGGGACTTATTGCACATTATAGATAGAGTAGATCTATTCTATTTATATCATGTGGTGAAAGCTTACTTTGAACATAATCCATTAGAAGGGATTGGTTTAGTTTTACATGGTGATCTCATAGCGCATGGGAAGCGAAGAAGAAAGCAACGATGATATTTGGAAGAATCAAGAAAATTGGGAAATTGTTTCTTTGGAGATTCTTTGAAGAGTCGGGTTCATGTTTTAGAGTGGAAAATGGAACAATGATACACATGTTTGCAGAGAGAAGATACCCTCTCACGGTCGAGCTCATGAGAAGAATGCTAGAGCATGGAATGGAAGTAGAAGAGGATAATGAAGCGCTTGCATGGTTATCAACTTGTTTATCAACTGGACTACCATTCTTTGAAGATGATGAAAAAGCGGTATGAGACTTAATTGAATAAATTATTTTTGATAAATCGGTACTTTATTCAAAATCTTGCGATCAAACAATACTTTAATCAAAGTCTTGCTTGCGCTTTTAACCGATTAAGTGATTTTGAATGAAACCTTTTGCTAAGTAACAAATTTTTGAAACAAAGGTTAAGTGAAATAAATGGATTTTGAGATGGTAACAATAGGTCATCAATCCACCATGGTTACAAAAGGATTGGCTAATCCATGAGAAAGCGGCTCGGTAAAGATATATCAAATCCGTTTTAGTTGACAACTTGCTAATAAGTTGGATGGTAATCAACTCACCATATCGATAATGTGAAGAGTTGGCTAGCCCACAAGAAAATGGCTTGTGGTAAAGGGCGTGGAAAAACCATTATTGGTAATTAGTTCACCATTAGATAGAAGAACTAACTAGTCCGGAAGGGTACGACTTTTGGTAAAGACAAAACAAATCTGTTGATAGGCGATGATTTGCTAAAAATCATATGGTTATCAATGTACCATGGTCTTACACACCAAAACATTTGGCTACTCGAGATAATGGCTTTGGTAAAGAGATCTAAATCCATTAAGTTTTCAATGATTCACCTCTCACGGGAGTTAACACACACGGAAGTGATGAGAATAGTATGCAACTTTAAGCGAATTAATGTACAAATTGTCATATGTTGTTGTGTTCTTTGAAAAGATGGAGCTTCTTTGGATCTTTGCTGTGAAAGAATAATTCTAGAGATACTTTGACAAGCACAGACACTACTGAGATACAATCCAAAGATTAAGAAACAATCATGTCCTTAAAGATGAAGTCATTAAAGATATATTCACAAAGGAACTTGAAGTCAAGCAAGTAGAATTCAAGTTAGGGAGGATTGTTGGGATATGAAAGTCTTGAAGATATGAAATCTTGAAGATATGAAAATCTTGTAGTGGTACAGAAATCTTGGAAAAAGTCAAAGAGTCAAAATCTTGCTAAAGACAAAGTCAAAATCTTGCACTATGAAGTCAAAATCTTGAAAGAACAAAAGAAGCTGTTATATTCGTTTATGGAAAGTATTGTAACTCTAGAATATTCTATGTTTAGATTACTTGTCGTACAAGGATACAAATTGTAAACCGACTAGGATATCCTTGAGCCTATAAAAGGACTCCTAGATTGGCATTAGAGTGCGAGTCTATGAGTTTTAGAGTTCTGAATTCACAAGTTATTTAGTGTTTTAGAGAAGTTCGATAATCTTAGAGTTGTTTAGAGTATCATAATAAGCATAATAAGCGATTTAGAGTTTATAATAAAAGTTATTCTTCTTAGCTTTGTTAAGTAAATTCCGTACTTGATAAAGATTGCTCGGTGTTTCTTTGTTAATAACTTAGGATTTATCCGAGGTTGTTAAACCTTAACAAGCTAGTTAAAGTTAGTTTGATTAAAGTATATCGATCCAACTTCCCAAAGATATTCTTCATCATATCTTCGATGGAGATGGTGTATAGATTTGACCCACGTGTTCCTCTTAAAAGTTCTTTACCATCAAGTTCTCTAACGAAGCAAGTATGTTTTTCGAAAGCCATTTCTAGATCGTAATCACGTAATTGACCGACAGAGAATAAGTTATGACCAAGACCTTCTACGTAATATACCCCGGAGATAACACTATCTCCGACAACATAATCTCCATAACCCATAATTGCACCAAAATGATCATTCCGAATCTAACGGTCCGATGAATTTACTCACGAAGTTCATGAGCGCGACCGGTCTCCGGTCATATGCTTGGAGCGACTGAGTCCGGTACCACAGAATGATTTGAATGATCTGCGGTTGAACATTGGATAATTGGGATCCCCATGCAAGAATGAGTTCCATTTGGTTAGTAATGATGATTGGAACACCCACATCGTAAGTAGAAACAATGGAATCATCGAAATAGATGCGATGCTAGTATCCGTATTTGACCTATTCGAGTATGTTCACTTCTTAAGGAATATTTCTACCATGAGCATCCATTTTCTAGTGGGCATTGTCTAGCAAATTGAGGGCATAACTGATTAACTTTATGGCCAAAAGGTATCCATTGATAACCTATCTTACTAAATGTTCTTCCTGTGGGTTTCCACTCTTTTCTAACTTTCTTTCGCTTTTGCCTTTTAGCCTTCTTAGCTTGATTTTTAACATTACTGCTTTAAGCGGGCATTTGACAAAGATTAGACAAATCATTCAAACCACATTCAAGATTAGTAATGTAAACCACGCAATCATCATTACATGTTTTGCCAAAAGTAGTAGAATTCGCATTAATTACGAGACGCTTAGAGCTAACACTAGAATCAACACAATTCGCTTTATTCAAATTCTCCCTACGGTGATCTTCTACTTTCTTCCAATGCACAATTTTATCTTGCGAGGTCCTATCATTCCTTGTATTGCCTTGAGACTTTGACCGCTCGCTTTAATGTCACCGATTACTCTGTAGAGGAATGGGAACATTAGTTGGTTTTGCTACTTTTTCCTTTCCTGCTTTGATGTCTTTGGGATGTGTACTATTTGAAGGCACACTAAGGTTCAATTTCATAACATTGGGCATTGAATGAGTTGTATACTTGGCACTAGACATAGAACAAGGTATCAAAGGATTGACTTGCTCACCTAAGGTTTTAGGGCATATTGTAATTAAGCATTCTAGAAGTTCTTGAGATCGTTTGGCATATAAGCATGCATGGCCAATTGCATTATCAAGTGATTTCTCTAACTTATCCTCTACTACAATCTCACGGAGACATTCTAGGCTGTCCTTAAGGTGTGAGAAATATGTTTGAATAGCAAGTTTGTTATTCCTAAGATGAGGAGGAACATATTTCACAGACAAAGCATATTTATTACAGACATGCACCTTTGAAGCACCATTCACCCCATTTGTCATTGGCATTTTCCCTTTTACCTGACTCTTCAGATTCTCAATTTTCTTTTGCAATGAAGTTATTTTTTCATTATTTTTGTTACGAGTGAATTTTATTGACTCAAATAACTCATTGAAATGACGTTTAACCTTTTCATTTTCTTCTAGAAAACTCTCATTTTCCTTTTGTAAAGCATTAACCAAGTTTTGAAGATGAAAATTTTAAGAATTCCGAGAATCTAAAGGAGGAGGCATTTGGGAGCCAGTCACATTGTTCATTTCACCCTTTAATTGAGAAATTTGGGCTTTCAACTTTCGATCGTGTTACAATGAACTCGAATCTGCTCATCACGTTTGCTAATTTCAAAAGCGCATCAAATTCGTGAACATCCAAGGATGTCTTGATATTTGAGGTTTTAACATTTTCTTTCGGATGTTGATATTTTAATTGCAAAGCAAGATGCTCAACTTCCAATTTAGAAAAGCTGTTTACCGTGTTATCATGATCATCATGTTCAACCTTATCATGCGCTTAAGAGTTAGTTTTTCAAGCTCAATGACACGATCATGGGAGACTTTCGAGCAACATATAATTCATGAAATTGAGAAGCATTAATGGAACAATTTGTAGCGAAGTAAAACACATCTTGAGCAATACATTCGAAATAAGATTCTCATTCAAGGTATGCAAGTTCTTCCTCTCAATCTCATTATATTTTAGTTCTCGCTATAGTCACTAACCTCAACAATCATTGCATCAAATTCCTTTTCTATTTCTTTAATATCTAAGTCCATCCTCTTTTAAGACTCTCAAATTGACCTTTTAATTGTTTAACGAAAGGCATGACCTCGGTTAAATAGCATTCTTTAGTTTGCTCAAAACCCTTTCCTTCTTGATTATCCCGTGGGTGTGATCCTTTTCTTACAAGTTTTCTCAAAATCAACAAATAATTGAAAGACAACATATTGATGATTAAGGTCTTGCTTTTAGTGGCAATAGTTCTAGGAACTAGATGCATTGGTGTATTTGGAGGATACACGTCAAGGCATTTTCCTAAGGGAGGGTTTGTAACAACAAGATTCTCTGCGTTTTGCTTATCTAAATCCTTTTTCTAGAACACTTGTTCGGGAGTTAACAACGTTTGAGGCTTAAACTTGTTCAAGGAAATCCAGTTTTCCTTCTTGTAATCATGGGGTTTGATCGTTATGTTATTCTTTTTACATTCAGGGACGCATCATCTACTTTTCTATCTTCCTCAGTGCACTCAACGTAACTAGGTTTCTGTCTTGGTTTAAGAATCTCATTTCCATCATAGATCACCTTATTAGCAGCTCTAGCCTTTTTAATGACCTCTGGATTTAGTTCCTCAACAAGGGGAATGCTATGCTTATCGGTTAAAACTCTATGCTTAGTGATCAAGTGAGCAGTCTGAATGGCATTCCCTTGTACGTACAACTTATTTTCTAGCTTGTTTTTCAAAGTTTTTAGATTGAAAAAATCATTCAAAAGTTTTGATTCCTTAGCATTGAATTCTTGCTTGAGCATTTTAACATTTTCTTGAAGTTCTGTTTTGCTTAGCGTTTTAGAAAGCTTTTCTTGTAAGGAGTTTAACTCTTGTTTTAAGACTTCTTCTCTAAAGTTACTTTTTCTAATAAGCAGACGCATTTGGTCATCCATCTCCGCTCACGGGTGGTTAATTCAAACTTGGCACGTTGTTCATAAATGGCCACTCGTTCTTTATAGGCATTAAGTTCGAGATAATGAGAATCATTAGGGTACATGCGGTGCATTCATCAAAAACATAGTCATCATTGATCGCAAAGATGCATCACTTGGTACAATCTCACTTTCACTTTGTTTCACATATTGATCATATGGGACAACATTGATATTACCCATATTTTCAATATCGACTCAATAGTTTAAGTTGATTGTACTTTGTCATGCATCTTTGCACATCAAGATCATCGTATAGTTTTAATACCTCGTAAATGATTTTGTCTTTGGATGGACCAGCTTGTGGTGATGAAGAGACTTTAGAAGGGACCATTGGAGAAATGCTAGCCATGAAAATTGTTTGTGTAGTAGGTTCATCATCAACGTCAGTCGTATGCATCACAATCACGATTTAAAAGACATTCGATGATTGTGGCCTATCTCTGAATTGGTCGCTCATCCACATCTACATCATATGTCTTGGCATTTCCTCAAGAAGATACAACAACTCCTCTTCATCCAAAGCGCACCATTATCCCGAGCTTGCACAAGCAACATCTTATTCTCAAGTACTCGCATTCGAGGGAGTTTTGGCGATATGCGTTCCTTGCAATATGTCCCTCACCACCACGCTTGTAACACTTGATCGCTTTGCTTTTCCTTGATTTCCATTCCTTCCCTATTTCGATTTGCCACATATCCTCTATCAACTCCACCTCTTCCTTGTTCATACCGCCTTTCTTGAACCGGTTGTACCATAACCTTCCCATCTCGCGATGGATTGATTGTGTGGATTAGATCTCGCTCGAGGTTGTTGTTGGTGTGTGGGAGAGAGTTCATGTTTTGACCGATCATGAGAGCCGTTGATTAATGAATTTTCCCGTGTGCATCAAAGATCGACTTGTTTAAACATTGGATCGGGAATGAGTTTGTGATAACCATTACCTATGGGTATGACTTGTGAAGCTTTGGTTGTAATCCCAACATTGGTGTAAAATGCGGTTGAATCATTTGATGAACTTGCTTCTCCCTGTTTTGATTTGAACCGATTAAGAGTCATTTTTCAAACATGGCATGTCTCTCATTACGAGCGAGGAAGGCATATAGTTGTTCATAGTTGGTGTTCTTCAAACCTTTGGTTAGCTTCACAGAGGTGACAAACTTGTGCCATTCGGGATTCATGTTGTTCACAAATTTTGAGTTCAACTCGAATGTTTGGCATGGTCATTTTGATATTCCTCATATCATTAACAAGCTTGTGGAATCTCACGTAATACTCATAGACACTCTCATCGGGTTTCATCTTGAAGTGCTCAAATTCATCATAGAGTTGTGATTCTCTCTTCCATAGTTAATTCGAACTTGAGAGAAGCATCTTGACATTATCCCACATTGCCTTGGCTTCGTGTTGTGATTGATAAGCTTGTAGATATCCTTTGGAAGACCTTGAAGTATGATGTTAGAAGCCCGATATCAAGATCGAATCTCTTTTCTCCTTATCATTGAGCTCATCATATGTCTTTGGTCCGTCTATTCCATAGATCATTGTTCCATCTGCAATGTATCAATTAAGTCCCTTGTAGTCTTAATCGATAAGGTCCTTCATCGATCGATTTGAGAATGTTGACCCCATTTTCCTTTCCAAGACAATACAATCGATTCTTTGAGCCCAAGAGTCGTAGTCGGTTCATCAAGCATGGGTGGACGAGTATCCGAACCATTGCTTGAACATCCTCGGCAATAGTGGAGATGATTGTAGGTACGTTGGTTGACATGTTTAAAGATTACACGGATTTTATAACTCAATGATTAAACCGGAAATATATTCTTTCATGGGATTTTACTAAATCAAGAGAAACCAGATTACAAACAAAAGTCAACCAAGTCGCTAAGAATCCTTGAACTAAGTCGCTAAGAACCAAGTTGCTAAGTATTAAGAAGACAAGTCGCTAAGATCCAAATCGCTACGAATTTTGACAGCAAATCGCTAAGCACCAAGTCGCTAAGAAATCAAGTCGCTAAATAGCAACTCGCTAATGTCCAAATCGCTAAGACCAAGTCGCTATAAAACTTAAAGAACAAGTCGCTATCAAAATTGAAAGCAAGTCGCTACCTTACCAAGTCGCTACTCGTAGTGGAGAATCCACTAAGTGTACTGTTTGTCGGCTTGTCTCAAAAGGCAAGTCGCTTTGACCAAGTCGCTACCAAAACACACTACAACTCGCTACCTTTTACTGAAGCAAGTCGCTACCAAGAAATTCACTCCGAGAGCCAAGTCGCTACCAAGAAAAACTTTAAAAACATACTTTTCAATCCAAAACAAGCTCAACCACAGTGATTCAAGCTTACCAAATCAAAACCCAAGCACATACAATGATCCTAAACACAAAAGTACACCCAAAATTCAAACTTTAACACTAGAAATGAACCAAATGATGCAAAAACCACTAAACTTTTTCAAACTCAAAAACCATCTAAAAACCACTAGAAATCCAAGCATATGTAAGAGATGATCTAACCTTGGCTCCTGATACCATTTGTAACATATTGGATTTCACATACACAACATACCATAAACACAAGAGGCGTACCCAATGGTTTTAGAGAGAGAAAGTTAGAGGTTTGGGAACTTTAGTGAGAGAAAGAAAAATCTTATTATGAGCTCCAACTCTCTACCTTGGGAGGTAGAGAGTATTTATAGTCATACAATAAAACGCCACCTGACGGGCTGTGAATCAGGCATACAGTGGGTAAAGACCCGTCCGTCCTCCACGGTGTTACTTAAACTAAATACTACTTCACATTAAATAACTATGACTACGAGCTTTCTAACAAATACATATACTTGAGGTGACCGACACTTTAATACCTGGATTTTCTAAATCCTAACATGTTCCTTTACTCTTTATCTTTTTCATTACTTACTTATATGCTCATCTATCAATATCCAACACACAATATAAATGGATTGACATAAGTCGATCTAAATACTTTAAAACGAAGTTTTAATCGGCAAAACTATTCAACCCCCTTATAGTTTTCCACAATTGGCATCAGAGTTTCGTTACCAAGTTTCTTAGAGTACATTGTACTTTAAAAACTTGATACGATCCTTGTATGTTTGAAAAATACAAAGAAGGAATTTCTGGAAACCAAGATTCATGTTTTAGAAATTTTTATATTTTAACAAAATGTTGGATAATGGTAGATCATTCTAACATTTCTTTTGAGAAATCTTCATGCTAGGATTCGTTCAATGACTTCTTTCTATCTAAAAAGAATGAATTCAACGCACAAAGAAGAATCCAAAGCATTTACAACTAGCTTTTACAAAATATGATTAAGTATTTTAAAAGCTCATGAATTATTTTGCGTCTATGATTTTCGAAAATAATAAAAATAATATATAAGAAAAGGTATGTTTTTCTAACTACAATTAGTTAATCTAAAAACATGCTAATTGCTTATAGATAAAATAATGATATATGCTTCTATATTATATTAGGTAGTATTATAATATCCTTGCATATATTTAACTAGTCTCATGATTTTACCGATGGCAAGTAGTCTTATGTAAATTTGTTAGTATTATTATGTAAATGTAATTTTGTTTCTAATAAATTAGTGGATTTTTATAAAAGGTTTAAAATTTGCAAGATGCGAGTCAACCAAGCATCATTAATCATTATCTTTGCTATAACTTACCCTCAATACCCTCAACCAAGCACACCCTAAAGTACAAATCAATTATATGACATGAAATGACTATGCAATAGTTATGTGCTTGTTTTTGTATTTGGTTGATGATTAATTGCATATCATGGTATGCAAGGATGAATGAAACTAAAGAAATCTATATAATCTTCCGTAGTTTGAAATCGAAAAGAAGTTATAACGTTGGAACTTATGTAGAATCTAATAAGATGATCATAATTCATGTATACCAACTTTACTTAGATCAATAAAAAATGTTTTGATTTATAGCTTGCCAACAACCAAATGCTCTAAAACCATCTTCCACTTGGTCATCTCGAGCATCATTTCTTCAAATATTTCTCTTGTCTTGATTCCAAATATGGTCACCTGCAAAACGGCAGATAACAAAAATCACACTTAAAACTAAATGTAGATTTTACATACAAATTACATAAATAATGTGAAAAGTAATAAAGAACTTGTATCATACCATCTCTTATGTACCCTTTAATTACACCTTTCAAATACATCTCTAAAACAATATCGATTGGTATCCATTAAAGTGTATTCCCAATATTAACAAGATATATCGAAACTCTACATTGATGTCTCATCCCATGTTAGAACGATATACCTCTAAATGCTTTATTGAACTTAAGATTGCTATACATTGTTTGTGCACTTTGAATTGTAAGTCACTCACATGTTAGTCGAATCTCTATTATGCTATGCTAAACCTTTTAATAACGTGTTTGGATCACCTCATTAATGCTTTGTTTCAATGATGATTATATTGACCTTATGCATATGAGGAGGTTAAGCATTAGTTGATACATGGAGCTACACTTGCAGTATCATCATCGACTGCGCTAAAGTTGATACATGAGCAAGCCACTTTAAGCATTTAGTCCACCTATTTCTTGTAATGTACGTGAAAATTTGTGTAGATTAGTCTGCTATAGTATGTAACTAATAACTTGCTAAGGGTCAGAGTTTTACCTGAGCGACGGCACCACACTTTATCTTAGATTGCATTACACGCCATTTATCTTTGATTGTATTAGACACCATTTCTTAAAATGCTCACCTGTCAATTAAAACGCATTTACTTATGAATGGTCAGATTGTATTTTGTGAATCTCAAATGGTTCAGATATTTATATAACTAAAAGTGTAGACAAAGCTATATTAACGGAAACAATAAGCAATCCTAAACCCCTTTTCGCTGCAACAACCTTGTGCAACTGAATACGAACGGTCCGATTGCAAAGAACCAAATGCCTTTTGGTGCGCGGTACATCGAGATTCAAACGCAAATCCATATCCAAACACCCTTAAAGATCACCAAATCCTTTTAAGCTTAAATTTCATGGCATAAAAGGTAGTGTAACTCGATTTTAAAGTAACTTATTTAAATAAAATAACTATTAATAAGAAAATGTAACTTTTGCTCATTTATTGTTTCAAGTTATATGTTTGGACTCCAACCCGTTTTATTTCTTGTAATCGATCTACTTTTGTACATGCGAGTATCATTGAGTACCATCCTTCTAACCTATTTATAAAGTTCTTTATTTTTAAAAGAAGATCTCATAAACAATAATAATTTATAAACATAATATAAAAGAAAAAGGTTATCAACCTAAACGCTACTTTTAAATACCTGTGAGTATCACATCTCTGACGTAAACTCTTTCTTCAAGCTCTATATGCGGCAAAGTTGAAAGCGGTTGTGGAATCCGTTGTTTGGGACACTCTCGTAGTTAGTGTATTTTCCAAAAGGCATCGCTATTCTCTTGCTTAAAGTGCGTTGCCACTTTTGGTTTCCTAATAACCAAAGCCGGATATTTGATATCCTGCGTTTAGTTGAAGTCTTTGATACATGGGTATCTTGCACATCCATATTGGCTTGTATAGCACCACCCTGACATCCAAAAAAGAGCAGCATTATTTATGAGGTAATAGACCTTTTTTATTTCTTCCAAAGTTAAAACTGGGTCAATAAACTTGATGCCTTAAGTCATTATGTAGGATTATGTTTCTTACACACATGTAATTTTTCACATAAGCATGCTTTTCAATAACAAAAACAGGGTAAATGTCACAATCTGTTGCATTTTTTTATGTAAAAATAAAAAAGACTGTACACAG
Source organism: Chrysanthemum lavandulifolium (assembly GCA_022545495.1). Classification (NCBI taxonomy): domain Eukaryota; kingdom Viridiplantae; phylum Streptophyta; class Magnoliopsida; order Asterales; family Asteraceae; genus Chrysanthemum; species Chrysanthemum lavandulifolium. The sequence continues at coordinate 211,507,903 of CM040240.1, forward strand.
TAAATCAACATCTCTGACATCATGTTTGCGTATGGACTTACCTTGTCTTTTTTTACCATGAATAGCTTCTTCAGAACCTATCTTCTCTCTTCAATCGAGCTTCTTCGCTTTTTGGTTGTTCCTATCAGTAATGTTCTTAAGCAATTTGTGTTTGGTCGTTTCTATGAGCGGGTTACGGGTCAAATCTATCATATTACAAAATTATGATCTCTGGTTGACCTCAAATAAAAAACATGCAGTTCTTGCAGACCGGTAACACATGTAACAAACAACAACCATTAGTGTTTAAAAATACAACACAATGGTTACACAATGTAATCACTTCTTCTCAACTCTAGAAAACTCGGCTATAAAAGAGCGACTTTGTAATATTTCGCATCTAACTAACTATATCTATATATTAATAAGCAAAAGAAAACTTAAGTAAGCCCGGTGTGTAATTGTTTCTTGCAAACCGACACGGGAAAATGTCCTCAAAATAGCTATATATATGGGAAAAAGATTAACTTACTATCGCACTTCGCTTTTTAAGTCACAGATAATCAACTCCAGTGTTTGGGACTTTGGGTATCGGAACCGATTCTATTTTAATAAATTTTAAACAACCATTTTAGTTTAAACTATGAGGTGCCATTTCACATGTATAACCTTGGTTAATTAATCATACTTTTCTAATATCAAATAACTAATGCCAATCTCGATTACAACCGAGTATCTTATTTCTAGCTTTCAATTCTCTTTTTAAATATCATGTAGTTACGTTCAATATAAAATGCCAACACCGAGGAATTTTTATAATTATACTATGTAAATACTTAAATAAGTAACATACAAACCGACTGTCTTGATCTCGATTACATTTATTTGTTTTAGCTCATACGGCTGTGCTTATAAGCTCATTTTTCAAGCTTATTTCCATGCAGGGCATTACCAAATCGTCACCGCTAAAAGAACATTTAGAAAATAGTAAACGGTCAATACCTGAAGCCAATGTCATCCTTTTTCAATACCTTCCTCTTGTGAGTTGGTTTTAGCAACACAAGCCCACAACACCCTTCCATTTCTCGTAGAGCTATTCCAGAAAAATCTAAACCTGTAAAATTGTACATAATTATACGTCAAACTCGAAGTTCATCCGGTTTAAGTTAGCCCATTTTGGGCCGAATTCCACAAACCTAATGATACTATTAACAAAAAAAAAAGTGGCCAAAAATTAATAAGAAGATTTACAACCCTATCCAATAAATTACTTGCAAGCTAACCACTTGAAATGCTAAAATGCAAAAGGAACACTAAAGTGGCCTGTTATAACTACTTTTAAGCCAATAGCAATAGTGATTTTGCATCAAACTGCCAATTATTGTGATTATATACTGAAACATATTGGCAGCTATTCATGGTAATTAGATGCATATAACATAAAACCAAAACAATACTAACCTGATCCAAACGTCCCTAACAATGGCATAAATGAATGGCAATATATTTAAGTCGTTGTTAACCTGTAACTCATCACAGGAGGACATAATTATTCAAAAACATCATTTTTTATCAAGTTTAAAGTAAAGAATGATATCAAACGGCTAAATTTATAATTATCAAATCACGAATTGAAAACCTGAGATAGTTGATGATTTATATATTGTAGGAGTAAGTGTTGAGTAGTTTGCACTATTCAATTCAAGCTTTGTCCCATCATACTTGGGATATACACCCGGTGTACCAGTCTGCAATATAAAATGGTATAGTTTCTTTGGTGAGAGGGGTCTGCATTTGCTAAGACGGTAAGTAAGCGCTTATATGATGTGCCAGATATCTTGTAAAAGTTGCTGCCCGAGGTCATTGTCCAACGGATAACTACTGATTATTAGTATGTGTGGGCTCGCTTAATATTAACATGATGCTTGATATGTTGATTTTGATATAATCCATAGCTCAAAATGACTATGTTACCCATCTGATCTAACCATTATAGTTTTTCCTTATTATAGGTCTAGATCAATCAGCAGACGGACCATAATTTATATCTATTGATTACTTCTTGATCATTTTGTGTTCATTCTTTAATGCTTTAACTATGAGGCGGGTTTTGTTTATGTATGTGTGTAATATATAAGAGATATTATGTATGCATAATCAGATCAGATAGGAAGAAGTGAAACCATGTTGGATTAATCACACATGAAATAAAATGCTAGCCGAGAGACCTTCACTCACCTAAAAAGCTACTGAACAACCGCAAATGCTCTCCAACGTTATCTCAGAAGCAAAAAGATATACATAATATATATATATATATATATACATATACATATATATACATATACATATATATATACATATATATATACATATACATATACATATACATATATATATATATATACATATACATATACATATACATTAATATTGACAAGACAAGCATGTCAAAAGACATTAAGCTAAAGAGGAAGAAGCTACTATAAACATATAAAAGGACGGTGGACGGTAACTTGGATTAAGACATCATATAATATGGAATAGCTATAACAACCGGTACACCTTGAAATGTTTCTTCCATTGCCTTGAAAATGGATACATTGCCAACATATGATTCCACGAAAATAAACAATACTTGAGTAAGGAGGACAATCATACTTACATTTATCATCTCTATCTCTATCTCTACATTATTGATAATGGCGCAAATATTAATAGGCGAAGTGCATTCTTTAGCAAAAGTTTGAGCATAAAAAACTTGAAGTGGTTAGAAGTAATTTTGTAAAGGAATTTTGACCATGGTTTGTATCTCGTATGAGCTGTCAAATAGAAGTGCAAAGAGTTCGGGTTTAGTGGCGTAAATGGTCTTGGTCGTGTATCTTGGGTGTTCGTTTTCACTATTTAGAATTCTACATCTAGTATAGCTTACTTATATCAATAACAATGATAATAACTACAGTGATGGTCTACTCTAACCTTGCTAGCGGTTACTTTTCTGTCAGTCGAGTACCTTAAACAGTAAGGTCCTCTTGCAAGATTTTTCACACGAACCTTGTAGTGGTGACCTAATTCCTGTGAAAACCTGCATAAGGGCATAGTTTTAACAACACACTTAATTCGAACTCGAATTTTGAAAAACGGTAATCTTTATAACGACAAGTATGAAGACAAAAGCAGTTAAAGTTTAAGGAATCGTACCATCTATTTCAAGGTCACTTATCTAAGAGTTGAGTTCGATTGTCTGTGAGCACTAATACTTACTCGCTTTCCGTTAGCATTGCCCGTGAAACCACGCATAAGAGCATGATTTTAACAATATACTTAATTCGAAACAAAAATATAAGAGTGAATAGAATGCGTATAGTTTGGTCAAACCATGTTTCAAGTATCCGATAACGCATGCGTAACGTCTAAAATGCACAGATATAAAGTGTTAACTAAAATCTAAGCCAAACATTTAACCAAAGTATTAACAAATTGAAGAGCACGGATACGACATTACCTTAACTTTCTCAAAAATGTCTCTGAAGCCGACTTCGTTGAAGCTTTGTTGCCTATAAAACATGATAACATCAAAATTAACATACTTTCAGATCAAACATGATTTAAAAAAGTACATCGACTACGATTTGAGACTTTGACGCCAACATTATTCCATTTGCAGTACTTGTTCATAATTTATTCTTATCACTTCAATTTCTTTGAAAAACTACGATTCATATTGCTAATAATTAGTTTAAAATTCTAAGTCGACCTCCAAAAGTTCAAAGCTTGGCTAATAAAATAATCAAAATCGCAATTGTTACTTCTACCTACGTATATCATCGACTAATCTCACTTATTTTCAAACAATTATCACACGACCAATATTATATATGTTCTATGAGCTTTTGTGATCGCTAGTGCCAACATTACATTTCTGACATCCCATATTTAATTCTATGTAAAGACTCGTAGATTTGATGTTTAAACTTCATTATCACAAATTCTCCAAAAAGTTGTTCTTCATATTAAACACATCATCAGGAATAATATTCCCGCTTAATTTCCCTAAAACACTATAAACTAGCCAATATACATCTTTACCTCGAAAATAAATTTTGCTAAACCAAAAGTTTTGATCCATCGTTCCTCGCATAGAGATATTGGTCTTGCATTAGTAATCTACGTCAATATCATCTATTCAAATTATCTATATCATGTTAAAATAGAATTTGACATGATTCTTATCTTTTCTCCCGACTTATGGTTTACTTGTAAAAAGGAACCTCGTCGAATGTGTTTAGTAAACACGAAGACTCGTTAAACCTTGTATCATATTTATAATAGATAAACCCTAATATATAGAGCAAAACCATTGGCAAAAATCGAAATCGAAAACTCCCGTGTCAAAATTATCAAACCCACTAAAACTGTTTTCTTACTGAATAGCCGGATCCCTCAACTATAACTAGCCGGATCCCTTTTTCAAGGGATCCATGGGAACCGACACATCAGCAAATAGAATAAGTGTTTGATAATTCACTGTGCACTTCCATTCTTCACTTTACTCTTTCATACACGACCATAAACACAACACTATTGTTCCTAGGAGATTTTTCTTCATCAATCAAAGCAATTCAATCACTTGTGTAAGTATAATCTTCACTACATTGTGATTTCCATTCTTAGGTTTCTAGTTATACAATTTTTACATCTTTAGAATTTTAATTCAAGCGGGGTTGTCATTTGCTATCACATAGTTTTTAAATTAGCTATATAAGATAACTAATCAAATAACAAACATTGTTAATACAAATTAGAACTCATAATGAATTCGAAAGGGATGTTTTGAGCAAAACTGTGATGAACCTCAAAAGGAAATATTCTCATAATTAACACCACATTGTGGTTTTATTGTTTAGGATAGATCATGCATAGTTTCAAACAACAAGATTATCAAGACACCGCTCAATATATACCGATGCATCACCGAAAGGACGGTCTTAACCCTAAAGATCGAAAAACCTTCAAAATGCTCCTGTGGAAAACTAGAAAGGGGGTTGAATAGTTTTACCAATTAAAACTCGTTTTAAACTATTTAGATCGACTTATGTCAATCTATTTGGATGTGTGTTGGATGTTGATAAACAAACATATAGAAATATAAATATGTAATGAAAAGATAAAAGTAAGAAGCACAAAACCACAACGCAGTATTTATAGTGGTTCGGCTACAAGGACACATTCCTTGCCCTACTCCACCCCCAGTCACCTACTCGAGAGTTCGTAATCACTACACAACACCGACTCCTTATGGTGGAGAAACCTTCACAACATCGCCTACACTTTATTCGGTACAAGGCTAGATACGGGTCCTTTTCACCAAGGAGAAACAATCCTATCACAACGTTGCCTACCATTTATCCGGTACTAGGATAGATACCGAGTTCTATTACAATGGAGGAACTACTACCCAACACTACACCAATCACCTAACCCCAAAGGAGATCTACTCCTTATAACAACATCAACAAGGATATCAATATCCTTTGACCCAATACTAATCTATCTTGTACATCGAATCACACCATATCGAATGTACACCTTAGGCACCTTTTACTAATACCTTTGACTCGATCTTCAAGACACCCTTCACTAATGTCTTGTGTCTTGACTTCTAGGCACCCTTCACTAATGCCTTTCCCTCCACAAGTGCTTATGATACGGACGATAGATACCCTTCACTAATATCTTCGTCTTGACACTTGAGACACCTTTCACAAATGTTTTCAACACTACACTTCTTAGGAGAAAACAATCATCAACAAGAGGACTTGATGGTCTTGATGATGAGGAAGCATGGCAACTCATGGACTTGAGCTTGCTTGACTTCATAAGTGGTGATCTTGCCTTTAAGAGGAACCTAGAGGATCACACAAAAAAAATACATACATAGATCACTTGGATCTGGGGTTAGTGAGCTTTTAATTCAAAGGGAAATTGTGAAAGAAATGGGTAAGAAACAATGAAGAAACGGCTCACTCTTTATAGAGAGAAAATATCCACTGTTCCACGGATCCCAAGGATCCCTCCCTCAAGGGATCCTTCTAGTGTAAAACTAGGGATCCGTGGGACGTTCCTCTTTGCCCATGGGTATTTTGGTTATGGGTCATGGGTTAGGGGTTGATCCATGTGTATTTCTTTAGATACAATGTATCTAATGAGTGCAATGTATCTAGTCAAGTGGGTATGGGTCAATACTATGGGTTATGGATATGCTCCATGGGTTGTAGTTTTACCCATTATAATACATACTAGTTATGTATATATTTGCCCAATATGTAAACACTAGTTGTTGTACATATGTATTACTAAATCATAAAATCACTTATACTTGTTTTAGTTTTTATGTGAAAACGTAAGTGTGTTAGAAAGCTGTTGGCTCAAACCATTTACGTATTTTATTTGTTTTGTTAAAATGATTTTACGTTTGTTATCGACAAAATATTAGAAGATCGTAAAATATAAATTAACGTTTTTACGGCTTATTTGTATTAACAATTTCCCTCTTTTTGTTGATGACAAAACATAAAATTATTTTAAGGAAAAGCTAAAATTCGTAAACGTTTGAATTTGTAGTTTTTACTTTCTTCTCCCGCTTTTTGTCGAAACAAAAAGAGCTTCGGAAGTAAACTAACACATTGTTTTAAGAAAAACATGTGAGAAAAGAAAAGAAAAATTAATAGAGAGAAAATAACGGGAAAAGATCTCGTCTTAACTCCCCCTTGACGAGTCCATCCCTATGTGAGGGCGTCAAGAAAGATAATACTAAGCTAGTTCATTTGCAACTAAGTTTGCAAAAGATTTCGTCTATGTGACGAATGTGCTCCCCCCTTGATGATTGCAACTTTGCAAAGGGACGTCATGAAATGTAATCCTAATATTGCAAGTAATTTTGCAATGTATTGCTTTGACACAAAGCTCCCCCTAGCTTTAGGGTGTCAAAGTCTTCATGTGTAAATTGAATAACTACAAAACAAAGGTTAGAAAACAAGTATAATGCATAATTTCCTGCAAATATGACTCAAGTTAGTAGAAAAATAGTTTTACATTTCACGGATCCTATGGTTCCCTCCTTGTAGGGATCCGTCTAGGCAAATTCGGGGATCCGTCGATGATGGTGAATTCAGCAATGGTGATATAACAAATAATGTTAACATCAAAGTGAGATATGTATTATACAACATAATCATATACTCAGAAATATAGCAAGTAGCATGTAATTTCATTTAATAAAACTAGAGGTATGATATACATGACTCTAAAAAATTAAGAAAATGAACGATACATGACTTGGAATTACTAGACCTATCTAAGTAACTCTTGATACTAGGACACCACTAAAATCCTCTAGCTCAAGTTTGTTTAGGTTTAATCTCGTCGAAACATTCGAGGAGGTGATAGAACATGAAACGTTGATCTTCCCGTACTTCATGTATCAAACTTTCAACATGTTGACAATGATAACAATCTTTGTCATGGCTAGTGATAAGGTTTTAAAATGTACCTTTTTGTCATTTAAGCCTTTATTCGATCACTTTTGTATCCGTTATTACTTAATATAGTTCCTTTTCACTTTTTAGGTATCTTGAAGGTAAAATCTTGGAATGACACTTATTCGGACGAAAAGGCGCGAATATCTGAAGAAAATGGCCAAAGTCAAGAATCGAGACACTCAGTGCTTTGGGCCGAAGGGGACGGCATCGGTGTTATCTATGACACCGTCGCATCACTTTTGTGACGGCTCGGAGCCAAATTGCTTATTTACAAGTGACGGTGTCGGGCTAGAAAAGAGTAGGTCGTCGCAACTCATACGGCCTAGATTTGATCCGACGGCGTCCACAAGCATAAGGTGACGCCGTCGCAAGACTAACGTGGCCAAGGCGAAACCCTAATAACGGCGACCGACGGCGTCACAAATCAAAGGTGACGCCGTCGCATATGTAATCTTATATATAGAATCCTAATTTTTAGTTTTCGGTGTGTAGTCTTTTGGAGTAAAACCTAAACCGAACCAAGGCTGTCTTGTACGGTATTTTAGGGTTCTAAACCCTATCTTACATCAAGATAAGTGTTTTACTTCATTAATTTAATTATGTCTTCAATTACTTGTGTGTATGCTTGCATGTTCTGCATGTCCAGCTAATTTACTTGTGTGTTTGCTTAGGGAATATGAAACTTAATTATTGAATATTGATTGGTTGTCTCTTATCTTAATTGTTAATGATCTAGTAATGCGATAGGTCATATGTTGTGTAGTTAATGCTTGATTAATCTTTGTGAACCTTAGTTTATAACACCTAGAGTTGTTGTAGGCTAAACCATCCGAAGAGTACCTTAGAGTTAAAGTTTATAAATCCTAGAGACTTTGTAGGCGATAACCTTTGGTAGTTTCAAAGATTAGGGATAAACGCATACCCTACGACCTTAGACACACAACGCGATTAAGAATAAGGACGTGACAATTCAACCATCAATAGGAGATAATTAAGTAATAAAACCTAAGTAAACACATCTTTAAACCATCATACGAGCACAGAATAATTAGACATAGACTACCCTCACCTTAGTTAATTAGATAATTAGACAAGTAGAGTAATCGGTAGAAATACCAACCCCCAAATCCAAACCCGAGATTCGTACCTTTTCATTTCCTAAAAACATAAAAGATAAAAATAATCTTCCTCAACCCCAACCTTAGCGTAGTAACTTCTCACTAGCATTCCTATTCCCTAGAGAGCGATATCAATTCCGTGGCTTACCCTAATACTACACTACAATGATCGGGTTCATCGCCTAGGGTGTTGAAAAACTTGCTCGATGAAAAGGAAGTTCCTTTGACCCCAAACGCGATGCATAAGCGTATCAAGTTTTTGGCGCGCTGTCGGGAATAGAATAGCTAGTTAGAGTCCACCTCGTTAGGTTTCTTTGCTTGATTCCTATCAAGTAAATTTTTCTCATTTTTTAGCTTCCTCGTAGTCTATCCCCCTTCTTCATGACCTGTGTTCGTAACCCCATCACTTTTCATCATGGAATGTGATAACCAACCACCACTCAACAACCCACCACCAAATAAATCACTTTCACTCAAAACCCAAACCAATGACCAACACAACCGCCGAAGCCGTTATGTGAGTAGAAACACCGACCTTCAAGATTTGCAAAAGGTATTCGATAGCACAATTAGGGAAGCTGTTGAGAAAGTGGTCAGCACCTCTGTAGTTGGCTCCATGATCAACAGTAATTCGGAAGATGACTTAGTAAATAAAAATGTGAATGTGGAAGATAGTGCTTATTTTAATCTTTACCCCACTAAGGAAGAGGTTGCCTATCATCAATACATAATCGATAATCCCCGATCACCCATCGTTAGGATATGTCCAAAGATTAGGAGAGGAAATCCTTGGAACCTCAAAATACCTTGTATGATCGGATATAGGAATGTCGAACATGCTTACATAGATCTGGAATCTCCCATTAATGTGATGTCATCTGCATTTACAATGACATTATGAATGAGCGACTTAAGATTAGGAGAGACCCTAAGTATCCGGTGGAGTTTGCAACTTTGTAGGAAGAGTCAAGGATGTACATGTATTTATAGGAAATTTCACCTACCTAGTTGATTTTGTGGTCCTAGAAGATGTAGGATGCGTCATTGACTATAGCTTATCCCAAGTAGTGCTAGGAAAGTTGTTTGTTGAAACATAAAAAATGAGCCATAACAAGTATGATGGAACGGTTAGGTTTAAGGAAGGAAATGATGAGATCACTTATAGGATGCCTTGGAAGACGAATGAATATGGCCATCTATCCCTTTTTGAACGAGACAACATAAGAGCTTTTGAGGAAAAAAGCAAGGACGATGTTGAAAAAGGTTATAAATTCATGTGGGAAAGAAGGAGGCTTTATTATAAGGATTGCTTGACCCTAGGGCCTAGGTATAGAGTTGATGAAAATTTTGTCAACATGATAGAATTCTCATTGAGAATGCAAAGCGAGATCACGTAGGAGCGACTACGAGTCTTGCTACAAGACTCATAAATAAAGAAAAGCACTTCGTGGGAGGCAACCCATGCTTAATTGTTTGCTTGTTCGTGTCATATATCTTTTATTGATTGCTTATTCTCATGTTTAAATTTGTAAAAATGCTTTATTTTGTTTTTAACCTCGTCTTAATTACATATAAAAGTATTTTACATAAAGGATAAGCGTAGGGAGGATTACACGCGTTTTCAAAAGAAACGTAAACATGAGAATTTCAATTAATTAAAAGATATACATGTGTGTTTGTTCGAGTCAAATGCTTGTATCGAGTCATAATGGATGTTTTGTAGGAAATTTTCCAGATTCTAAAGATGTAAATTTTCCGAAAATCGCAGACCGTTTTGTCGGGATAACTCGACGATGTCGAGATCGCAACTGACGGCGTCGGGAAGGAGCAAAACAACGATTACTTTTTCTCGTTTTCGAGCTACTCATAATTTTTGGAATTTTCCAAGTCTTAATTTTCGAAATTCAGTAAACATCCATTCCACAAGCATTATATCCTAGTTTAGTAGAGTCTTATATATATTATTACCGCCGATTTTACGAAGGTTTCGTTTGTTTTCTTCAAGTGTGCGGGTTTAATTTATCAAGAAGGAGATACATAAGATAAGAAGAAGCTTTTCATGCAAGCGTTCTTCTTGAAGAAAGATGTAACCACCACTTTACACGGATCCTACCGAGCTAATCGGGGAGTACTAGTTTCTTTCTTCTTTATTACCTTCCATTATCATAACTTTGATACTTTCGGGAACATTGGGGACAATGTTCGGTTTAAGTGTAGGAGGGAAAATAAAATGAGAACTTTGAAACTATACTTATCCTTGAATGTTTGCTTTGTCCAATTTTATTTGTGTAATAAACCATGAGAAAATGTCGGTTAGGGTAATTTTAGCACCAAATTTAAAAATTTTCATGACATATAGGAGTGGGCCATTAGTCTTAATAAAGCGTCTCACGGATAGGAAGTTATATGACTAGCACAAAAAACCCTTTACCACTTAAATTCCACCCAAAATGTGAGGATCGCCCTTAGATTAGTAGGAATTAAACCATTCATCTTTAATGCTTAGTGTGTGAACCGGTAGTATAATAGATTCTAGAACTTGTTTTGTGATGCATCCCGAGATCGCTAGTCAGACTACAATTGTGTAGTTAGGAATAACTAAATGATAAGAGGCATTAGGATAACCCTTGTTTAATACCGTAATATAATTACTTCTTCCACGTCGGTGAGTAATTCCCCACACCCTGCGTTGTACTCATCTTTAGTACACGATACCCTAGTTAACCCTCGAGCCTATCCTTTTCGCGGTTCTCGTGATGTTTCGGTTTTCCGGAATATCAATGAAGAGCATTGTTTACACCCCACCCCTAAATGTACACCCAAATCGCCTTAGCCTACCTTGTATGCACTCACTTTTAGTGCATTATTGTTATCACACTAAACCCTTAGTTCAATTATCTTGTTGCTTTCATAAGTTGCTAAGTCGAGTCATATCCTTTGTACACAGTTTTGGGACGATTGGGACTCATGGGAAAAGTTAAAGTTTATGAAATGACGGGAAGGGAACGTTAAATTCAAATTCCCTTTATTTGCGTAATAATGTACTCCAAGTGTTTTGATCTTTTCAATTCGGGTCAAATTAGTGTTAGAGTAATAAAAACTCAAGTGTAGGGATGTGCCTATAAATCCCTATCATTTTGATGTTATCGTTGAAGATGGTAGAGTAAAAGTGTATGAATGAAAAAAAAAATCAAAAAAAATAGAAAAAGAGAAAAAGAAAAAAAAATAGAGTGTTCAAAAAAAATGCGGGCTTCCATCCTACATCTATCTTTAATTTATGTTTGTTTGTTTCAGTTATCTAGAGTCTAGAGTGTTGACTCTTGGCTTAGCAACGCCATTCTTCGCATGCTTGTAACATAAAGATTTTTGACTTGCCACCACTAAATAGCCTATCCCACCAAACCCTTTGTTTCTCTACCGTAATCCTAACATTACAACCCTTTAAAAGACCTCTTTGATAGTCTTTCCTAGGTGCTTACGCCAAAGCGATGGAGGTTTGATCTAGTCTCAAGCCTATGGTAATCTATGTACTAGGACCGGTTAATGAGTGTTTATCTTCCATTTCCAACTTGTTATATTTCATATACACCCGAGAGATGTGAGTATCCAAACACCCCATGTGAGGTGCTAGTATGTAATTCCGTGCTTGTTATGACTTTCTTGGGCTTATATGTGTTGTGGATTGTTCTAAACCAATGCTTCATGACCCCTAACTTATAAATTAATTGGCTAAAAGCACATTTGCTTGAGGACAAACAAATACCAAGTGTAGGGATATTTGATAAGGTTTAAAATGTACCTTTTGAGGGTCGTTTAAGCCTTTATTCGATCACTTTGTATCCGTTATTACTTAATATCGTTCCTTTTCACTTTTATGTATCTTGAATGCAAAATCTTTGGAAGGACACTTATTCGACGAAAAGGCGCGAATATCGAAGAAAATGGCCAAAGTCAAGAATCAAGACACTCAAAGCTTGGGCCGAAGGAGATGGCGTCGGTGTTATCTGCTGACGCCGTCGCATCACTTTTGTGACTCAAGAGCCAAATTGCTTATTTACAAGTGACGGTGTCAAGCTTTAAAAGAGTAGGTCGTCGCAACTCGGACGGCCTAGATTTGATCCGACGGCGTCGAGATCGAAGGGACGGCGTCACAAGCATAAGGTGACGTCGTCGCAAGACTAACGTGGCCAAGATGAAACCCTAATAACGGCAACCCAACGGCGTCACAAATCAAAGGGTGACGCCGTCGCATATGTAATCTTAAATATAGAATCCTAATTTTTTAGTTTTCAGTGTGTAGTCTTTTGGAGTAAAAACCTAAACCGAACCAAGGCTGTCTTGTATAGTATTTTAGGGTTCTAAACCCTATCTTACATCAAGATAAGTGTTTTACTTCATTAATTTAATTATGTCTTCAATTACTTGTGTGTATGCTTGCATGTTCTCCATGTCCAGCTAATTTACTTGTGTGTTTGCTTAGGGAATATGAAACTTAATTATTGAATATTGATTGGTTGTCTCTTATCTTAATTGTTAATGATCTAGTAATGCGATAGGTCATCTGTTGTGTAGTTTCAAAGAGTTAGGGATAAATGTATTACCTACGACCTTAGACGCACAACGCGATTAAGAATAAGGACGTGACAATTCAACCATCAATAGAAGATAATTAAGAAGTAATAAAACCTAAGTAAACACATCTTTAAACCATCATACGAGCACACAATAATTAGACATAGACTACCCTCACCTTAGTTAATTAGATAATTAGACAAGTAGAGTAATCGGTAGAAATACCAACCCCCCAAATCCAAACCCGAGATTCGTACCTTTCCATTTTCTAAAAACATAAAAGATAAAAAATAATCTTCCTCAACCCCAACCTTAGCGTAGTAGCTTCTCACTAGCATTCCTATTCCCCTAGAGAACGATATCAATTCCCGTGGCTTACCTTAATACTACACTACAACGATTAGGTTCACTGCCTAGGGTGTTGAAAAACTTGCTCGACGAAAAGGAAGTTCCATTAACCCCGAACGCGCTGCGTAAGCGTATCAGCTAGGTAGTGGTGGTGGAAGAAATAAAATTGCTTGATGCGAAGGATCAAGTGAAGCGGGTTGGGGAGCCTCAAATGACGGAGGGATTGGTGGAGGCGCATTTGAAGATGGCTCGACCAAGAATGATGGTGGTGGTAGAGAAGTGTCAACTTGGTGGTTGACTTTGATAATTTCTCATAATCCAAATGGGATTATTTGATGGTGACGGCGAAAAGGAAGCCGGAGCTAATGTTGACTCAATACCTTGATTTTGTACCATTATTCCTCCTAATGAGAAGAATGTTGTCGGTGGAGGAGGATGAGACGGCCTAGGTGGCAAATCCTCTAAATTGTAGAGGTGTGGTGATGATAGTGGAGTTGTGAATGAGATAGCTCTAGCAACCAATGGTGATGGTTTAGTGGAGATGGGATTTTTTGGCTTAGGAGGTATGGTGGTGTTTGGCATAGGTAGTTTTGTGGGTACTGTCCTTTTAGGGATTGGTTTTATTGGTGGAGGAGAAATCCTTGCATTTGTGGACTTGACCGGAGATGATTCGGTTGAAGAGATTTCGTGTACAACACGAGCAATTTTCTTGGGTGGTTCTTTGGTGGATGAGTTACCACTTGGAGCTTTCCTCATGATGAGATGATTTCAAGAGGTTTGTAAAGATTACTAAGTGCTGAAAATGAGGATGAAGATGATGACTTTAGAAGTCCTAACAATGTGGTTTATAAAGTAAAGGATTTGGCAAGTGCATTCAAGACTTAAGCCACAAAAATTCATTGGAATGTGATGATTAACATGCACAAGAGTCAACTTCAGAGTTGTACTGATCTAGGAACTCATTTAAGATGAGATGGAGTGTTTAAGTTAGCAAGATGAGCTTGAAATGATTGTTTTAGCTAGAGTTGACATAAATTTGTCATACGGATCCCACGGTTCCCTCCAATGAGGGATCCGCCTATGCTAATCCTAGGGATACGTCTCTCAGCAGATAAGAAAAGATAGCAATGATGTTTGTAAGGTCTAATGCCTATTTCTTCTTGAGTGTTTCAGTTCATCTAAGTGTCTTAAATGAAGAGGTGGTTAAATACTTAAGGGTAATGAGTATTGTATCTAATGATTGCCTTTTATGGAAGAAATTGGAACTTTCATGGGTACTAATGAATGAACAAAGATGACACTAAAGATTATGAGAGTGTCAAATGGAGCTAAATGATCCTAGAGATCAGATAATGACTTAGGATAATGTTTTGGAGAATATCCTAAAGGCTTTAAGATGGAAAAACTAGAATTTAATCAATTTTGACCAATTTTGAGGTAAGGATGACTATGATCAATTTTGCCATAATTGAAAGATTTCCAAAGCTAGATATGAGGGATCATGTGAGAAATGACGAGTGAGCTTGAGAGCGGAAGAGTAATGAGTTTAAGTGAAATGATAGATCTACAAGCATCTTGAGTGTGATCTAAGTGAGTTATGCATGAGTATGAATTTACTCAACTTTGAAAAAGGACTCAATTTGTCTTAAGGCACTATGTCTAGCTTAGTGTGAAGTGATCTAAAGGCATTTTTTGAAATACAATGATTGCAATTGCATTTTCTGTTCGCCGGATCCCACGGTTCCCTAAGAATAGGGATCCGTCTAGCACAAACTTTGGGATCCGTCTCTCTGCTAATCAGAACCTTTACAAAAGGTATGCAATGGTTTGCACAATGCATCATATTTCAATGCTAGTGTTTTCTAAGAGGTTCTAATGTTAAAGTAGAGAAATCAAATGTAAGATGTTTCATTTCATGAAGGAAATTACATTACATTGATAAAGCATGGATATTAAGGATTGATCCTATTTGAAAGACTACTAAGTTCCTTGAGCATTTTCGCTAGAAGGATCATCAAATGGTTGATGAGTGTTTGCCGATTCAAGGAATGAAGAAAGTCTTCATGAGAGATGTGTTTAGAGGTTCCATCATCTTGTTCACAATAACGTACAACGGACTTTAAAATTGAGGTGGAAGTACATGATGTGATGATAAAGGCGTGTCAAGAACATTCCATAAGGGATTAGTTTGTTCTTTGAGCCTTGAAGATTTACAATTCGCCTTGCGAAGAAATAAGCGATATTGTATGGTTGTTGTGTTAGCAAACAATACATTATGTGAGCACAACAAGCGGGAGGATTTTCGATTTCTCTAAGACTCCAAATATTTTCCGTAGGATGAGTCACGAGCCTTGTACTCTTATCGGATATCCTTTGTATAGATAATGTTTGGATCGGAGTAATAGGGTCGAGGTTTGCATATTGTGCGAGTCAAGTCTTATGGGAAGGTATGTGAACAATATGGACTATTTTCTTCATGAAAGTTGAAGAGAATCAAGAGACCAATCTTGGTGAAGGCACATTGTCCATGATTTGGAATTCGGAGAATTTGAGCAAATTGCCCAAGGGTTAAAACAAACTTTTGGTTTTGATCCAAAACCAAAGAGATAGAGAACGATCCTCGTTACGAGCGAGTTCGACTTGACGGAAGAATTCAATACAAACCTTGGACATATTTTCTCGTTAATTTTGAGAAGACATTCCAATCGTATGGTTAGGAAGGAGGTATTGATACCTTCTTCGTATTGTAGAGGAGTGTCGACAATACGTCCTTCGTGGAAGTGACGGGTTTCGAGATTATTGAACCCACGGACATGATTGCCAGGTGTGTTGGGCTCAAGGGAGATGTTAGGAGTGTAGACACTAGTGAGTGAAAAATCAAACTCATATTCATGCGACATAGCGAAACGTATAGGAAAGAGAAGTTAATAGGATGTGACGTATTACGGGTAAAACAATGATTACCTAACGTTTTTACAAGATGTTTATTAACAATGACATTTAACTCACTTAATGTTTGACAATCTAATAGAACATTTCTTTTAGGAAGAAAGTGGTTTTTATTTTGCATGGAAAATCTATTATCCAGAAGGACGGTTCCCACGGTTCCCTTCTATCGGGATCCGGCTAGTATACCTCTGAGGATCCGTGGATGCAGTAATGTGACGATTTTGATAAAAACATAGTTTTATAGTTTTATACCAAGATATGTGTATTAGCCTACATTTTCTTTTAGCATGCATAAAAAATGTGAGAAAACACATTATGATAATAAACTAGATAAACTAGTAATATTTCATTTCAATGCTAAGAATGATACAAAGGAATGGGTATATAACCCCAATGTAGATTAACAACACAAAGTATATGTCTCCGTATGAGAACTTCATCATATGGAACACAAGAGCGATGAGTGTTAAGGCGATGAGCACGAGGGTGATGTAAACCATGTTGATGATGAACCTTCTTGGTCTTGGTTTGAGATGAGATGAGATGAAGAGGAAGATGAAGTTTTGAATGAGAGTTAATTTTTGAAAGTGGAAGAATTGAAAAAGTGAGGATTTGATAGAGTGGACGACGGATGGTTATTTATGGGGAAGGAGGAATTTTTGAGATTTGTGTTTTGTTTTATTATTAAAAAGATATGATTTTTGGATTAAGTGAAATAAAACACACGTTTTATATACAACGTCTTTAGACGAAAAAGTAACAAGTTTGTGAGAAAAAACTTCCTAATGAAGCTACATGTAATACATGTATATGCACAAAAGATAATCATATAAATACCTATGTAAGCATATTTATTTATCAAGCTAATGTCATTTAGAGATAAGTAGAAAATCATACATTTAATGCACTTAGGAATGTCTTTACAAATGACACAACAAATGTCAAAAGACAATTCCAGCTCCTTTGTTCTTAAGATACCTTATTAGGGAAGGTATTCTTGTTACCAAGTGATTCCTATGACTTGGTAGGTATGAGACTTTAGCTAAGCAACATGACAAAGAGGATTAGTGCAATTAAATGAGGAATAAATAATAAGAAAAATGTTGTCATCTAATCAACATCCAAACAAGGAGTTTTAAAAGACATGGTGTTTGTTTTTATGAAAAACCTTCTTTGTAGTTTTCAATTAACCATGGATCGTATCAAGTTTTTAAAGTACAATATACTTTAAGAAACTTGGTAACGAAGCTCTGATGCCAATTGTGGAAAACTAGAAGGGGGGTGGGGTTGAATAGTTTTACCAATTAAAACTCGTTTTAAACTATTTAGATCGACTTATGTCAATCTATTTGGATGTGTGTTGGATGTTGATAAACAAACATATAGAAATATAAATATGTAATGAAAAGAAAAAGAGTATGAAGCACAAAACCACAACGCGAGTATTTATAGTGGTTCGGCTACAAGGACACCTTCCTTGCCCTACTCCACTCCCCGAGTCACCTACTCGAGAGTTCGTAATCACTACACAACATCGACTCCTTATGGTGGAGAAACCTTCACAACGTCGCCTACACTTTAGCCGGTACAAGGCTAGATATCGGGTCCTTTTCACCAAGGAGAACCAATCCTATCACAACGTTGCCTACCCTTTATCCGGTACTAGGCTAGATATCGAGTTCCATTACAATGGAGGAACTACTACCCAACACTACACCAATCACTTAACCCCAAAGGAGATCTACTCCTTATAACAACATCAACAAGGATATCAATATCCTTTGACCCAATACTAATCTATCTTGTACATCGAATCACACCATATCGAATGTACACCTTAGGCACCTTTTACTAATGCCTTGACTTGATCTTCAAGAAACCCTTCACTAATGTCTCGTGTCTTGACTTCTAGGCACCCTTCACTAATGCCTTTGATCTTGACTTCTAAGCACCCTCCACAAGTGCTTATGATACAAACGATAGATACCCTTCACTAATATATTCGTCTTGACACTTGAGACAACTTTCACAAATGTCTTCAACACTACAGTTCTTAGGAGAAAGAAAACAAACATCAACAAGAGGACTTCAGTAGTCTTGATGATAAAGAAGCATGGTAACTCATGGACTTGAGCTTGCTTGACTTCAAAAGTGGTGATCTCGCCTTTAAGAGGAACCTAGAGGATCACATAAAAACAAAAATATATACATAGATCACTTGGATCTGGGGTTAGTGAGTATTTAACTCAAAGGGAAATTGTGAGAGAAAGGGGTAAGAAACAATGAAGAAATGGCTCACTATTTATAGAGAGAAAATGTCCACTGTTCCATGGATCCCACGGATCCCTCTCTCAAAGGATCCGTCTAGTGTAAAACTAGGGATCCGTGGGACGCTCCTCTTTGCCCATGGGTATTTTGGTTATGGGTCATGGGTCATGGGTTATGGGTTGATCCATGGTTATTTCTTTAGATACAATGTATCTAATGAGTGCAATGCATCTAGTCAAGTGGGTATTGGTCAATACTATGGGTTATGGATATGCTCCATGGGTTGTAGTTTTTACCCATTATAATACATACTAGTTATGTATATATTTGCCCAATATGTAAACACTAGTTGTTGTACATATGTATTACTAAATCATAAAATCACTTATACTTGTTTTAGTGTTTTATGTGAAAATGTAAGTGTGTTAGAAAACTATTGGCTCAAACCATTTACGTATTTTATTTGTTTCGTTAAAATGATTTTACGTTTGTTATCGACAAAACATTAGAAGATCATAAAATATAAATAAGCGTTTTACGGCTTATTTGTATTAATGATCCAAAACGGTTTTTCATGAAGGTCGTGTGGTTGATCAATCTTTTCACAATGGTACCGACATTCCCGAAGTCTTTTCTAGGATCAACTTTGAGTGTCTACTCCATATCAACGTACAAATATGTCCCATGTTTGTTCTCGAGTTTTAAAAAATCGTTCGCATCATTCAAAACGATGATGGAACCATACCTATTGCCTTTGTCATAAACGAGCACAACTACACCTTAACTCTCGCCGAACTTTTGTATTCTCCGCATCCCTCACCATGGTGTGTGTATGTATTCCAATGATTGATCACTCGCCAAAATCTATGATATTGTTGATGATTACGAGGTCTATTTCACCCCTCTTCATGAACCGGCCAAGGTAAGAGATGCCGTATTCATCCAAAGAACCTCTCAAACCTAAGTCACTAGGAATTCAAAAGTCATCCACCGAGATCCCTTTCAAATAGAGCTTTTTGAAATGTTCCCACTCTACAAAAAATGGGAATAAATTCTTAGGGAAAATGTTTTTTGCTTGGAAACAAGGATCATACGAATGCATGTCTTGTGTGCATGATTTATTGCCTCGTCAACAAAAATCCCTTCAACCTTGCATATTATATGGTCAAAAGGATGGCTAGTGTTTTTAGGACGGAGAAGATGGTTCTACCATATGCAATGCTTCTAACTTGCCTAGCAAACTTTATCTATGCTTTTGAATCCTCTCCCTTGACGGATGATCATTTCCTTTGCAATTGGGTCATGGTACCTCTCACCAAGAAAAGAATATCAAGGTTCATGGTTGATGGGAAAAGGCCTCATCTACTATCGACTCATCCGAGGAAGCGGAAGGAAAAGCAAGCAACCCGCCAACAACTACCATCTCGACCCGTGTCTTACATTGATCAATTGCCCGACATTCCAATTCCTTCCCAAGAGTTTCAACAAACAAAAATAATGTTCAAATGCATTGCTCATTTCCTCATGTGGAAGAAGAAAAGGTGAAAATGAGATGGAAGCTTGAGGGTGATTTGAGGTGATGTGTATGATCCCTATTTGAAACATGTGATGTATGTCTTAAAAAATGTTTCTTTTATTTAGAACTAAGTAGTATGTCATAGTATGGTGAAAAACATGGATATCTTAACCTAGAACAACTTAATAGGAATTTTACAACTTTTGATCACGTATCAAAAGTTGGTCGTCCTCCAAATTGCATGCCCATACATTGCTTTTACATACCATGCTTACTATGTTTTACTTACATACATGAATGCTTGCTATAGAAATCATTAGTTTCTCAATTCGATACTTGCTGCAAATTCTTGCACGTATTCTATTAAGAAAACTGTCCCAGATGCCGGATCCCTGGGTTATAACTAGCCGGATCCCTCAAATGAAGGATTTGTGGGATCCTGGTGGATAGAAGTGCTATTTTAGCATCCTTGCATCAATCCAACCTTCCAGAACTTATTAGACCAGTTAAACATGTTACATTAGGATCAATTAAGTCTTCCTTAGGATCAGTTGATCCCACATTCACTCATAGATGACTTAAGATCACATTCAAGGTGTTTTTAATTTATCATTACTTCAAAACTCACCATATTTCTACTCCAATGTTTACACATTGTTTCTCTCATTTCAAAACACCTAGTTTGATATTTCTCTCAATTTTAGCAAATTGATTTTAGTCATCTTTATCTCAAAATGGTGAAAAACTAGTTTTCATTTCTTGTGATTTTTAAGGAATTTTCTAAATTTTCCTTAGATCACCATCGGTCTCTGAATCATTTAACACCATTTGACACCCTCAAAATTATTAGTGTCATCCTTGATCACTCATTGGTATTCATGAAAACTCCATCCCTTCATAAAATTCATCATTAGCTATCCTCACTCATTATGCTTGAACATTTAAGTCCTATACCATTTAAGATACCTAAGGAAACTTAAACACTCAAAATATGTAGGTACTAGACCTTGGTAGAACCTCATCACTCCTTTTTCTTTGCTTCTGAGAGCCAGATCCCTGAACTTAAACTAGCCGTATCCCTAAATTTAGGGTTCCGTGGGAACCGGCTGCACAGAATGGTTAAATCTTACTTAACACATTCATTTCAAACTCTCTTTGGTAATCTAAACACTCCACTTTGTCTTAAATGACTCCCTAGGACAGAACAACACTATAGTTGACTCTAGTACACGCAAAGAACCTTAGTGGTCTAAGCTTTAATTCACTCACCTAATTTCATCATTTATAAACCAAGTGTGTTTGTGTTCTCAAACCACCCTTCAAACCTTCACTCTCAGTAGCTAAAACACTCTTTATCTCCTACTTTTCACCATGACAAAAGCATCGAGTACAACCTCATCAACCAAAGATTCATCCAAGAAAAATGCTCGTGTTGTTCATGAAATTTCTTCAACCGAATCATCACCGTCAAAACTTCAAACACTAGAGTTCCTCCCAACAAACTCAACCAACCAAAGCTAGGAAAACATTCGAATTAGTATCCGACCTTGTGGGTTGGAAAACCTTCGCCAAACACTACCTTACCTTCTAAACCAAACACACCTAGCTCCACTAAAGCAACTAAACTCTCATTTATAGAACCTAGATTACACTCCTTCACCACAACTCTTTCACATCCAAACCTTTACTCCTTAGAAGACTCACCACCTAGGCCTTCTCATCCACCACTTTTCTCATCAAATGAGAAAATGGCACCACAACAACCTTCACACCAAAACCTTGATGTTGGAACGTCACCAACACCCATATTCTACTCACCTTCACCATCAAATAGTCCATCTTTGAGTACAAGGAATCACCAATCTCATAAACTGGACTATATGGACACCTCTTTATCTCTACCACCACCCATATCTCACCACCTTCATTCTTAGTTGAACCCCATCCTACTCTGTCAAACTCACCTCCACAAATCCCTCCATCCCATGTGGAACCTCCTCCCTCCTCGCCTAATGTTTCACCTTAAACCGCTCCATCGTCACTACCTCCATTTCCTAGTCATGACAATAATTGCTCTAATTGTCAACATACCCAAGGGTTAGTTATGTTTCATGTTCCATCACCTTCTTGAACGATTTGACCAAATAGAAAAATCTACTCGTCCCTAAACATAGGAATACAAGCACAAGTGGTGTTCTCCTCTAGTCTTAAGCACAACTTAGAATTGTTAGGAAATTTACTACATGTATGTATCATTTTCTTAGTTTTAGAGATATGTGTATTATTTCTCTTGTTTTATTGAATGAAACTACATGTTTGTATGCTATATAGTACGTGAATATGTTTTGTGCAACAATACATAACTCATTTGGACATTTCGTCACCATTTATATCTACATTGCTTGCCAATAAGCTACGGTACACGGTTCCCAAGCGTTTGCCTAGATGGATCCCTCACGGGAAGGATCCGCCATAACCATCCAATGAAACAAATTTTTAACTAATTTGAAGCTCATTTCAGGAAAAATGCACCATATACTTGTTCTCTAACCTTTGTTTTGTAGATTTTCATAATACACATAAAGACTTTGACATCCTCAACAAGGGGGAGCTTTTCCGCAAAGCAAAGCATTGCAAAAACACTTGCAATACATTCACTTAGGCTTCCTAACTACTTGATGCCCTCATCAAAAGGGATCACTCGTCAAGGGGGAGCATTTGGTCAAAGTTAGAAACATAGCAAAATACTTGCAATACACACGTTTAGTCTTCCTAATTACTTGACGCCCTTAACCAAGGGAAGCATCCGTCAAGGGGGAGCTAAGACGAGAATCTTCATCTTACCTTTACTCTTTCTCTAACTCTTTTTTATTTTTTTACTTTTCACAAATTTTTCTCAAAACGTTTTCCACAATGTGTTATTTTCTTTTGAAGCTCTTTTGTTTCGACAAAAGGGGAGAAGAGTAAAACTCAATTCAAATTTTTACAATTTTATTTTCTCCTTAAAATAATCTTATGGTTTGTCATCAACAAAAGGGAATATTTTTAATACAAGTAAACCATAAAACGTTTATTTATATTTTACGATCTTCTAATGTTTTGTCGATAACAAGCGTAAAATCATTTTAACGAAATAAATAAAATACGTAAAAGCTTTGAGCCAATAGTTTACTAACACACTTTTACTAAGCATATTAAAACCATCAAAACATGTTTAGTAAATAAGTTATATAAAACCAAAGACATTTTTATAAAACACTAACAAGTAATATTGTTTACATCTTATAGAAATGTATATGTGTAACAAGTAATAGTATTTACAATTTATAGAAATGTATATGTACTTTGTATATGTTGTAATGGGTAAGTAATGGCTAAAAACCAAAGTCCATAACTCATGATCCATGACCCATGATCCATTGACTAGGTATAATGAATCTTGTTGGGTAAAAACCAAAGTCCATAACCCATACCCATAGAGCATGATCCATAACCCATGACTCATTGCATGACATCATGCATGAAGTCATGTTGGATATTATCCATGATCCATGACCCATGACCCAAAGCCCATGACCCATGACCCAAGATCTATAACCCAGTGACTAGGTACATTGCATCTTTTTGGGTATCCATGATCCAATACCCATGACCCATGGTCCATAACCCATAACCCATAACCCGGTTTGCAACCAAAAATCTGGACTAAACTGACCTAGTAGCCGGATCCCAAGATTTGCACTAGCCGGATCCCTCTGGTGGGGGATCCGCGGAACCGTGGGACGAGAGACACATTTGTCTATAAGTAGTGAGTCATTTCTCTCTTGCTCACCACCACTATTAGATATACTTTCTCTCAGTATTCTAACCTCACTAACCACAGATCCAAAGGATCATTCTATGTTGTTTTATCTTGGTGTGATTCTTTAGGTTCCTCTTAAAGGCGAGATCATCACCTCTTGAAGACGTGCAAGCTCAAGGTCATGAGTTGCTAAACTTCGTCATCATCAAGACCACTGAAGTGCATCTTGTTGATAGTTCTTTCCTCCTTCTATAGAAGTGTCGTGTTGAAGGCATTAGTGAACGATGCCAAAGGTGTACATCCGACATGGTGCATCGATGTACAAGTTATGTAGTTTGGGTTAAAGGATATTTATATCCTTTCTAGTGTTGTAACAAGGAGTATGTCTCCTTTGGGTAGTTGTGTTGTGGTGTAGTGTTGGGTAGTAATTCCTCCTTTGTAATGGAACTCGGTATCTAGCCTTGTACAAGATAAAGTTTATGCGACGTTGTGATAGGTTTGGTTCTACTTCGTGGAAGAACTCGGTGTCTAGACTTGTACCAGATAAAGAGTAGGCGACGTTGTGAAGGCTTCTCCGCCACATTAAGGAGCTTGTGCTGTGTAGTGCTTAGAAACTCTCGAGTGGGGTACTCGGGGAGTGGAGTAGGGAAAGAAAGGTGTCCTTGTAGCCGAATCACTATAAATAATCTTGTCGTGGTTTTGTGTTCCTTTACTCTTTATCTTTTGCATTACTTACTTATATGCTCATCTATCAATATCCAACACACAATCTAAATGGATTGACATAAGTCAATCTAAATATTTTAAAACTAAGTTTTAATTGGCAAAACTATTCAGCCCTCTCTTCTAGTTTTCCACAATATGCATTACATCAGGCATGACATCATATTGGGTACTCATGACCTATAGTCCATAACCCATGACCCAAAACCCTGAATTGTAACCAAATATGCCGGATCCCTTCTGTTACACTAGTCGGATCTTTTTTGGGAAGGATCCGGCGGGTCATTGAACTGTTTGGCCTATATATATATTGAGTCATTTCTCCATTTTACATCACCCTTTTTAGCACATATATTCTCTCTATATTCTTACCTCTCTAACCTCATATCTAAGGATCATCCATGTAGCTTTCTCTTTAGTGATTCTTTAGGTTCCTCTTAAAGGTGAGATCACGACACTTTGCATAGAAGACTTGCAAGCTCAAGAGATGTGTTGTAAAATTTTCATCATCACAAGATCACTGAAGTGACTCTTGTAGTTGATTCTTCTTCGTATGTTATAGATGTGTTGTGTTAGTTGATGTAATTAGGTTATGGTTCCTCCATTATAAAGGAACTCAGTATTTATCTTTGTACAGAAAAAGTGTAAGCGACAATGGGTTGGTTCTACAGGTGTTAGAACTTGGTATTTAGCTTTGTACCGGATAAAGTGTAAGCGACGTTGTGAAAGCTTCTCCGCCAAGATAAGGAGCTTGTGGGTGTATTGTTTACAAACTCTCGAGTTGGGTACTTGGGGAGTGGCGTAAGGCAAGGAATATGACTTTGTAGCCGAACCACTATAAACACTTGTGTCAATGTTTTAATCTTTCTTTACCTAACTCCGAACTTAATATTCTCATACATCTATCTATCAATATCCATACTTCAAAATGGATTGACATAAGTCAATCTAAATATTTTAAAACGTACTTTTAATTGGTAAAAGTATTCTACCCTTCTAGTTTTCTACAAAAGTCACACATCAAACTAAAACACGGTGTTACATATGTAGCAACAAGCCAAACGTCTGAGATAAACGTAATTATGCTATGTAAATCGGATACAAAGGATAATAGGATATGTATATTTGTTTTAGAAACTTTTTTATAAAGAAACACATTGTTTCTATAACACACGCATGAGACTATAAAACAAAGAATCACCTCGCATTTTAATAAAATATTACATATAAATTTAACATTTATGACCGCAAGTTATACACGATATACAAAACCCAAACCTTGTTTTTATAAAATATTTTATACAACGAAACTTTGTTTCCATAACAAACGTCGGAATGTAAAACAAAGAATAAGTCTCGTATTTTAATCAATATTACATATAAAATGAACAATCATGACAACAACTTATACACAACATAAAAATCAATACATACGCCACATATCAATCGGGAAGCATTATTTCACAAATCTAAAAATAAGCGATGCCTATAGGCAGTTGTTTGCTACCGGCGTTCTCCTTTAAATATTTGAATTGATTAGCAAAGATTCATTTCCTTAAACCACGCAATCAAAACCTTCAACATATTTAAATTAAAATTAGAAAACCCAAGCACCAAACTAAAACTCAACGTTATATAATTCATTTCCTTAAAATATTTTCAAAATACATTTACACAACCACAAAATCGAAACCTTCCACATATTAAATTCAAAATCATAAAACCCAAGCACTAAATTAAAGACAATCTTATACACTTTATTTTCAAGTAATTAGGGAGGCCAACAATTTGAAGAACCTAAGCAAAAGCAGTTTGTTCTCAAATCATAAACGATTTAATTTCGAAAACTAATAAATCACGGACTCATAACTATCACATCCAGAAGATGAATTTAGCCAAAAAGAATCTACTATTAGCAATTTCATAAAACAACAAATACCTTTTAGCTTCTTTCATAATATAGGCACCCAAATACTCTCTCATAGTCTTCCACACATCAGTTTCTGAAGAAAAAAAGGAATAATAACAGAAAAACAACATATACGCATCACAAAACAGAATACATTAATCCACACTATTAAAAATTAAAATGTATCAAAAATTTCATAAGCCATATCTCTCAAATAACACTAAAATCTCAAAAACTTACAATTCATTCCATCATAAAGTATGTTTAAACACAAGGGCCAAAATCCTATAAAATTTGAATTATATTTAAATATTTGCTATTATTATAAATTTTATAATGTATGCAACAATAGTTCGACAGTAAAATGATCTAAGAATAGGTTAAATTTTATAACCGAATACTTAGTTATAATATTAGCAAGACTCTTGTTAAAGTTTTTTTGCGCAAACCAAACAACTACGTCGCAACATGTAAAAACAAACTCTCAAAAAGCCATGCGTAATTCATACGAAAATAAAACTTCGTCAAACAAAAAACACATATATTTTCTCATTATAAAAAAAATTTTAAGAGATATTTTTATCATTTTAGATGAGGTGAGAATAGCCAAACCTTTTGTTTGGGACTTGATTTTACATTTTATAAATGATTGTGACACTCAAATTTAGAGTGTCTTGACATATATATCTTCACATTATTTTTAGTCATGTTCATCCTATAAAGGTATAAATATTAAAATATTTTAAATTTGAGTGTCTCAATTATTTATAAAAATGTGCAAATCACTTTTTTTTTACCATGTAACAGTGACTGACAATGTTGTATTTGGTAACATGTTTCAATATTTTCATGTGTTTGTATGTATATTTCGGTTAGATTCTCTGTTTAGATCTTCTTAGTGTATGTATTTATTCTTTGAGTCCCATTCTCTTTTTGGTTTATTTGATTATTTGAGGTGAGATGAATTTATTTTGTTATTCTTTTGTTGTCTTTTTAGAAAAAGATATGAGTAAATATTATATGCCTCATTATTGATATATATGAAAATTTTTACACATTTATTTAGCCATGTTTTGGATATGATTATCTTTCAAACGTGTATTTGTATTTTAAGTGGCACCAAAAAATGTTGCTGTCCATATCATCACTTTGGTATGTCTTTAAGTAACTGTTCCTTATAAATTGCGGATATATTTGGCGAAACTAATATAAACAATTAGCAGTAGTCGTTAATAAAGGGTTGAAATTATATAAAGATGATGTGCAATGTATGCAACATCAATGTTAATTACATGAAATAACAAAACTCAATTGTTCAACATTGTTAAACTAAATTTGAGTTTAATATTCGTAACAACTTTAGCTATTTGCTTATTATCATCATCAATCACTAACTAATTGTATTAAAAACAAACTTCATAAGCAAGCAATTTTATTACAACCTAATATTTGAAATTAATTATACACAGATAATCTTAATCATAACAGTACCCGGATTCACAAAACATGACTGAACAATCAGATTCATGGACCGAACTTTCATTCTCACTCTAACATAAACACCAAAATCATCCAAGCAGTCATGTCTTGTTCATCTTCATCAGTCTTTCCAAGTTAACCTTAACAAAAAAACTCAACTCCGGTTAATGAGAGAGAGACATAGAGAGAAAGACCCGATTTTGATAACACAAAATCCCACGAAGAAGATAACTGTGGAGACTCAAAGGTGGTAGCATAGTTATCGACCCTAGAAACGGGCTAGCAAATAGGGCTTGGACAGCATGAATGGGCCAGGCCAAGAAATAGCGAGCCCCAAACGACAGATTTTGTCGCCGTTTCGTATCCTTACGTTACTATATATATAACAAGGATTGCTACGATGCCGCCGTGTTGCGGCGGGGCTCTTTATATTTATCGATATACCTTTCATTTCGGCGTTAAATTGTAGGGAAAGTTGTCGATGTATTAACCTCGGAGAAAGCGAGTGGATCATAGGCAGTGTAACGACACTAACGTTATCGCTGCTGTCGGCCGATCCCTTTCTCCGAGGTCGGTAGACGCAACTGTTTCCACGGTCCGCAAAAAAGAAATTTAGAGCACACGATTTTTAAGAATCCTTTGCGTTTTCCGAAATTATTTTAGGGAACAAAATCGTTATCCATATGTTCTTTAATGAAATAATTTGACATTTAGTCACACGATATATCGTCCTTGCTTGTTGATACCAATTAATTACAATCGAAATGATAGTTAAAAAAGCGACATGTTAATCACTAAATTTTTATCTAAAAACCATACAAACTTGAAAGAAATTCTTTAAGTACCATACCTATTCAATGTACAACGGCTCGTCGCTAAAAGTTTTCATCCTTCGCTTGGTGACGGTGATTTGATGGCATCTTCATTCTCAATATGGTGAATAGAACATTTCCACGGTCCTGCAAAAAAAAAGAAACTTAGAGCACATAGTATTTTTAAGAATCCTTTGCGTTTCCCTGAAATTTATTTTAAGGAACAAAATCGCTATCCATATGTTTTTTAATGAAATAATTTGGCATTTAGTCACCTGATTATACTTCCTTGCTTGTTGATACCAATTAATTCTGTTGAAATGATAATTAAAAAAAACGACATGTTAATCACCAAATTTTATCTAAAAAACCATACAAAATTGAAAGAAATTCTTTAAGTAGCATACCTATTGAATGTACAACGGCTTGCGCTAAAAGGTACCTTGTGCTAGCTTGTGTGTAAAATGTGGCATTAATAAAGCTAGCGACACCGAATCGTAGCTCGAATTTGTACAAATAAAAGCGAATGTGCATAAGAAAAGAAAATGTTCATACGCCTTTGAATAAGCGCAATCAACAAAAGAAAGCAAATAACCTCGGGTGACCGCGCATGCGATCCGTTATTTCTAAGTGAAGTGATGGGATTAAGCGGTGTTTTTGCGAGCATGCCTAAACAAACAAAAACAAATCAAGAATAGGCAAACATGACTCTCAATTGTCAATGTATATCATTCGAAATCACCGTTGACTTACCTTGGATAGTCGCTCGCACATAGCTTTGATATCGGATAGGCGTTCTGGTGTATCTGAAACTTGATTCCATCTACATGTAATGACAATAATCAGTTGGACTAATGTTAATAGGAGCGTATAGTAAGTGAGGCGATGTTAAATGTTCTTTGAGAAATATGTAGAGGGGTTCAAGGTAATCAAAATAACATTATAGATTCTCATGATTGTCGAAAGTAAGTGAAGCGATGTCACAAATGGCGAGAGATGGGGATGAGCATATGAATCATGTTGAGAGAATAAGGATGGTGATGGGAATGTTAACGAGAAATTACGTGAGTTGGTTATTCATAATGAAGCATACAATGTTGATGGCCACGTTAATGCGAAAGTAAGCGGGGTGAGTTAGTGGTTGCAAATGAGTTGTCAACCAAGGCGGTATTAGACAAAATTGATATTGATCTTTGTGAAAGCAAGACATGCCATGTTTCATAATTCTGACGGACAAGCCAATAAGCCTTTGACTACAACTTCTGAGGTACAGCTACATTATTTATTAAAGTTACCATATGTAGTTCAGAAGTTTGATGTTATTTCAATGATGAACTTTTTTTGTATAGGATGTTTTCATGCGTGCTAAAAGGAAGAGAAATGCAAGTAAGGCTCTATTGTCACCTTATAATGGCCAAACAATAAAGAAAACTAGAAAGGCCAAAGTTACCAAAGAGAGTAATGCCAAAGTTACCCAAGAGAGTACTCTGTTTTGAAAGAAGATGTTGACTCAAAAGGACAAAGCGGTAGGCAAGTGTTTGCGGGACCCATACATGAACCTCCTCCCACGACTCCACAATTGCGAAACGACATTCCAAAAGGCGAGAAAGATATTAATCCCCATGTGGTGAAGATAATTAGATGGAAACATGGGTAGAGGTATATGAACTACTTTTACAAGCAGACATCGTAAAGACATATACATTAATCTGGTTTTAAAATTTTCCGGGATCATCACGTCACGAAGGTTACGATATCAACAAGATTACTAAACCAGCGTGTATGGATATCTTTATAAAAAAATTTTAAGGCATCGCATAACTTTCCTTGGGGTCTTGGCGACATCGTTGTTCATCGAAATTTTTGGTTGGCTTTGTTGGGGTATGGAAGGGGCAATAAAAAAGGATGGCTTGGAGATGAGGTACTTAACAGATATTTAATTTCCATAAAAAAAATAATTTTTATTTGAATTAGTTTAATGGTATGTATTTTATAAAAAAAAATTATAGCATCTGGATCTTTGGGTTGATCTAATGTGGCGGGCGGGCAATGCCGATTGGGCTATAATTGAACCATTTTCTCGTCTTCTATCCTTCATGGGTCTATGCGTGCCTACTACGCCTTCGGTCAACGCTATCCATTGCCATGGTCTAGTGTCGAGAAGGTTTGTATATAAAGACCATACTTTCTTCTAGATACTTGGGTGATATACATGCTCAAAATGTTATGAATTACGACAAAATTTATTTGTTCACATTTAGGTATACTTTCATGTGAACGTGCATTTACCGCCTAATGGTTTCTCACCGAGTTACAAATTGCGTGCGGAGTTATAACAATTTATGACTCACTAGATGCGCTTGAGAACTGAGACGAGAGAGAGAATTTAAAAATGAGGGTCACTTTTGAGAGAATGCTACCACAATATCTAAACTTGTGTAAAGTTCTTCAAGCCAAATCAATATCATTTCGATTATAAGATCACATTTCGAGTTGCGATGATGTCCCTAAACAAGCCAATGCATACGGTGATTGTGGAGTTTGGGTATGTATTGTTTTGCACAGGTTGGGTAACAACTTAAGCATGAAGGTTGATGATCCTCTTCAAGTTGCTTTGGCGTGTCGAGCATATGGTGGAGTAATTTTGGAAGTATAAGGTGGTGTTCATACAAGTGATGAATAAATATGCATTTCATCTCTTTGGGTATGGCTAGTATGTGGGTTTAGACTTTTGTTGTTCAACTAAATGTAACCACAAACCTGTATGTCCGTGTAGGACATCAAAAGACAACTTCTTATGCATGTACGTGTAGTGCAACTTGGTATATTCCTAATGACCATGTAGGCTTTCTTTAAGCACTTGTTTTGTATATACGTGTTGTGATACTATTTTTTGCAACAAACATTTTGTGTAAATTGCCAAAATGTTTGTTTTTTACAAACATCCATTTGATTTGAAAAAACGACTACAAACAATCTTATTGCTAAAAGACCATAACCTACGTATTACATAACACTTATTGCTAAATAGATTACCATAACCAAACTACAGCACTGAAGAAAACAATCAAATTGAAAACCAACACAAATTTGTCATGAACTTGCACTCTTGACTTGGTAAAAGTCAACTCATCCAACATTTTCATGATATCATTCTTTGAAACCTCAATAACTTCATCCGAGACTGAATGCTTTCCCGTCTTCATTAAATGTTTCTTTTCCTCATGTTCCTTGTAAAACAAATCTTTGTAATACTGACTTGGTAGTTCTTGGTCTAGGAACCCATAGAAGTTACATATGGTCTCTTTTTCCTAAAAAGAAGTTTTGTTAAATTCACATATTCAACCTAACAAGTAAAATAAGTATAATGGATAATAATATTACATAAATTGGACGGGCCTTGAATCTTCTACCAGGATGATTCCGGGTCCAAGAGGTTTGTACTTCCACCGGTAATGGTTTTGGACATTCGCGGTGTGTAGCATTGATGTAGTATTCAAGGGCTTTCGATTTGATCCGGAAGTAGAGCGAGAGGAGGAGCCATTGTTTTATTTCACCCAATTATTCTTGGGTATTTCTAGTAGGGTGACATCAAATTTGGCGGAAATATACTTTGTGAATGAGCGGGTAATGAATATTGTGGAGGAAAATTTTAAGCGAATTTTATATTCGACTACTAAAAGATCCTATTTTCGGTAATTTTATTGGGTTTATTGCTTTGTACAATCCCGAACACAAATCCCATAACACAAATTAGTCAAACAAACAATAATTCCACAACCAAATAAAATGACTTGACTAATTCCCCAAAATTCAAAGTTTATTTGGCTTTTGAGAGATCAATTCGTGAGTTTTACTTCAGTTGATATCACCTACCTACATCGATTACCTATCTTACTAACAAATATCGATTAAAGATAAGATCATCGGTTTATACTACATGTCCGCTTCAACCAAAATTGATGTAAGTGGCGATGATGATGTTTCTTTCTTCGTTTATGAAATATCTTTGTAAGCGAGCGTGATCCGGACACTATACATCAAACTTATCGAGAAATCTTACGAGGTAAAGCCGTCTACTTCTTCTAAGCCTCTTGATATTGATCTTAATGTTCCTTTGTTGCCTCAAGAAACCGATTTTCAAACACCAAAAGTTGAAGATCATAATAATGAGGGTGCGGTATAAGCGTTAATGTAGATGTGCAGCCTAGTTGGCGAAAACCACATTTCAAAATATCCCCGATCTACCAGTTCACGATCCCATAATTAAAAGTTAAGTAACCATAAACACCCTGTAGTATCTAAATTAAAGGTGGGTAGTTGGTTTGATGATAAGCAAGGATGCATTTATGCAATAGGAATAAAAGCGTTGGTTGATTTGTTTGAGTATAAAGTTACTAAGTCATGTAAGAAAAGGTACAGTGTAGCTTGTTTTGAAGAAGGTTGCAACTGGTACATTAACGCACGAAAAAGTGTTGTTAACCGATACTTCTATGTTACTACCATTAATGACGGTCATACATGTTCCAAAACAAAAATTCATCCTAATCATCGAAATGCTACCCAAAAATTAGTGGGTCACATACTTGTTGATAAATTGAGGAATTACAAAAGGGTCTATACGGGTGATGAGTGTCTAAATACTCATCATTTTTGTCCCAATTAAACTGCAAAAACATCTGAAAACACTCAGAAATACATCAAAATGATAAAAATATCACAAATAAGTGTTTTATGTGTTTTAAATGCAAAATATCAAAATCGGTGAAAAGCGTATCAAGTTTGCATAATTGGCGCTTTAGTCCCCAGTTTCAAAAGTTGTCAAAACAGTCCACGGTAAAACAAAATAAAGAAAAATGTTATTCAAGGTCCCTGAAATATTCTAAGTTGTCAAAAACGGTCCTTGAATAAATCTTTTGTCAAATGGCAGAAAAGGTCCCTCAAGTTTTGAAATTGTCACAAATAGTCCTTGGAAAATTGAAAATATCAAAACTGGTCCTTGTACTATTAAAGTTTGTCAGTTTTAGCCCTTGTGAGAACTTTGGTATGTTGGCAGAAATGGTCCCTCATATTGGCAGAATTGCATAACAAGTCCTTGTCAAAATAAGCTAACCATGACCCTTCATTGCATTTTAGACCCCTGCCTTTATACCATTTGGACCTTTGACCCCTCTATTTTGGACCCTTGATCAAATCAAGTCAAAAGCTGCTTTGCCGCCCACTGTTCCTCTTTCTCCCACAAGTGGCCTGCAACTCTCAAGCATATTCCCATCACCTTTCCCTCCCCCTCATCATCACCACTACCTACCTTTCCCACCACAATAAATGCCACCCCCCCTAGTTGCTAAATCAGAGCCTACAGGTCAATATAGGCTTTCCCGCCAAAAATGATCAAATGGCCAATATCAATTCTAGGCATCCAATGGTTGAGATAAAAGCTAGGATTCACTCAGAAGGACACGTGGAAGCTTTCTAGTGTATAAAAGAGGAGGAAGAAGCAAGAGAGAAGCAAGTAGTTAATTTTTAAATTTCATGTATTTCGTTTTTAATCTCAATGTTTTAATTTAATCTAAAAGCTTTAATTTTCTGTTTCCATGTACTCAACTTAAGTTAATTTATCAATATAATCTATATTCAAGTGTCAATTCAAGTTTTAATATCATTTCATGATTACAAGTTTACTGTTGCAAATGTTAGTTTCAAACTCTTGAGTTCAAGCTTCCAATGGCTTAATTCTAAGTCCTAACAAGTTTATTTAAGCTTCAAATAGCTTTTTGTAAACTTGAAATTCATTTTCAAGCAAATTTGTCACAAAGTCAACAAAAGTCAACTGTGAAGACATTTGGTTCAAACAGGTTTGAAAATGGATATGGGGGGCGTCTGAGTGGATTGGGATGGAATAGTTTAGATTGGTTTCTGGTTTGAGCTACAAAACAAGCTGGAACCCTGTGAGTGGATATCTCATTTTCATCTCACTTCAGTTTGCATAATTATGTTTGTATCTGTATCTGTTATTTAGAATAGTTTAAACCTATTTGATTAATTGTATTTAGGTTAGTTAAAGTCAGTTTAAGTATTTGTTTTAGCTAAATCAGTAGTTGGTCTCATTAAATTTGCATATCAATCAATAAAATGGTGTTTGGATTTGCTACTTAAATTGTATTAGAGGACTGTTCAGTAGATAGGATCTGTTGGTTTATGCTTGTTAAACTCATTTATACTCAATGCTGTCATAATTTTGTTTCTGCAAAGGTTCTAAGTCAACATCATCAATCATCTGTCTTAATCAGCTTAGCTGTTGTGATTTTTGAGAATCAAACACTTGTTTTGTGGTTAAATTTCATAGACATAGCTTTTAGTAGTTTCATTTCATCATATAACATCAATATCTGTCCACCATTTTGAATCAAAGTTCAATAAAGTCAACTTTTCATAACTGTGTCAAATAGTCAAAATTTGAAAATACCAGTTTTCACCAAACTAGAGGGATTTTTCACAGGTTCATTATTGGTCCAAATCAAGTGAGACTTTTGGTTTTTAAAACTTCAGTTGGTCAAATTACTTATTATGATTTTTATGGAATTTTGGTAATTTTCTAAAAGCTTCAAATAAGCTCATCAAACAGGGCTTATATACCCTGTTCACAAAACTCAGTCAAAGCTGAGTTTTCTCAGCTTATTGCAAGGCTTGCACAGGGCTCATAAGAGCGTGTCAAAGTCTGGTCTTTGGTTTAGAAATAGCCACCCAGGTCTAGTGTAGGTTTCAACTTTTTTTTTTAAGTCTCAGCTTATTATGTAGCTTATTGTCTAGCTTAAAAGTCATAGCCTAAAACTGTTTTTGGTTCTTAGCTCAAATCTTCAAATCATAAGCAGTTTGGATTTCAGAGATTAAGAGTAGTTGTAATTTGTTGTTTTAGAGTATTTTTAGCTTATTATAGCTTCTGTGAGAGATTGGTACTCATTTGGACCCTTTGGCTTATTCAAAGTGCTTATTTATAAGCACTTACAACTCAGATTTCAATTTCCTCCACATAAGCCCTTTGTTTTCTATTTTCTTAGATTCACATATTAAATTAGACTTTTCCTGAATTTTCATATTTTTCCATAACAGTTTGCTATTTTTCTTAATTAAAACATTTTTAGGTAATTTTAATTAGCTTTTAATACAATTAAATCGAAAAAGTTCAAAAAATAAATTTTCATTTTCTTAGGTTTAGATAAATATAAAAAGTCAAAAATTATTTTTCAGATTTTTCTTAGTTTAATTTGTAATTTTAGTAATTTAATTAGTTTTAAATAGTTTAAAATTCATAAAAATAGAAAAATAATCAGAAAAATATAAAAATAGTTTTGAAAATTCTCTTTTGTTATTTTAGATTTTTCCAAGTCATAATTTTATTTATCTATCTTTATTTCCTATTTTCTTGTAATTTAGGTTATTATTAAATAGTTAAAATTAGTTTTAATTAATAATAATTAATTAAATAGTTATAAAATAATTTTCTTTTTTAAAATTTTCTTTTATCATTAGGATTGTAAAATATCATTTTCATATTTTTAGGATTAATATTGTTTCAGTTTTACATTTTCTTTTGTGCGTCGCGTAGTTTTTAATTTAAGTTTTATAAAAGAAAATCAAAACATCGGTTTAAAAATAGTGATAGCGTTTATTTAATATAGTTTATCTTTTAATTTCCTTTAATTTGCATTTAAGCCCCTGTAATTTACAAAACTTTTCTTTAGGTATAAATAACTCAAAATCCTTACCGATCACTATCCTTAGTGATTATTCGACATCGATTGTGTTAAACACCATTCATCCTCCGTGGGACTTAACGACCCAGAATCCATTGTATTCTCGATCTAAATTGCATTTGGTGTTTAAACTGTTTTAAGTTCCTTACGGTTGGTCATTCATGAGTGGCTAGCTTGCATGAGAAAACTTGACGGTTTTGCATCAATCAAATTTTGGCGCATTGCGGGAGGTCGTAAGCGTGTCCTAAGCATTTTCGAGACCGTACTTGCACATATACCATCGTTTGTAAGCAGCTTTTTTTGTAAAGTTATAACAAAATCAAAAGTTCATTAACACTTTTCCTAAAGTGTTAAAACACCAAACAAAATATAAAACAACAAAACAATCGTAACGTTTTCTAGCTTGTGTTTCTTTTAAGGTGATTCTTAAAGAAATACGATTTGGTTAAACGAGACGATACCAAAAATATTGTCCAAAAGTTTTAAACCATCAAGCACAAATCTATACCTACGTCTTTTCGGTGGTACTTAATATATACATAAAATCAACCACCGCAAATCAAGGCGGTACACCTACTAGCGGGGTGTGACCATAATAAGTTCCCAAACAATGATTTAAAACTTGCCTTTGTGTCCTTGTGATTTGGTGTACCTTTTCAAAAAGCCATTTCATTTGTGATTATTGGTTAAGTTCACTTGTCGTTTTGCCTCGCATTTGTTTTGAAAACCGATTTTTATACTTAGTGCATGCGCTCGTTCTTCCAGTTCTACAAGTCCACTTTACGAGCTTGCAAATATTCCTCGTGAGCGTGAGGACGTTCGCTCCTTCACCGTGGATCGAGAGGGCGTCTACCACCACCACCACCGCCGTAATGGCGGAAGACAAGCCGATGAATGAGCTTCTCCAAGCACCCATCGAGGGTTACGGAGATGCTATTGTTGTCCCACCATCGTGGGCGATACTTTTGAGCTCAAAACCGGGTTACTTAACGGTAACCCAAAGCCAATTCTATGGTTTTGAGCGGGATGATCCTCATGCACACATTCGATGGTTTAACAAGATTGCATCTACCATCAAGTACAAGAATGTCCCACATGAAGCCATCAAGCTTCTTACATTCCCATTTTCTCTAGAGGACAAGCCGGAATTGGCTTGAGAAACAACCCCTCGTTCTATTGAGACATGGGAGGATCTAGTCACCAAGTTCGTTAACGAGTTCTATCCTCCATCCCGAACCACAAGTCTTAAGAATGAGATAATGAAATTCTCTCAAAGATTTGATGAATCATTCGGGAGGCATGGGATCGTTACAAAGAATTGCTCGTAAGTGTCCGCATCATGGTTTTCCGAGTTAATGCAAATGGATACTTTCTACAATGGTCGAACCGGACTAATCAAGACTCTCTAAATGCCTCATGGAGGTAATTTCTTGAGCAAGACCACAAAGAAGCCTTGCAAATCATTGAAAACAAGTCCCGGTCCGTCCTTTCCGCACAAAGACATATCGGACTCGGTCTAATGTTGGACCTTCTACTTCATCTCCCGTGAGTACATCTAGCACCGATGCTAAGATTGACAAACTCACAGATATTGTTCGAGCTTTGGTTCTTGCTAACCAAAAGAAAGTCACTTTCACACGACACCATCATATGGTGAAGTGAAGAAAGTTGAAGTTTGTGTTACTTGTGGTGGTCCTCATGCATACTACAACTGTCATCGCCACCGATGGTAGTCCTTTTGAAGCCAATGCTATAGCGGTACTTCAAATCAAGGAGGTAATCAATATCGTCCTCAAAATGAACCAAACTACCGTGCTAACACTTATCGTGCACCACCGGTTTAACGAGAATCCTAACCGAATCGAACCAACCTAGAATGAACCAAGGTTATCAAAACCAAGGTAATTTCTATCCCGGACCAAATCAAGGTTTCCAACATCAAGGAAATCTTAATCAAAACACTTTCAATCGAGGGAATCAATTTTGGAAATATGAATCCTAATCAAGGAATTTCGGCTATAATCGAACATACGACCTCAAATTATCCCTCCACCTCCTCTGTATCAACATCGATGAGCTTTTAAAGCAATTCATGAAGTCTCAAGAGGAGACAAGCAGTTGTTGGTCGGTCGGATCATTGAATTAAAGAAGTCTTTAAATGATCGACCCTCGGGCTCGGTACTTTACCTAGCAACACGATCGCTAATCCGAGGGGCAATGCAAAGGCGATCACAACCGAAGTGGTACTTCATATGATGGACCCGCTATTCCTACTACCTCTTCTTCTTCTCTCCGAAGGTAGTGGAAAGTGAACACGAGGCGACAAAGGACAAGGAACTTCCTACTAATAACGGAGGTACCGGCAATGTCCATCCTCGGGTTGTCCGAAACCCAAATCCAATCCAGAGTTGTTTTGAACCTCTGTAGCTCCCATTGAAAATACCAAATCCAAATCTTCTATTCCTTACCCATCACGTTTGAGCGAGCAAAGCTCATGAAAAAGCCGGTCATCAAATGGACAAATTTTTTCAAATTTTCCAAGAATTACATTTGACATAAGCTTTGCGGATGCTATCATGTTGATGCCCAAGTTTGCATCAACTCTCAAACATATGTTAAGCAACAAGGAAGAGCTGTTTGAAATGGCTAAAACTCCTCGAGCGAGCGCTCTGCGGTTATCTTGAAGAAGCTTCTGAAAAGCTTGGAGATCTGGAAAATTTCTCTTACCTTATGTATTTCCGGGAATGGTTGAATGCTTTGCCTTAGCCGATCTTGGTGCAAGCATAAACACGATGCCTCATTCGGTATGGAAGAAACTTTCTCTTAGGACCTTACTCCTACATGCATGACTCTCGAGCTTGCGGATCGTACAATATCCCGTCCTCTTGGAATTGCGGAGGGCGATTCGTGAAAGTAGGAAAGTTCCATTTTCCGGTGACTTTGTAGTTGTTGATTTCGATCTTGATCCACGGGTTCCTCTCATTGTTGGAAGAGGATTCACGAGAGCGGGTCGTGCTCTCATTGATGTATTTGAGCAAGAAATCACATTACGTGTTGGTAATGAAGTCACCTTTAACCTTGATCAAACTTGAGGTACTCCGCAAACTATGATTACGAGTCGGTTAACCGAATAGATATCATTGATGTTGCTTCGAAGAGTACTCAAGAAGTTCTTGGTTATTCTCATAATTCGTGAGTGGGATCCCACCACATCTTCTCAACCTATCATAGCCAATTCTACTCCTTCTCTCACTCCGTTTGAGGAAGCAACTTCATCTTGGAAGAGATTGAAGCATACTTGGCTAGTGATTACATTCCATGGGAAATTGATCACGCTCAATTGACATCGAGGGGACATACTTCTCATTGAGAAATTGCTTAAAGATGATCACTCATCAACCCCCACACTAGTGATGCAATTCGGAAGAGATTAATTACCATGAGATTAATCCGGAGGAGATATTTTTATTCTTGAGAAGTTGTTAAATCGGGACACTTCTCCTCCACTCCCTCCCGTCGAGCTTCATAACAAGGAAGTCAAGTCGGTTGAGAAAGCGAAGAATTTCAAGTCGAACTTAAGGACTTACCACCTCATCTTGAGTATGCATTTCTTGAAGGTGATGATAAATTGCTGTCATTATTGCTCGAGATTTGAGTAAAGATGAAAAAGTTGCTCTCATAAAGATCTTGAAGTCACACAAGCAAGCAATTGCTTGGAAACTCTCCGACATTAAGGGTATCAACCACGAGTTTTGTACTCACAAAATCTTGATGGAGGATGACTTCAAACCAGCAGATTCAAACATCGAGAAGGGTGAATCAAAAATCCATGATGTTATCAAACAGGAGGTTATCAAACTTCTTGATGCGGATTGATTTACCCAATCTCGAGATAGTCCTTGGGTTAGCCCAATTCATTGTGTTCCAAAAAGGGTGGCATAACTATTGTCACGAATGAAGAAAACGAGTTAATTCCAACTCGATTGGTTACGGGATGGCGTGTGTGTATTGACTATCGTAAGTTGAATGGCGCCACCGTAAAGACCATTTTCCTCTACCCTTCATGGACCAAATGCTTGAGAGATTAGCGGGGAATGAGTACTATTGTTTCCTTGATGGTTTCTCGGGTTACTTCGGATCCCCATTGATCCACGGGATCAGAGAAGACCACATTCACCGCCCATACGGAACTTTTGCCTACAAGCGTATGCCTTTTGGCTTATGTAATGCTCCTCGCACGTTCCAATGATGTATGATGGCCATATTCCACGACATGATCGGGGAAACAATGGAGGTGTTTATGGATGACTTCTCGGTCATTGGGGACTCGTTTCATACATGTCTCTCCCATTTAGACAAAATGCTAAAACGGTGTGAAGACACCAATCTTTGTCTAAATTGGGAGAAGAGCCACTTTATGGTCAAAGAAGGCATAGTCCTTGGCCATAAGATTTCCAAAAATGGGATTGAGGTAGATAGAGCAAAAGTTGATGTTATTGCTAAATTGCCTCATCCTACTACCGTCAAAGGTATTAGGAGTTTTCTTGGTCATGCCGGGTTTTATCGTAGATTCATACAAGATTTTTCTAAAATCGCTCGGCCTATGATCCATCTTCTTTAAAAAGATGCTCCTTTTATCTTCTCTCCTGAGTGCATCGAGGCTTTTGAAACACTAAAGAAAAAGCTTACGGAAGCACCCATTCTAGTTGCCCCCGACTGGGATTTACCCTTTGAGCTCATGTGCGATGCAAGTGATTTTGCTATCGGTGCAGTCTTGGGGCAACGCAAAACTAAGCATTTTCGGTGATCCACTACGCAAGCAAAACTATGATGAGCTCAAACCCATTACACCACTACGTAAAAAGAATTATTAGGCGTGGTGTATGCGTTTGAGAAGTTTTGGTCGTACCTTATCTTGACCAAATCGTGGTGTATACGGATCACTCGGCTCTCAAATATCTCTTTGCAAAACAAGATGCAAAGCCGAGATTGCTCAGTTAGGTTCTCCTCCCGCAAGAATTTGATATCATTATACGTGATAAAAAGGAGCCGAGAACACAGTCTGCGATCATCTATCCGTCTAGAAAACCCTCACCAAGATGTTTTCGAGAAAAGGAAACAAATGAAACATTTCCTCTCGAGACACTCAATGCGGTTTCTTTTCGTGGAAACTCTTCTACCCCATGGTTTCTTGACTTTGCAAATTACCATGCGGGTAACTTCATAGTGAAAGGGATGTCGACCCAACGAAGAACAAATTCTTCAAGGATGTTAAACATTACTCGGGACGACCCTACTTATTCAAAATCTGTGCGGATCAAGTCATCCGACGGTGTGTTTATGGACAAGAAGCTCTTGACATTCTCAAAGCTTGCCATCTTTGGACCCACCGGGGCCATCATAGTCCAAACTACACCGCCAAAAAGGTGTTTGATTCCGGGTTTTATTGGCCCACAATTTACAAGGATGCCCACGAATTTGTCAAAGCCTGTGACGCTTGTCAACGTCACGGGAATATCTCACAAAGAAATGAAATGCCGCAAAACGCCATTCAAGTGTGTGAGATTTTTGACATCTGGGGCATTGACTTTATGGGGCCATTTCCTTCGTCTCGCGGTAACAAATACATACTCGTGGCCGTTGACTATTTGTCAAAATGGGTTGAAGCTAAGGCTTTGCCTACCAACGATGCCCGAGTTGTTGTGAAATTCTTGAAATCTCTTTTTGCTAGGTTTGGAACTCCACGAGCTATCATCGGTGATCGTGGTGCGCATTTTGCAATGACCGGTTTGATAGAGTCATGCAAAAGTATGGTGTAACTCACCGTCTCTCTCTGCGTACCACCCCAAACAAGTGGGCAAGTGGAAGTTTCCAACCGAGGATTAAAGAATTCTTGAGAGGACGGTTGGCGAAAACCGTGCCTCTTGGTCGGATAAGCTAGATGACGCGCTCTGGGCCTTCCGTGCGACTTATAAAACACCCATCGGTGTACTCCATACAAGCTTGTGTACGGAAGGCGTGTCATCCATCGGTTGAGCTTGAGCACAAGGCATCTTGGGCCTTGAAGCATGCCAACCGATATTCAGACGGTGGTGATCACAGGAAAGTTCAAATGAATGAATTAAATGAACTCCGTGATCAAGCATACGAGAACTCTTTGATCTATAAAGAAAAGACAAAGAAGATTCATGGTGAAAAATCAAAACCGCGTTTTCAACGTCGGTGATCGAGTCCTTCTTTTCAACTCAAGATTGAAGATTTTCTCGGAAAACTAAAATCCATTGGTGCGGACCATTCACCATCTAAAGTATTTCCATATGGAACCATTGAGTTATCTCAACCCGATGGTCCAAACTTTAAAGTGAATGGTCATCGATTGAAGCATTATTTTGGAGAGGACATTCCTCCCGTGATTGTCCGGATCTACAAACTTTCCCCATGAACCAATGAATGCGGGATCGAGTCAAGCTAGCGACTCGGTAATCAAAAACAATAGCATGTTGCATGGGTTTTCACCGTGTGTACCACCCTAGTGTGGGGAGTTGCCCCACTCGTTGTATATAAGAGTTTCAAAAAAAAAAAAAAAAAAAAAAAAAAAAAAATCATGCTAAATAATGGCCGTAGTATTTCCCTTTTCGTTCTATGTTTCGGCATAACGCCGGTACTTTGAATATTGAGGAAATATTCATTTCTAGTGTGGGGAATTCTCACAAATTTTATCATGTAATTATACCGCCTAATTCCCCATTTTGGCCAAATTTTTTTTTGGAGTAAGTGTTTTGCACTTACTCGGTTTATGGTTATCGATCCGCCTTGTCTAATAAACAAAAGGATTGGCTAATCCAGAGCAAACGGCTCTTGGTAAAGATATCTCAAATCCGTTGACGACTTGCAATTTGCCCAAAATTGTATGGTATTCACTCACCATATCCTCAAAAGTGAAGAGTTGGAAAACCATAATTGGTAAAGGCTTGTGGTAAAGGCAGTTGGAAAACCATAATTGGTAATCACTCACCAAAGATATTTTATCTAAGAGTTGGCTAGTCCATAAGCAAACGGCTTCGGTAAAGACAAATCAAATCCGTTGAAGTCGGTGATTTGCTCAAAATCATTTGGTTATCGGTGTACCAAAGTTCTTACTTGAGCTGAAACATTTGGCTACTCGAAGTAATGGCTTTTGGTAAAGAGATTGAAATCCATTAATTTTCTCAAAACATTGCTAGGGACTAGCAATATCTTAGTGTGGGGGATTGATGAGTGTCTAAATACTCATCATTTTGTACCAATTAAGCGCAAAACATCCGAAAACACTCGAAATGCATCAAAATGATAAAAATATCACAAATAAGTGTTTTATGTGTTTTAAATGCAAAATATCAAAATCGGTGAAAACGTATCAAGTTTGCATAATTGGCGCTTTAGTCCCCAAGTTTCAAAAGTTGTCAAAACAGTCCACGGTAAAACAAAATAAAGAAAAATGTTATTCAAGGTCCCTGAAATATTCTAAGTTGTCAAAAACGGTCCTTGAATAAATCTTTTGTCAAATGGCAGAAAAGGTCCCTCAAGTTTTGAAATTGTCACAAATAGTCCTTGGAAAATTGAAAATGTCAAAACTTGTCCTTGTACTATTAAAGTTTGTCAGTTTTAGCCCTTGTGAGAACTTTGGTATGTTGGCAGAAATGGTCCCTCATATTGGCAGAATTGCATAACAAGTCCTTGTCAAAATAAGCTAACCATGACCCTTCATTGCATTTTAGACCCCTGCCTTTATACCATTTGGACCTTTGACCCCTCTATTTTGGACCCTTGGTCAAATCAAGTCAAAAGCTGCTTTGCCGCCCACTGTTCCTCTTCCTCCCACAAGTGGCCTGCAACTCTCAAGCATATTCCCATCACCTTTCCCTCCCCCTCATCATCACCACTACCTACCTTTCCCACCACAATACATGCCAC
The DNA here is from genome assembly GCA_022545495.1 of Chrysanthemum lavandulifolium. Lineage (NCBI taxonomy): Eukaryota > Viridiplantae > Streptophyta > Magnoliopsida > Asterales > Asteraceae > Chrysanthemum > Chrysanthemum lavandulifolium. The sequence continues at coordinate 211,552,626 of CM040240.1, forward strand.
CCCCCCTAGTTGCTAAATCAGAGCCTACAGGTCAATATAGGCTTTCCCGCCAAAAATGATCAAATGGCCAATATCAATTCTAGGCATCCAATGGTTGAGATAAAAGCTGGGATTCACTCAGAAGGACACGTGGAAGCTTTCTAGTGTATAAAAGAGGAGGAAGAAGCAAGAGAGAAGAAAGTAGTTAATTTTAAATTTCATGTATTTCGTTTTAATCTCAATGTTTTAATTTAATCTAAAAGCTTTAATTTTCTGTTTCCATGTACTCAACTTAAGTTAATTTATCAATATAATCTATATTCAAGTGTCAATTCAAGTTTTAATATCATTTCATGATTACAAGTTTCTTGTTGCAAATGTTAGTTTCAAACTCTTGAGTTCAAGCTTCCAATGGCTTAATTCTAAGTCCTAACAAGTTTATTTAAGCTTCAAATAGCTTTTGTAAACTTGAAATTCGATTCAAGCAAATTTGTCACAAAGTCAACAAAAGTCAACTGTGAAGACATTTGGTTCAAACAGTTTGAAAATGGATATGGGGCGTCTGAGTGGATTTGGGATGGAATAGTTTAGATTGGTTTCGGTTTGAGCTACAAAACAATTTGGAACCACGTGAGTGGATATCTCATTTTCATCTCACTTCGGTTTGCATAATTATGTTTGTATCTGTATTTGTTATTTAGAATAGTTTAAACCTGTTTGATTAATTGTATTTAGGTTAGTTAAAGTCAGTTTAAGTGTAAGTTTTAGCTAAATCAGTAGTTGGTCTCATTAAATTTGCATATCAGTCAATAAAATGGTGTTTGGATTTGCTACTTAAATTGTATTAGAGGACTGTTCAGTAGATAGGATCTGTTGGTTTATGCTTGTTAAACTCATTTATACTCAATCTTTGTCATAATTTTGTTTCGCAAAGGTTCTAAGTCAACATCATCAATCATCATCTTAATCGGCTTAGCTTGTTGTGATTTTGAGAATCAAACACTTGTTTTGTGGTTAAATTTCATAGACATAGCTTTCGGTAGTTTCATTTCATCATATAACATCAATATCATCCACCATTTTGAATCAAAGTTCAATAAAGTCAACTTTTCATAAGCTGTGTCAAATAGTCAAAATTTGAAAATACCGTTTTCACCAAACTAGAGGATTTTCACGGGTTCCTTATTGGTCCAAATCAAGTGAGACTTTTGGTTTTAAAACTTCAGTTGGTTAAATTACTTATTATGATTTTTATGGAATTTTGGTAATTTTCTAAAAGCTTCAAATAAGCTCATCAAACAGGCTTATATGCCTGTTCACAAACTTCGATCAAAGCCGAGTTTTCTCACTATTGCAAGGCTTGCACAGGCTCATAAGAGCTTGTCAAAGTCGGTATTTGGTTTAGAAATAGCCACCCAAGTCTGGTGTAGGTTTCAACTTTTTGTTTTCAGTCTCAGCTTATTATGTAGCTTATTGTCTAGCTTAAAAGTCATAGCCTAAAACTGTTTTTGGTTCTTAGCTCAAATCTTCAAATCATAAGCAGTTTGGATTTCAGAGATTAAGAGTAGTTGTAATTTGTTGTTTTAGAGTATTTTTATCTTATTATAGATTCTGTGAGAGATTGGTACTCATTTGGACCCTTTGGCTTATTCAAAGTGCTTATTTATAAGCACTTACAACTGCAGTTTCAATTTCCTCCACATAAGCCAATGTTTTTCTATTTTTCTTAGATTCAGCATATTAAATTAGACTTTTCCTGAATTTTTCATATTTTTCCATAACAGTTTGCTATTTTTCTTAATTAAAAGCAGCTTTTAGGTAATTTTAATTAGCTTTTAATACAATTAAATCGAGAAAAGTTCAAAAAATAAATTTTCATTTTCTTAGGTTTAGATAAATATAAAAAGTAAAAATTATTTTTCAGATTTTTCTTAGTTTAATTTGTAATTTTAGTAATTTAATTAGTTTTAAATAGTTTAAAATTCATAAAAATAGAAAATAATCGAAAAATATAAAATAGTTTTGAAAATTCTCTTTTGTTATTTTAGAATTTTCCAAGTCATAATTTTATTTTTCTAGCTTTATTTCCTATTTTCTTGTAATTTAGGTTATTATTAAATAGTTAAAATTAGTTTTTAATTAATAATAATTAATTAAATAGTTATAAAATAATTTTCTTTTCTAAAAATTTTCTTTTATCATTAGGATTGTAAAATATCATTTTCATATTTTTAGGATTAATATTGTTCCAGTTTTACATTTTCTTTTACGTCGCGTAGTTTTTAATTTAAGTTTTATAAAGAAAAATCAAAACATCGGTTTAAAAATAGTGATAGCGTTTATTTAATATAGTTTATCTTTTAAATTTCCTTTAATTTGCATTTAAGCCCTGTAATTTACAAAACTTTTCTTTAGGTATAAATAACTCAAAATCCTTACCGATCACTATCCTTAGTGATTATTCGACATCGATTGTGTTAAACACCATTCATCCTCCGTGGGACTTAACGACCGGAATCCATTGTATTCTCGATCTAAATTGCATTTGGTGTTTGAACTGTTTTAAGTTCCTTACGGTTGGTCATTCAGTGGTAGCTAGCTTGTGAGAAAACTTGACGGTTTGCATCAATCAACGGGTGAGGACATAAAAAGATTTTAATGTTGATTGGAAAGTAGACATTTCTTACCACCGAGCTTGGGGTGGGAAAACATTGCATTAAAGTTGTTGAGCGGTTGTCCTACTGATTCTTTTGAGCGGTTGTCGACATCGCTATAACTTAAAGTTGCAAAATGAGGGACAAGAACACACATTGAGACAGTTGACACAGATCGGTTTAAGATGGTATTCATTGGTTTCGGTGTTCTTTGTAAGTTTTAATAAATTCTATTATCTTTTATTTCTAATTATTACCTTCATTATTATGTAAATAGTATTAATTAAGCAATTTCGATCGATTTAAAATAGATTCGAACTTTACATTTTATGCGACCATTGCTAATCATTGATGCCGCACATCTTAAAGGGAGATACCTTGGTACGAATCGGTTGTTGTTGGGATGGACGGAAACAACCGATTATACCTATTGCAACCGGTGTTTCTCAAGGTGAGACCAATGAATCATGGACTGGTTTTTAGCAAACTTAAAGAATGCATTAGCGAAGTAAAAGATTTGGCCATCATCTCTGACAGACATCCGACAATTGCACATGCATGTAGTACCGTTTTTTCTAACGCGTTTCATGGTTTTTGTTGTCGTCATTTAATGATGAACCGCAATTTGAAAACTAGAAAGTGGAAGGCTATATATTAGAGGACATGCAAAGCTTACAGAAAGGTGAATTTGATGCTTCAATTTCGAGATTCAATCATTAAAACGATGTGTATAAAATACTAAAAGATGAAGTTGGATTTGATAAATGGTCACGTGCTTATCGCCTCGCAAGCGTGTACAATTACATGACCTCAAATAGTGCGTAATCGATAAACTCGTAACCAAAGATGTTAGGAAGGTTCCAATAGCCCAACTAATGGAGTACTACGAAGGCTTCTACAAAATGGTATTTTGAACGTCGAGCAAAATACAAAGGTAACAAAAAAGCATCTATTATAATTGGTTTATCACACACACCAACACATCGCTCGAAAATGTATTATTTTTTTATTTCGGATGCTCCAACGGATGAACTTACCGAATGGGCAAATGCAAAAGTATACAATAGAATGGCAAAGAGTGCTAATTAGGATGTTAACGAATTGAGATGCACAAGATTTACCAAGTTCTTGATCCAAACATGTTCATATTGTTGACTTTGACAAAGAGAATGCACTTGCCACAAATGGCGCCTATCGGGTCTACCTTGTGGTCATGTTTGTGATGTGTCTAGAGATGAAGGCTTGACCGACACTAGCGGTTAGGCGATGGATTGGTTTAAGAAAACGTCACTAAAAAATACATACGAAGCAAGGGTTTATCCTCTAAAAGATGTATCCTTGTGGCGTACTCTTGATGACTTGCAAACCGTAAAACCACCGCTATGGATAAGCGGCCACCGGAAGACCCAAAGAAAAACATGTATCCGATCACGGGGAAGAGCCAAAAGCAAAAGCGTGGCGGTGTGGAAAGGCGGGACACACAAGACAGTCATGTCTTGAACCGTTGATGACAAGCAAGGCAAGTGTGTTTCTATATTTTATTTCAATGTATATAATTTTGTATTTAATTACTGATATGGTTGTTTGAACTAATGTCACATCTCGAAACGTAAAAGAAACTCACAATCGTGCACCCTACTAACGAAGAAGCGGTGGAACAAGAACGACAAAGAGGACACGGGACACGTGTAGAGGTCGAGCAGGAGAGAAGCAAGTGGTCAGTCAAACAACGATTTCGTATAGAAATGTGAATCATCTACTCCTGAAAACAACCTTCCTAACAACATTCAGTCACAACCTGTGACATTTAGTGCTGCAAATGTTGTTCATTTGGACGATTTATAGTTGTTATTTCAATTTGAACTTTAACACAATGGAAGCACAACTTATCAATCATCTATGATTTTCAATTTTTGTTACTTGAATAATAATAGCTACAGGAGTGTTATTCATTATTGAGGCACCATTTTATTTTTTTTATGTTACTTTTTGACAATGTTATTCATTATTGAGGCACCATTTTATTTTCTTCTTTTTTGGATGTTACTTTGTGACAATGTTATACAATCAACTGTTGAACATGTGCATATTTTTTGTTCTTTTGTATAAAAACATATAGGAGTCAGGCATATAGTGTAACATCAATGGTATGCATGTGACTATTTATTTACCTTTCAATTTGTGTATTTAAGAGCAAACTTGTAAGTATATTTTCACACAACATCATTCTATAAATAAGTAAGCAAAAACAATGTCAGGCCTGCCTAAATGTGATGAGATAAGAGCTGCTGCTAACACTAACAACTAGACAGACATGATGATTTACTACTGTCGTAACGCTGCAATCGAAGATGTTCAATTGGCAAGAAAGGTGAATATCCTAACTCAAGAATTGGCTAGACTTAATCGTGAAAGGGCTGCCATTATTCAAGAGATCGCAACTGTGCGAAAGAAGGTGCCACAAAAAACTGTTGAGTTTCTGAAGCAGGAGCAAGCCCTTAGTGAACACAAAGTGATGCAAATGAATATCTTGGCGGTGACTGGGTGAGTGCTCGAAACAAGAATTTCTTTATTCATAAGCTTGAGGGTACGTTGCTGCTATAAGCACTGTGAGATATGGCAAGTACTAAGTGTTATATTGTATGTGATTTGCTAGTAACTAAGAGTACTATATTCCCCTAGTAAGTACTTAGTGTTATAATGTATCTGATTTCCAAGTACTTAGTGTTATATCATATGTGCTTTTCTAGTAAGATACTTTATTCAATAAAGTTTCCTAGTAAGTAGGAGTTAAATACATTTTATTTACTCACCTTTTTTCTTGTCTTCAAGAGTTGGATGGTCTTGAATCTTTTGTCTTTTCATCGTATCCATGGTATCCTCTCCAATCTATGGGATTTTAATTTAAAATGAGATAGCGAAAATAACAAAAAATGAACAATCGAAGACATTAACATAACATTGTGCCCCTTACTGTTAAAGTATCGTCTGACCTTTTTGCATCCATTTCTTGGTTTCCAAATTTTTACGCCTAACCGTTATACAACTAGCAGTGTTTACAATACAATAGCAGTGGTTATACTTTACTACTAGCCGCGGTTTAACATCGGATGGATTCAATCTTCTAGCGATGGTTTAATTAACTCGCAATGGTTCCAATATTTACAATTATTCCTCGTGTTTAGCCTTAATTGCTAAAGGCCCTTGTATGTACGCAATCTTCTCTATCTTTTGAAACAGTGGATCAATTATAGGATGTGTCTCCTTTGTTCCTCTTGAAGTGAGTTTAGCTTCCAGCATTTGTCTTGCCACATTCTTTGATAAAGGATAATCCCTGTCAACAAACATGAAAAACCTTTCCTTTGTAGTTTTTATAGCATGAACCTTGCAGTATGAGAACAATAGCCATTCAACCACCTCACAATTATCCCAATATTCAGCATCAAGATCAGGTTGAAACATGTTCTTTATAGCAGTCCATACAAACTTAGCTAACTCTTCATTTGGACCAAGCTTCCCATAACTGAACTCCATTACTTTCCACAACTGTTCCAAATCACTCTTAGTCAAACAATCCAGTAAGATCCCAAATTTGAAATAAGTAGATTTGAATCCATCACCTCTTGTTATCTCAACTACTTCTACCCTTTCTATAACAATCTACCAATCCATAATAGGATGAAGCGCTTTTAAAGGAATACGATTAATAGGTTCAGGATTAAGATTATCTGACTCCTTAAAATACTGTTTAGTTCTTTCTTTCTTTTTCAACTCTTCATCCACCTTTTGTCTTTTAGAACTGGATTCCTTCTTTAACTTAGCTCTTCTCTTTAACCATTCTGCTTCTTTCTCAGAATCCATAGGATTAAAATCCTCATTAATTCTCATACACCTCAGATAAATCTCCTTAACCCTCTCAAATGAACATTTATTTAGATTTTCAGTAATATGTATGCCTGAATTCTTGATAATCTTCATCATAGTATTTCTCATCTCGCTCTTTGTAGGAGGTTTTTTCTTTTGACTTGCTTCTTCTCTTTCTTCGATCCTTCTTGCCCATTCACCCAAGATTCTAGCTCTTTGATCAATAGACAACGATGCCCACTCTTGAGTAGTGTACTCATTCTTAATATCATTAGAAGCTTGAAGATAGGATTGTGTATCACTCCATTCACTAACCATCTATGAGTAGCTTTCTCATCTTCTAGCTTTTTCCTTTCTATTTATGCTTTTTCTTCAGCTATCAATCTTTCACCAAACTCATGATCATAAGCAATCTGCTCTTCTTTATTCTTAAACTTCATCTCAGGTTCAGCAATACCTTTTCCTTTTCCAATATCTGGTAGAGCCACCTTCTTCTTCAAAGGCTCACCAATAGTCAAACTTTTACTCAAGGGTTTAAGTCCAGTTGGTTTAAGAAATATAGGAGCAGGTGCAATGGTAGGTGTAGGTTTTGATGAAGTTTTGCTTAAATTTATCAGTGTACTGGCAACTTCCTTCTCAACTTCTTTTGATTTAGGTTGTGAAACAGAGGTAGTTGTAACAATTGTAGATGTGGTAGTAATAGCAGTGGGTGAGACTAAGATAACAGTGGGTGTGGTTACCTCAGTTGAAGTTGTAGCAGTGGGTTCTGAAAAACTAGCCGTGGTTACAGAAACACTAGGAGTGGATGTGTCCTGCACCACCTCCTTCACTTTAACTTCTACTATAGTGGGTGTGTTTACCTCAGTTGAAGTTGTAGCAGTGGGTTCTGAAAAACTAACCATGGTTACAGAAATACTAGCAGTGGATGTGTCCTGCACCACCTCCTTCTCTTTAACTTCTACAACAGTGGGTGTGTTTACCTCAGTTGAACTTGTAGCAGTCGGTTCTGAAAAAATAGTTGTGGTTACAGAAACACTAGCAGTGGATGTGTCCTGCACCACCTCCTTCTCTTTAACTTCTACAACAGTGGGTGTGGTTACCTCAGTTGAAGTTGTAGCAGTGGGTTCTGAAAAACTAGCCGTGGTTACAGAAACACTAGCAGTGGATGTGTCCTGCACCACCTCCTTCTATATCGTCTACTACGGTCTTCAAGGTTTCAAGTGCGACTTCATTCCCATCTTTATCGACACCACATAACGCTCTCCATGATCTCCACTATCCACATCCTCATCCATATGCACAACAATGACCTCCCACGAATCAAAGCCTTCACTCCTCCCTGCTTGGTTACATCCTCCAAAACCACGACTGAGAGGAGCTCACCTTCTTATTCTGCTTCCTAACTCTTCTAACAACACTAATCCCAGGTCTCCTCACTTTCTCCATCACAAACATCCTATGCTTCAATTGTCTGATCTCTCTTCCCTTAAACACAGCTAACTCCTGAAGACTTGAGATCGTATTCTCCATTTTCGTACATTTAACCGTCAATTCATTGAATCGTTCAAGATTTTCCTCCCCACTTCGACCTTTGTTAATTGGTCCGAGTGGTGGTTCATGGAAAAGTCATCATGTACCGATCATTATCCGTCAATTCATGTTCATGTTCCAAACTACCTCATCACTTCGACTGTGTGAGGCGGTCCGGGGGTAAATCCTTGGGTAAAGTAAACATAGCATCATGGTGGTGGCGGTGGTTACGCTTGTACTAGCGATGGGTGCAACTAAGGTGGCGTGGGTTCGAGTTCGGTGAATTGGGGTTCAGGTACATCATCAAACTCACGAATGACAGGTAAATTAATCATATGAGGGAACAATGGAGCAACTCTGATTGGGAAAGTAGGATTTTGGTGTCTCATATGAGCAAAAACCTTAGGAAGCATATAATGCACCTCATACTTTCTATTATGTTCAACAGGTTCTTCTATTTGACTATCCACAATAAGTTGAACAAACCTAGGATATAAGTAATATTTACCTTTCTTCCTAATATTCTGCACAAACCCTTCAAAAATCATGCTAGACCAATTGAATTCCTCCTTGGATAGACAAATTAAAGTAGTTGCAATTTTGGAGGAAATTCATGAAACCCATCGGTCTTATTACTCGACACATCAGCAAGGTATGAATTAAAAACTTCCATTGGGAAGAAAACATACCTTTCAAAAATGTTACACTGTCTCCCCTTCTTGTATAACCTAACCTTTCTAAACCTTGAAATATATCATAATCAGAAAGATTAACTAGTCCATTAGCATCATCAAACCTCAAAATATCTCTAATGACTTCCTCATCCACCAAAATCTCATTATCATCCACCACAGTCCTAAAAACCTCTAATCCATCTTGCTCATGTATCACAGTATTACCCCAAAATTGATGTATATAGTCTTTAAGAATTGTGGGTGCTACAGTTAATGCAAAGTGAATTTTACTGTGGTTGATAAAATCAATCATTCCATGAAAACCATCTGATTGATTATTTTTGATTAAGTAAGCAACTAGGTTATGGGTGTTGGAATACTGCGACGACATTGTGAGTTGTGATGGGATATGATGTGGGATTGTGAAATTAGCAGTTGGGAGTGGTTAGGGTTTATGTTGAGCGTCAATTGGAAGTGATTTGAAGATCAATTAAATGATCTGGCAGTGATTTGGGGGAATAAATATGTTTGCACCAAATTTACAAAACAGCCCCTCAAGTATCCATTATCAAGAACCTGCTAGCAGTGGATTGAAAACCACTATTCGTGGTTTGGTAGACTCTAGCAGTGGATACAACAAATTTACAAAACAGCCCCTCAAGTATCCATTATCAGGAACCTGCTAGCTGTGGATTGAAAACCACTATCCGTGGTTTGGTAGACTCTAGCGATGGATACAAGAAATTTACAAAACACCCCTCAAGTATCCATTATCGTGAACCGCTAGCGGTGGATTGAAAACCACTAGCAAGTGGTTTGATAGACTCTAGCGATGGATACAAAGAAATTTACAAAACACCCCTCAAGTATCCATTATCAAGAACACGCTAGCGGTGGATTGAAAACCACTAGCGATGGTTTGAAAGACTCTAGAAGTGGATAAGGCAACCACTTTTTTTAATAATAACATCGAGCAAAGAAAAAGTCAACGACTTCATTTACTCCTCAACAACTTATACCTTCCCACATTAATTTTCGATTCCATCTTAACTTTTATTTAAGAACCTATAACTCACATACTACCCATATCACACTGATAACGCTACACGTGTCGCTCGGGGTCAAAGGAACTTCCTTTTCTTCGAGCAAGTTTTATAACACCCTAGGCGGTGAACCTAATCGTTGTAGTGTAGTAATTAGGGTAAGCCACGGTATTGATATCGTTCTCTGGGGAATAGGAATGCTAGTAGGAGTTACTACGCTAAGGTTAAGGTTGAGGAAGATTATTTTTATCTTTTATATTTTATGAAAATGGAAAGGTACGAATCTCGGTATTGGATTTGGGGGTTGGTATTTCACCGATTACTCTACTATTATCTAATTATCTAAACTAAGGTTGTGGGAGTCTATGTCTAATTAATGTGTGCTCGTATGATAGTTTAAAGATGTGTTTACTTAGTTTGTATTACTCCTTAATTATCTCCTATTGATGGTTGAGTGTCACGCCTTATTCCTAGTTGCGTTGTGTTTCTAAAGTTGTAGGGTATGCGTTTCTCCCTAACTCTTTGAACTTACCAAAGGGTCTTGTCTACAAATCCACTTAGAGATTATAGACTCTACTCTAAGGCGCTCTTCGGATGGTTTAGCCTACAATCACTCGGTAATCATACTCTAAGGTTCACAAAGATGAATCAAGCATTAGTACACAACGAATGACCTATCGCATTACTAGATCATTAATCAACTAAGATAAGAAACAACCAATCAATATTCAATAATTAATTTTCATACTTCCTAAGCAAACACACAAATAAATTAGCGGACATGGAGAACATGCAAGCATACACACAAATAATCAAAGACATAATTGAATTAATGAAGCAAAGACTTATCTTGGTGTAAGATAGGGTTAAAACCCTAAAATACTCTACAAGACACCTTAGGTTCGGTTTTAGGTTTTACTCCAAAGACTCTCCACATAAAGACCGAAAAATTCGGATTCTATATATAAGATTACAATTGCGGCGCCACCTTATGTTTAGTGACGCCGTCGTGTCGCCGCCATTAGGGTTTCGTCTTGGCTATGTTAACCTTGACGGCGCCACCTTATGTCCGTGATGCCGTCCTCTTGACTTCGACGTCGTCGGATCGCATCTAGGCCGTCGAGTAGCGACGGCCTACTCTTTCACAACTAGACGCCGTCTCTTGAAAACACGAGTTTGAGTTCGACCCGTCACAATAATTCTCCGACGGCGTCGCAAATAGCTCCGACGCCGTCGCCTTCTACATTCAATGATCGTGAGTGTCTCGATTTCGACTTTGGCCATTTTCTTCATATATTCGCCTTTTCGTCCAAATAAGTGCCATTCCAGATTTTGCCTTCACGAGACCTAAAAGTGAAAAGGAACGATATTAAGCAATAACGGATACAAAAGTGATCAAATAAGGACTTAAATGACCCTCAAATGGTACCTTTTAAAACCTTATCAAATATCCCTACACTTGTTATTTGCTTGTCCTCAAGCAAATGTGCTTTTAGCCAATTAATTTATAAGTTAGGGGTCATTCAAGATTAATTCAAAACGGTCCACAACACATATAAGCCCCATAAAAGTCATAACAAGCACGGAAATTACATACTAGCACCTCACATCGGTGTTTGGATACTCACATCTCTCGGTGTATAAATGAAATATAACAATATAGGAAATGGAAGATAAACACTCATTAACCGGTCCTAGTACATAGATTACCATAGGCTTGAGAATAGATCAAACCTCCATCGCTTTGGCGTAAGCACCTAGGAAAGACTATCAAAGAGGTCTTTTAAAGGGTTGTAATGTTAGGCTTACGGTAGGAAATAAGGGTTTGGTGGGATGTAAGTCAAAATCTTTATGTTAATCGATATGAAGAATGGCGTTGCTAAGCCAAGACTCGACACTCTAAACTCTAGATAACCTGAAATAAACAAACATAAATTTAAAGGATAGATGTAGGATGGTAGCCCGTATGTTTTTTTTTTTTTTTTTTTTTTTTTTTTTTTTATTCATACACTTTTACTCTACCATCCTCTAAGATAACATCAAAATACTAGGGATTTATAAGCATATCCCTACACTTGAGTTTTATTACTCTAACACTAATTTGACCGATTTGAAAAGATCAAAACACTTGGGGTACATTATTACGTAAACAAAGGGAATTTGAATTTAACGCCCTTCCGTCATTTCATAAATTTTAACTTTTCCCATGAATCCCAATCATCCCAAAAGCGTATACAAAGGATATGACTCGACTTAGCAACTTATGCAAGCAACTAGATAATTAAACTAAGGGTTTAGGGTAATAACAAACATTTGCACTAAAAGTGAGTGCATAAGGGGTAGGCTAAGGCGATTTGGGTGTATATTTGGGGTGGGGTGTAAACAATGTTTTCATTGATATTCCGAAAACCGAAATATCACGAGAACCGCGAAAAGATAGGCTCGAGGGTTAACTAGGGTATCGTGTACTAAAGATGAGTACAACGCAAGGGTGTGGGGAATTACTCAACCGATGTGGAAGAAGTAATTATATTACTGTATCAAACAAGGGTTATCCTAATGCCTCTTATCATTTAGTTATTCCTAACTACACAAGTGTAGCCTCACTTGCGATCTCGGAATGCATCACAAAACAAGTTCTAGAATCTAATATACTACCGGTTCACACTCTAAGCATTAAAGATGAATGCTTTAATTCCTACTAATCTAAGGGCGATCCTCACATTTGGGTGGAATTTGGGTGGTAAGGGTTTTTGTGCTAGTCATATAACTTCCTATCCATGAGACGCTTTTGTTAAGACTAATGGCCCACTCCTATATGTCATGAAAATTTTAAATTTGGTGCCAAAATTACCCTAACCGACATTTTCTCATGGTTTATTACACAATCACAATTAGACAAAGCAAATAGTCAAGGATAAGCATAGTTTCAAAGTTCCGCTTTATTTTCCCTCCCTACACTTAAACCGAACATTGTCCCCAATGTTCCCGAAAGTATCAAAGTTATGATAATAGAAGGTAATTAAAACGAAAGAAACTAATACTCCCCGATTAGCTCGGTAGGATCCGTAAAGTGGTGGTTAAACTCTTTTCAAGAAGAATTATTGCGTGAAAAGCTCCTTCCAATCTTATGTAACTTCTTCTTGACAAACTAAACCCGCACACTTGAAGAAAACAAACGAAACCTTCGCGTAAAATCGGTGGTAATAATATATATAAGACTCGATTTAAACTAGGATATAATGCTTGTGGAATGGATGTTTACGAATTTCTAAGAAAATTAAGACCGAAAATTCCAAAATTTATAAGTAGCTCGAAAACGAGAAAAGTAATCGATGTTTTACTCCTTCTCGACGCGTCAGTTGCAATCCCGACGCCGTCAAAGTTATCCCGACAAAAAGCGGTCTGCGATTTTCGGAAAAATTCGGAAAATTTACATCTTTAGAATCTGGAAAAATTTCGCAAAACATCCCTTATGACTCGATACAAGCATTTGACTCGAACAAACAAACATATATATCTTTTAGTTAATTGTTATTCTCATGTTTACGTTTCTTTTGAAAACGTGTGTAATCCTCCCTACACTTATCCCTTATGTAAAATACCTTTATATGTAATTAAGACGGTTAAAACAAAATAAAGCATTTTTACAAATTTAAACATGAGGATAAACAATTAATAAAAGATATATGACACTAACAAGCAAACAATTAAGCATGGGTTGCCTCCCACGAAGCGCTTTTCTTTATTTAAGAGTCTTGTAGCTAGACTCGTAGTCATGCTCCTACGTTTTCTCACCACCGTTCTCTTGACTCTTTGTTTTCCCTTCATCGAAAGGGTGTAGACGCTTTATGCTCACCGTGGATTCCTTGCCAATGCTGTCAATTATGGCTACGGTTTTATCTTTTAAATTGGTCTCCTTAACTGTGAAAGGCCCAAACCATCTTGGTTTGCTTCTTCCTCGTAATGCCCTTATCCGGACCTATACAAGAGCACTTTTCTCCCTTTATAAATTCCTTAGGGTCCTTTTGTACCTTAGGTAATGAGGTAGGATTGCTTTTAACTTTTATCGTTTCCATAATGTCGCATACAATCCTTGAACCATGAAGTCTCTAAGCCCTTTTTCCAGTCATTCTTCTTCTTCTTAACATTGTTATCCGGGCTTTTCGATTTCCACCAAGAATCATTTCCATGATCTTAAGAGGATATCGTGGGACGATGGGTATTCTAGCGCACCTTTCCGCTGAGTATCATGATGCCTTCTCCGCATTTAATGGTTGCCTTGGCGGTGGCGTGAATGGCGTCCCAAGAATGAGAGGTGCGCTTTCATCTTCCTCAACATCAATGATCACGAAATCCATTTGGATAAACGATGTTAGCTACCTCAATTAGAACATCAACAGCGATTCCTACGGGATGGACATAAGTATGATTAGCTAGGAAAGTCTAAGGTCGGTTTTTTTGGTTTCTCATTAGTTAGCTTATTATAGATTGACAATGGAATTATGTTCACATCGGTCCCTTGATCGCCAAGGCATTTATATTGTCCATGTCACCGATGTTAAGCGGTATCACGAAATTTCGTGGTGTTTCGTTTTCTTGTTAACGGTTTTTATGACCAACTCTCACAGAGGTTCCATAGGTAAAGCATCGTATTCTTCTTCCATCATCTTTCCTTCAAGAGCATCCCTAAGAACTTCATTGTACCTAAAGTTGTTTACTTGGGTTGCAATGGTTTTCTTGTTAATTTCATGCTTAAGGTAGTACTCAATGGTCTCGTGTTCATCATTAGGCATGGACTCATCCTTCGTGCTTTCCTCAAGATTCCACATCTCAACCCTTGCATTCTCGTGCATGATGGAAACGGCGCTTTCTGAATGAAGTGGGAGGGCAATCATTGCTTCACGAGCACTTTTCGGGAGCCCTTGTTTTGTAAATTCAATTACCAAATCCATCATTTCTTTCATTTTTGCTTGCATTTCTCTCTCTCGCCTATAAACCTCCTCTTCAAATTTGGCTAATCTCTCTGTATGAGCCGCCATATACTCCCTCATTTGATCTTTGAATCTTGGTGAAAGTGGTATTGGGGAAGTAGAACAAGCGCCATGGAACTTGGGTTTTGCTCGCGACTTGGAGATTCCGAAAGAGGTGTGGAGTGGTTGGTGGAGTGGGCGGATTTGACGATCTCTCGAGGAATTTGTACAGTGCTCTTTTCGCCTTTCCATAAGATAATCAATTCTCTCTCGATGGCACTCAATTGCTCTTCGAGTGTATCGGAGATTCGGGAGGAGTGGATATGGCATTAACTACGTTAATCGGAGTTTCGGAGATTCACTCCAATCTTCGTAGTTTTGATCGGCGAGCTCCTCTATGATATCCCAATATTGCTCGCATTAAAGTCGCCGAGTCTTCCACCGGCACCGATCAATGGATCGTCGAGTGATGAAATCGGTATGATCATAGAAGATTTGGATTTGAAGCCAAAGATCAATGCCATGGTGTGGAAGTCACGGAGTAATTCCTTAAATCGAGTCCATGCTTTGTAAAGAGACTCACCTTGAGAGCGCTGGAATGTTAAGATGTCTCGCTTAAGCTTAGTAGTTCTCCCGTGGGAAAAATTGAGCAAGGAAGCGAAGTAAGATCATCCCAACTTGAGATGGAGCCGGCGGGAAGTCGCTCAAGCCAATTACTAGCTTGGTCCCGAGAGAGAATTGGAAGAGACGCAGCGTGTGGTCTCCCGAGTAGTAGCATCAAGGTCGATGGAATCGACGATTTTGAGGAAATCCTCAGATGTCGATTTGGATCTTGAACGAAGTCCATGGAATGCACATCCGCTTTGCACCAACCGGATGGTGTCGGATCGCAGGCCGTAGTTTGGGCTTGGTCGGGAAGCTCAATGGTGTTCCTATAGCCTAAGTGGCTTGGTCTTGAGTATTCACCAAGAGTACGGGCTCTTGGCGGGTCATTTGGTGGTATGTTGATGAATGGTAGTGGGTTATCACCTTCCATGATGAAAAGTGATGAGGTTACGAACAAAGGTTACGAAGAAGGGGATAGACTAAGAGAAATCTAAAATGAGAAAAAAGTTTACTTGATAGGAATCAAGCAAAGAAACCTAAACGAGGTGGACTACTAACTAGCTATTCTATTCCGCAATGCGCGCAAAAACTTGATAACGCCACACGCGTCGTTCGGGGTCAAAGGAACTTCCTTTTCTTCGAGCAAGTTTTATAACACCTAGGCGGTGAACCTAATCGTTGTAGTGTAGTAATTAGGGTAAGCCACGGTATTGATATCGTTCTCTAGGGAATAGGAATGCTAGTAGGGAGTTACTACGCTAAGGTTAAGGTTGAGGAAGATTATTTTTATCTTTTATATTTTATGAAAATAGAAAGGTATGAATCTCGGAATTGATTTGGGGTTGGTATTTCACCGATTACTCTACTATTATCTAATTATCTAAACTAAGGTTGTGGGAGTCTATGTCTAATTAATGTGTGCTCGTATGATAGTTTAAAGATGTGTTTACTTAGTTTGTATTACTCCTTAATTATCTCCTATTGATGGTTGAGTGTCACGCCTTATTCCTAGTTGCGTTGTGTTTCTAAAGTTGTAGGCATGCGTTTCTCCCTAACTCTTTGAACTTACCAAAGGGTCTTGTCTACAAATCCACTTAGAGATTATAGACTCTACTCTAAGGCGCTCTTCGGATGGTTTAGCCTACAATCACTCGGTAATCATACTCTAAGGTTCACAAAGATGAATCAAGCATTAAGTACACAACGAATGACCTATCGCATTACTAGATCATTAATCAACTAAGATAAGAAACAACCAATCAATATTCAATAATTAAGTTTCATACTTCCTAAGCAAACACACAAATAAATTAGCGGACATGGAGAACATGCAAGCATACACACAAATAATCAAAGACATAATTGAATTAATGAAGCAAAGACTTATCTTGGTGTAAGATAGGTTAAAACCCTAAAATCGTACAAGACACCTTAGGTTCGGTTTAGGTTTTACCCAAAGACTCTCCACATAAAGACCGAAAAATTCGGATTCTATATATAAGATTACAATTGCGACGGCGTCACCTTATGTTTAGTGACGCCGTCGTGTCGCCATTAGGGTTTTGTCTTGGCTACGTTAACCTTGCGACGGCGTCACCTTATGTCCGTGACGCCGTCCTCTTGACTTTCGACGTCGTCGGATCGCATCTAGGCCGTCGAGTAGCGACGGCCTACTCTTTCACAACTAGACGCCGTCTCTTGAAAACACGAGTTTTGAGTTCGACCGTCACAATAATTCTCCGACGGCGCCGCAAATAGCTCCCGACGCCGCTTCTACATTCAGCGATCGTGAGTGTCTCGATTTCGACTTTGGCCATTTTCTTCATATATTCGCGCCTTTTCGTCCAAATAAGTGCCATTCCAAAGATTTTGCCTTCACGAGACCTAAAAGTGAAAAGGAACGATATTAAGCAATAACGG
This sequence comes from Chrysanthemum lavandulifolium, assembly GCA_022545495.1. NCBI lineage: Eukaryota > Viridiplantae > Streptophyta > Magnoliopsida > Asterales > Asteraceae > Chrysanthemum > Chrysanthemum lavandulifolium. The sequence continues at coordinate 211,569,869 of CM040240.1, forward strand.
ATACAAAAGTGATCAAATAAGGACTTAAATGACCCCTCAAAATGGTACCTTTTAAAACCTTATCACACACATACCCCAATTATTAACCTCACCTCCTTCATCTTCATCACCGCACCACCTCCACCACCACTACATCATCGCACCGCCTCCACCACCACTACATCACCGCTCGGGTATCTTTTACTAATTTTTATAAATACTCTTGACTGATTGTAAAAAGCTTCATGGGTTTTTGTTATATAGTTGTAATCTTAAGTGGGTATCTCTTATTTGGTTAATGCTTCATGGGTTTTTGTTTGTGTTAGACCGAATTGATTGAAAAGCTTAGGTATTGTGGTTTGTAAGTGATTATAATAACTTTCACATTCTTTTATAAAAAGCGACAGTAAACCTTCAACAACATTGATATCGGTTTCGATCTTATCTTGAGCAAAATATATTATATGTAATTGAATGTATTGACTAGTTTAAGGTAAAATCAGTTTTAGAGTATACTTAAGACACTAGACTAGAAAGTAGAAATTGATTAGTTGTAGGAATATATGCGTTATGAAGATAGAAATCAATTTAATGTATCTGTAACCACTTATTATGTGCTTTGCTTTTATACTTGTAGGAATATAGGGTGTCACGGGTGCCAAGCCGAGGCCAAGCCGCGACCACAGCCGAGGCCAAAAGGTAAGATATGTCGTTGCGTATTTTAAATAGCTTAGGGTTTTGGGTAATGAGAACTATCCAAGCATCGGGTATCAAAAAGACCTTTTAAACCATTAAGGTTGAGTTAGTCATTTTAACTATTAGGGTAGGAGGGTAGGATGATGGATTTTGGGACCTAAACCAAGTTCTTGGCAGGGTGTTGGGGTCCACCCCCTTTCATGTGTAATGGCACTTTAACTAGGTTAATGAGATCATGTTGTGTTTATCTGCTTGTGATACAAAAGATTTGATCGCGTTTGCGTACGACTATTTGAACAGTGTGTCTATGGTTCCCAAAAACTCACCAAAAATTCTCTCCTATATTATCAACCAACAAAATTGAAATTAGCGGCGGTGACACAAAGCTCGATGGTTTACTTTAGGAGGTACACGGTTTCTTGGTCCGAGAGATGAGGAAAGTGTCTGACCCATTTCTTGCCACGGTATGTTATTGTTACCTGATGATGAGGGTTGAATCTTGAAGGGTAGAAAGGTGGTGCAAAAGGGTTTAGCTTGCTTTGAGATTGTTTAACTGTGTGTGTGTTTTTAGTGTATGTTTTTTGGTTAGAAACTCCATGTTTGTGTGTCACAGAGAGACGTCATAGATGATAAGAAGAGAGATGAAAGGGTTTGTAATGATAGAGATATAATGGTGGCGAGAGATATGAAAGGGTTTGTGAGGGTGCCTCACTAACTCCACTTCACTCGCCATCTCTATCATTACAAACCCTTTCATCTATCTTCTTATAATCTCTGACATCTCTCTATCTCACACACACATGGAGTTTCTCACCAAAAAACATACAGTAAAAACACACACACACAGTTATGAACTCTCAAAGCATGGCTAAACCACTTTGCACCACCTTTCTACCCTTCAAGATTCAACTCTCATCATCAGGTAACCATAACAAACCGTAATAAGAAATGGGTTGTACACTTTCTCGTATTCATCGGACAAAGAAACCGTGTACCTCCTCGCCGTAAACCATCAGAGAAGCCACGTGTCACTTCCGCTAACTTCAATTTTGTTGGTTGATAATATAGGAGAGAATTGTTGGTGAGTTTTTGGGAAGATCATTGTAAAAAGGAGAATGAAATGATGTCGGGCAATGGTATAATAGCACTTTAACTAGACACACTAACAGCATTCTTATGTTTTCACCAACCCTCAACCATAGACACACTGTTCAAATAGTCGTACGCAAACACGATCAAATCTTTTGTATCACAAGCAGATGAACACAACATGATCTCATTAACCTAGTTAAAGTGCTATTACACATGAAAGGGAGTGGACCCCAACACCCTGCCAAGAACTTGGTTTAGGTCCCAAAATCCACCATCCTACCCTCCTACCCTAATAGTTAAAATGACCAACTCAACCTTAATGGTTTAAAAGGTATTTTTGATACCCGATGCTTGGATAGTTCTCATTACCTAAAACCCTAAGCTATTTAAAATACGCAGGTTAAGCTTTGGACTAACTCGAAGATATCGGAAGTCAACTGAAAAAAAATGCCTGGTTAACACGAGTTCGAGCCTTATGTGTTACGATATGTTTGTAGAGAATAACATGGTTAGGATTACCGCTAAATGGATTATACGTATAGTTTTGGACCATTTGCGTATAGGTAGCTTATGTATAGTTTTGGACCATTGGCGATTTTGGAAACACATTTTATGTTATCGATTGATGGTTATATATGAAATTATGTTTAGCGAATTTGTGTTGTTGTCACAAAACAAAAACGGAAAAAAACTGTTATTTTTTTGAAAAAACAATTTTAAATCACAAAACAAAAAAAAAACCTTAATGTTTATCCTTTGTCACAAATATGTCCTCCAAGTCCAACCATATATATGAACACCTTTTCCCATGCAGAAATGAACAGTCAAAACATATATGAGGATTAAAATAAAATGAGGATAACTTCTAAACAATATACATTTTACACTTGCTATTTTCAAACTACTAAATGACAATACACATTTTGTGCTTAACACTCTCTATTTCCCCTCTATTTAATCCTCTCTAACAACTCCTATCACAACTACCAACACATTACACTTGCTATTTTTAATCCTCTCTAAAAATAAACTTATCTCAACCAACAACAACAATGGCCAACCCCCGTCTTGCCCTCTTGGATCAACTATCCCGTACAGCAAACTCTCGATCTGTCAAGTCTCTGATGATTGTGGAATATTGGGGAGAAGTTAGGGATACTGTTCAGGATGAATTAGATCTACAAGAGAAGATTGACGAGCTAATTGCTCGTGTACAACGTAGGGATATGCTTATTGAAGAGATGTTGGTTGTTGGTCCAACGAACTCGTCTGTTGCGACTGTTCGGCACATGAGAAGGATGCAAATTGAAGATAGGGCTAAGATTGGAAGGCTGCAGACCTCCATTTTAGAAAGGCGTGCTCGCGTTTCTTCTTTGTTATCCTTCATTGAACATCTTGAATCAATGGTCCTTTGACTTTGTGAAGCCTTCATGTTAGGTTTATGTTTTTTTAGGTAATGTAAAGCTTTGATTTAGGTTAGTTTATGGTTATGAAGGTAGGGTTATGTGTTGATGCAGGTTGATGGTGAAAGTTGACTAGTACCTAGGGTTGATGTACTAGTTAAGTGTATTTACTTTTGTTTATGTTATCAATCTTAATCTTATTTGTCTTTGTGTTTTAGTAAACAACCTACATTGATGTTGAATTACAAAAAAAATATATCGCATAATAGACATAATTAAAATAAAAAAAAAATAGCAACGACATAAATCTTTGTATCCAATTTTTTGTTAGTAAAACATAATATGTTTGTCTAGTCGGTCTAAAGAGACATTGGCCATAAATCGCTAAGATGAAAATGGCGCATTTAAAAAGTCGCTCAGAATACATCGGTTTATGTGAAAGTACTTTACTTGATACATTGGTTTATGTGATAATACTTTACACTTTTCTTATTGTGTGACAGAGTAAAAAAAAAAAGATTTGCATTTGACTTGTAACTAAATTTACAATTGAAATCAGGTAGAGTTCTTGTCAGGGTTGGTGTGATAGTGGCCATAAATCGCTAAGATGAAAAAAGGCGCTTTTAAAAAAGTCGTTCAGAATATATCGGTTTACGTGATAGTACTATTATACACTTGTCTTATTGTAAAAAAGTCGAGAAGGTTTGTATATAAAGACCATACTTTCTTCTAGATACTTGGGTGATATACATGCTCAAAATGTTTTGAATTACGACAAAGTTTATTGCTTAAAAATATCGCTTAAAAAGTTGTTTAAAAACTAGGTAAAATATTCGCTAACAATTTTAGAGCCCTTTTATACAATTTAAAAGAAAGGAACTAAAGACATATAAATTTAGGGCACCTAAATACAATTGTCGAATATACAATTTAGCTATACAACTATTTCGAGTCCATGCACGTTTGCAATATGTTTACACCCGTCTCCTAATGTCACGATTATTGTGATGCATGGAAACCTGTCAAATTAAAGAAAAAAAAGGTTCAAACTGGCAATCAAGTAAACAAATGCATCAAGTATTCTACTCTAGTTATTTTGGTTCAAGTTGGCTATCAAAATCAAAATGGCTTATAAGTCAAAACGCCATAATTACTATAGGTGGCTCAAGGTGGCTATCAAATCAAAAGAGCTTATAACTCATATAAAAACACACATAAACCAAAGCAAAATTTTAATCGCTTTTGTTAAAAAATAACAAAGAAGAAAATGACTACAAAATGCCTTTGTGCGAGGAGTTAGTTTGCATTCTTGGTTCTAGTCTCGTTAGAGACATGATGGTGGAGAAGTTTCGGAGGAGGTTATCACTAGGGTGGGTGGACGAACTAACCAAAAAGCCCAAGATATTAGGGCTCGTGTTCGAGAGCGATTTCGTGATTGCAGAGTTGGAGCTTTTGTATCCTTTTGATTCTGTGTGCAAAGCATTTCACAGTTGAATATTTTGCAAAATGAAGATTTGGCAGACATTGCAAACATGTTGGTGAAGGTTGTGAAAAAGCAGAAGCGAGCAATGGAGCTTATGTCATTCATTGAGAAGCTCAAGTCTATGGTGTACTGATCTGGTTTCTTCTGGTGTTTGTCAAATGTCTTTTGGGTTTAAGGTATGGCTAGGGTTGTGGGGTTTAAGGAATGTCTAAAGTTTATGTTTATGCTTATGGATGTTTTAATAAACCTAGTAACGTTAATTTTGTTGGATATTTTAATATATGCACTTAGTTATTTATGTGTGTCTAAGTACTTTTGTTGGAATATACCTGTGTTATAACATGCTCCCTTGATATGCTGGCTTGCAACGTAGTGTTGAAAACATAACCTACATCATCAAAATAATGGATACGTGTCCTGTGGTAAGTGTGATATGAATTAATTGGTAACTTTGACGCACCAGGTAAAATAGAAGTGTCTGCTAAAAAAACGGCGATATTCCTGGGCTGTTAAATGCTATTTTGTGACACATATATCGCCTGATTTATTAGATTTATGTCTCACAAAGTAGCATCTAACAACTCAGAAATAGCGTTGTTTTTTATTTTTATTTTTTATTTTTTTTATCAATTTCCTGCAAAGGCTTTATCTTGCTCTTCAATGAAAACCAACTTACGCTTAACCTTAGGCTTAGCAACTACATCCCTAAGGCTAACAGACATATCGACATAAACATCAATAAGGTCGCTCGCTTTCACCCCAAGCAATAAGCTCATCATATGTCATATTGCTTGCATCTTTTAATCTTCTTCCATGGATAATCAATTTAGTTGTATAATCATCTTCAGAATCATAAAAGTTAAGATTCTGATAATAAAAATCAAATAAGTTTTGGGGATTATGTGCCATATACATCATTAACTTCCCATATCGATCAGCAAGGTCATACATGGCAGCCACATCCCTATCACATTCTATTAGTTTCGAGCCTACCTCTAATTGACATTGTGGTAAACAGAAAAACAACGAATGGAAATTTAGCTTAGTATGTTCTTTAAGATACTGGCACATACTACTATAGTCCGCCTTCCTATCCTTGGACACACTCCAATAAAAACACCCCATTTTCATACCTCGCGGTTGGAAATAAAACTCACAAAACATGAACGTCAAACAGTAACGAGGATCCAAGTCCAACTAGGTACCATCACACATAAAATACAATACTTTAAAATATATATATATATATATAATTTTACATGTAAACCCTAATTTGGTACGAATATTGAAACATTAAATAGAGACAAAATTGATATGGGGGACCATGACAATAAAGTACCACGAACCTTTCGCAGAATTCAATTTTAATAATTGAACGAAAACGACAGTTGAATTAGATTATTAAGCAGCTAGGGTTCTGGTCGGTAGGAAGTGAATGTGGCCACAAAAAGATAAAGGAAATAAAGTATTAGTGTATCATAAATCGCTAAAATGAAAAAGGCGCTTTTAAAAAGTCGCTCAGAATATTTTGGTTTATGTGATAGTACTTTACAGTTGTCGATGTACTATAATGTAAGAACGTCGAATAAAAAAAGTTGCTTAAAAATTTTCGCAAAAACACAGTTGCTTAAATAATTAGCTAAAAAAATCGCTTATTCAGTTTCACGCCTTTTTTTCACATCTAAGCTATAAAACACACGTATTTATCTATCACAAAACATTAAACCGACTTATCAAATAGCACTGATTAAAATGTACTAACAGTGGTTACACAACACTACTAGTAGTGGTTTAACTCAAGCAGTGGATTCATTCTTCTGGCAGTGGTTTCATCAACTCTAGCAGTGGTTCAAATACTTGGAATAATTCCTGATCTGAGGAACCTAAAACCCAACAACATGCTAGCAGTGGATTGAAAACCACTAGCAGTGGTTTGAAATATCCTAGCAGTGGATACAGCAACCACACTCCAATCTGTTGACCAAGATTACAGCAACCAAATCTAGGCGAAAAATAGTGATATTATTTTAAAACCATGAAGGATTACAATAGATTCACATTAATATGAAGGAGATGCCTAAGTGGGGGATTGCTAAGAAGCCTTAGGTAGGGGTGGTGGTAGATGTCAAGCTTGTATCCTCTTTGGGTAGTTTTAGTATGATCTTTTCTATTCTCTTTCGATGTACTGATAGTGGTTGTAATGTTCCGATGGTTGTAGTAACTGATTCTGATTTTGTTCTCTTTTGATGTATCTGAGGAATATAAAACCCAACATAATGGTTGTGTTGAAAATATATCTGTGAAATTTTTTATTGAAATGTTTGTTTTGGTGTTGTTAATGAAACATATCACGTATAAAGGGGTTGACCGCATGATCAATACGCGCATAAAGTGGCCATATTGAAAAGTGGCCATTTTTTATTGAAATGTTTGTAACAGTCTAAACAGTCCAATCGAATACAAGTATATACACACCCACCAATGAAAGTTTGTTCATGTAACCAAAATAAATAAATAAATAAATAAAACTTAAAATGTCATTCAAGAAACGTATCCGATTTCCTAACAAATATGGAAAACAGGATACTCCAAATCATCATAACAATCTACATACATGAACTTAAACCTTATCATCTTTCCATACTCAAACTCACAATCTTCAAAAAAGTGGGTCCAGTCACCTAATGCATTCACATGATTCACCCGGTATGGATTGTCTCTATGATAGTCAATCTGAATTCGCATCATGTATTCGACTGCATCATTCCTAAAAAGTGCATTTTGAAAAAAATGCATAGGATTATTGTGAAGAAAATGGTCTGGAATATCCTGGTGTTTAACATTTACAAAAATTATATAAATGCATAGAGAAAAAAGTACACACAAAACACAAACTTACAAGTCTAGATAACGCAAGAATTTCAGTAGACCTTCTTTAAAAGACATCAGTTCTCTCACCAAAATGATCAAGGTGACCAAACCATTGGCAAATGTGTTGCATTCGCTCATCACCTGTTTCAAAAATATCAAAATAAATCTTAAAGATATATGTTATGATATTACTAAATATGATTATGAGATTTCAAGCCTACCTCCATCTTCATTGTCAAGATCATTTTGTGGAAAAAAACAATTGCGTCACACCAAGAAACTGCCCCTGTATCTTTGCCCTACCATCGAAACCAAACACGGTTATATTCAAGCTATTGTTCTCCAATTTAGTAAAAACAATAACATCCCCAAATTCAATATCGGAATATTCAAGAGCAGTCGACCACATTTCATCATCCATAACATACAAAGGACGAGGATCATGACCTCCTTCATAGCCCCCAAGTAACATCCACATTAAACTCCATTCCTTCAACAACAACAACAGTACCTTGCAACCCAATACCATCTAGAAAATTACCGGGCAATGTCTGAGACAGCAACATGATTGACAATTATAACATATACAGTAATAAAATACACTTATTTTTAAAAAAACGTAAAAAAAAATTAATTCTTATAAATAACCTGTGGAATATGAGGTATGGCACCGATAACTCGAAACCTTATATGACGACTTTCTACACCAAAGATATTCCTCAACTTCCAACCCATTAGAATCATAACCAGTAATGTAAAAATAGTCATCACCTTCTTGAACAAAGTGTAACATATGAACATCCGTATACATGTTTTCATGAACAAATTCTACCCATTTGTTACCTACAATCCTAATGGGACCTCCTAACCGAGCAACAATCCTTACTTTCTTCTGTTGTCTTTGAATCCCAGTTAAATATAAATGCTGATTCCCATTAAAAGCACGGTTAGCAAATTGAGGAAGCTCAAGAAACCCAGGGTAAAAAGTTATGTTTGGTCGCACCACAAACTCGATTGCCATGATTACCTTATAAACAATTACAAGCATGTAAAGTTAAGTTAATGTGGCCAAAATTTTGATATGAATATAGAAACATAAAATACAGTCAATATTGATATGGGGGACCATGACAATAAAGGATCACAAACCTTTTGAGAAATTCAGTTTTAATAATTGAACGAAAATGACAGTTGCACGAAAACAGCTAGGGTTCTGGTCGGTAGAAATTGAATGTGGCCAAAAATAGTTAAAAGATAAGGTTTTAGTATATCATAAATTGCTATAAAAAAGTCGCTAAGACTATATCGCTACAAAATTCACTTATCTAGTTTCCCGCCAAAATATTTTTACCGCCTAAACACATACAACAATCCACAATGGCTTTGAACTTATCTGAGAAGAAAAAGCTAGATGGTGATGTTACGGATAAGGAGAACCAAGATGGCATTACACTAGAAAAAGTTAAGGCATTGGAAAAAAGGATTAAAGATCTGGAAGAATTCTTTGAAAAACTCAAAGAAAGGAAAGCAACTGAAGAAGGATGTGGTTCTAGCAGTACTGTTTGAATGAATGTAATGGTTGAATAATGAATGATATGAGTGTAACGGTTGACAATGTAATGGTTGTGTTGAAAATCTTATCTATGAAATAATTTATTGAGATGATTGTTGTAGTGTTGTTATTGAGATGGTTGTGTTGAAAATCTTATCTATGAAAAATTTTATTGGCTGATATAACCAAGTCAGAACTGAAATAGACATCAGCATATTTAATCAAAATGATTGCAATGTAACATACACATGGTAGTAGAACCATCATCACATAGTAGTTTGTAACATACACTAACTAGCCTTCACCACAGACTGAAAATAAATTGTTTCATCAGTCATCATGCCTAGAAAGGAACCAAAATACAAATTGTTTAACAGGGTAAATACCACCCTGGAAGATCAAATAACTACCACATGGTAGCCTTCATCATACCTTCGAATTACTTGGATCAGAAGAGGCTGGGTATGACATGGAACCATCAGTTGTGGAACCTTCAACTATCACTTGATCATTAACCAAACTGATTGCCTCATCACCCTTCATATCATCAGATTGTTTACTACCAACTGCTTCAAATTCATCAAATAATCTCCTAGATTTCAAGGTACCAGTTTCAAAACGACTTTTCTTGGACACATATTGAACTACAGTAGAGCTTCCAACTGTAGGAAGGTCATCAATATCATTAAAAAGCCTCTTACACTTTAAAGGGTTGGTTTGAATAGATGGGAGTAAACTAGTATTATGTGGATCCTGAAGGTCATGATTACCAGCAGCCTGAAAGTTGTTAAAAAGGTTCTTACCTCTTAACGGACTAATCTCGAACCCACATTCGTTTGACAAACACTCGGTAACAGTGGACTTCTGTGTTAAAGAATCTTCAAAGTCATTGGACACATAAGGTCGGACTGTAGTCCTTATACAAGGAGGAATGTATTCAAGGTCATTATTACCACCAAATTCAGATTTTCCTCTGAATAAACTAGCTTCAACAAAAGGCTTGACATAAGGTGTCCTAAGGTAAGCTAGTGAATTTTTTTCCTCTTCTTCCCATGCCATTAGTTCTTCAAACGACAGACAATCGACATCTTTTTTTTTTCTTTTCGTGACTTTTAATTTTAGATGTTAGTTCATCGTCTGAGGAATCAAAAGACAGGTTCTTGTGATAGTAGCTAACTAAATGAACCTGTGGCTGATGACAAACATAGATCTCAACTAGACCATGGAGCTCAGCCATGACATACAGTTTCTTGACATCATTATCACCTTCTACAAGGGTCAACCCTTCCTCTAGACTACTACTTGGAAGACAAAAATACCAAGCCCAAATATCCTCCTTAATTTCTTTCAACAGTATGTCACATATTTGAGAATACGATAACCTACTCAACCTAGGTAACCTCAAATGTAAAACATCTCCACCTAAATAGCTTAAGGGATAAAAAAAGAACCGACTGCCATGATAAACATCAAACCCAAGATCTTGACTGTTTTCAGACATTCTGTGTAACAATAGAAATACAGCAAAACAAAATATTGTTGTAAAAAACCAACTTTACTTTACATTAACAGAAAAAAGTAAATGGACAAACCTACAGCCATTCTTGATACCATAAATCACCACAGCCTTTGATTCGTGTTTTGTGATGCCATAGTTAGTAGAAATCGAAAACACAAAATATATGTAAGATAAAGTTTAGTTTTGGTTAATAAAAGGTACAAAAGGTACAAAAGTGAACAAGAAAAAGTGTCTAAAAGGTACAGCCATTCTCTAATGATATATATAAGATATAGTCAAACTCACCCACAAAGTCGCCTAGTTACATGTTGGATAATGCATAAATAGCTATTACCCAATGGACAATACTTGTAAAGTAGCATGCATGGGTTTGCCCTACTTTGTATATCCATAGTTTGATGTGTGCTTTTTTTTTGCTTATTTTTTTAGAAAAATATTACTAGTATACAAATTTGTAGTGTGTCTAATTATCCTATTACATTAGTTTGAAGACAACAATATAATACAACATACTGAATACAAGGGAGCATATGGTTATCAATTTGTTTCAGGTAATACATCAAAACTAGAACATCACTAAACACAAACACGGTGGTTAAAAAAAACCTAGCCATTTGTTCACGGTATGATAGCGCATCCTGAATAGGATCCTTCACATCCAATGATAGACCAAAAGCCAAGCGGTATAAAAAAAATACATACCCAAATACCACAATCACCAAATATCCCGGCCTACTTCGGTACTTGTTCAGCGATAGTAAATGTAATGAAATAACTTGTCGGATCAATGCCTTTCTTCTCAAATACTTGCGCTTGTGCTAGGACCTCAGGTAATTGTAGATGTGGACAAAAGTTACACTGTTATAAGAAATCTAATGTTTTAAAACCTGGTTAAACGGTTTTGTATTAATTCTTATGACATATGAATAAATAGTCAAACCTGTAAACACTCCCTCAGTTTGATATAAAACTCTCGCCATTCCTCTTCAAAAGTTTGACCGCTATCATAAAAGGTAACAATGCCTGTAACTATCTCCAAACGCGCAAGACACCAATGAGCTTCAGTTTCATTAATAGGCATGAAAACCTACAACGTTTGGGTCACAAACATAACATTAATATATGGCAAAATCTAAACAGGTTAATTATATGAATGAGACTAGACTAGAATAAAATATATATATCGTCGCTTACATGGTTAACGTCAGACCATGGAATAGAGTATCTTTCACCATTAGCATACCACAACGACAATGATTTTTGTAACAGAAACTGAACAAAATAGCTACTAACCATCGCCCAATCAGTCGTATCGGGTCTAACATGCCAAAGGTAATTAACCCACAACTCTATGTTCTGTAAATTTCAAAACATGAATGAGTGTGATAAACGTTATAACAAATCAATTCAATAGGTACAGTTGTATGAGTACTTGCCTCATCCCTTAGCCAACCTTTCCTAGGCGGGTCTAAGCAAACCAAACTTTACCAAAACCTTCTATCCACACACACATCGTCACACCAAGGAAACTTGCAGGTAAGAGGTCCAATTTGTCCAAGAAATTCTTCAAACTCATTTGTAAAATGAACTCTGTTGACATCGTTGCTGGAGCGTGCAAGATCCTAGTATATGAAACGATTACACTTATAATCAATTGTCATTAACAAGATATATTTTAAAACGTTGTCAAGAAGTATTTTTCATACCTCAACCCAAGGCGTGACAATTTTAAGTTTTTCACTCATACCTGGATCAGGTAAGCTAGAGCATCGTCTTTTCTTTTCAGCATATGCCTTGGTCCAATAATACAAATTAGCTTCACCCGAACGTTGTTCACTCCTTTTGGAAACTGCAAAACGCGCTCTACTGGCTTTCATATGATCTGAGTTCATGATTGCTTCTCCCATTTTCTTTCGTTCATTTTCATACTGCAACCTCTTTTCCTATTCCCGCATTATCAACTTGTCCTCTTCCATCCGTAACCTCTTCTCTTGTTGCATCAATTGCTACTCTTTTAACTGGGCACTTTGTAATTCTTCATGTCGCAACCTTAATTCTTCTTGGATAATAAATTCCTGTCAGCGTTTATATAGTTACTATCGTTATGATATGTTATGGTACGGAAAGGGTTTTACACTTGTTTACTGATTTTGTAAATTACCTTTGCAACATCGTCATCAGAAAATTCATCTAGCCGCGCTGATGAACTAGTATCAATGCTTGACTGACTTGACTCAAACAAGTCAAGAAAATCATGATTAAGCTCATCACAAAACTGTGCACTTAGATGCCGAAGATCATTAGTTAACTCCAATTTCTCCTAAGAATGAAAAAAAGTATTTATAAAAAGCATATATACGAAAAATAAATTAATTTTTGAATCCACTTCTAGTTATTTTCTAACCACTGCTAACCTTAACAATGCTTTGAGTGTTTGGTTTATGTTTGTGATATGCAGGTATGAACGATTGTTTGTATACTTTGGAGCTTTAGTTGTTTAGTGTTATTATTTAAAAAAAAAAGTGGTTGCTTTATCCACTGCTAGAGTCTTTCAAACCACTGCTAGTGGTTTTCAATCCACTGCTAGCAGGTTCCTGATAATGGATACTTAAGGGGCTGTTTTGTAAATTTGTTGTATCCACTGCTAGAGTCTTTCAAACCACGGATAGTGGTTTTCAATCCACTGCTAGCAGGTTCCTGATAATGGATACTTGAGGGGCTGTTTTCTAAATTTGGTGCAAACGTATTGACGCTAAACAAAAAGGATGTCAAAGTATATATACGAAAAAAAAGGATATATTACCCCATTTCTTTCTCGAGCAAGAACCTGAAATAAATGATACAAAATATTAAGGACATATATTATTATCAGTAGTCGTGTGATTATTGATGGGTCTATGAGGAGAATATAAAGTATAAATAACCTGAATAATTGCCTCGAGTTTGAACAAACGCTTATTTAACTCTATAATAACACCATCCTGTATTATGCTGATCTCTATTATACTGCTCTCACTCCTGCGTATAATAGGTAAATGTTTCCTTTCAGCCTTGCCACGTTTGCGTCGCTGCCATCTTCTTCAACCACTCGTCAGAAGATGTGTGGTTTTCACCGTGGAGTTCTAGGTATGTAATCATGGAAAACGCCGTAAACTTTATATACCAATCAGATCTCCTCTCAGCTATTGTCGGTGTAAGTTCTTTAACAGGATTGGAATCCTTAAAAATGAAATAATAATGTTGAATAAAACATTGCATTAATGTAGAATAAAAGATTGCATTAATAAGAAAAATTTGATAAATACTTTTACCTTTCCAAAAAGAAACTTATAATCAGATCTTTTGAAGGGTGTATTCTTTGACCACGCTACTCTTCTTGGCATAATATCAGGAACTTTATTCCACCATAGAATGCTTCTTTCAAATGACTCTAGTATCCATATCTATACGGATTTTGCAAGTTCAATAAAAATATAATAACATAAAATATTGATACATAAAATGACTCCAGTGTATATTGATACATAAAATATTAACCTTGAAAGCCCAAACGAATCCTGACAGTGTATAGGTTGGAACAAACATGTGGTCTTTGTTAATACCTTGAAGCAAATCCCACTTGTGTTTATCCGCAACATCCAAAATTTCATCATACAAATGCCTCCAAATATGCTCTCCCCATGGAAAGGCATCCCAATCATCTAGGTTTTCAACTAATCACATGAGAGTATCATCAACTTCCTGAACCAATAATCTGCCCATGAAGATAACCTCCAAAGCTAACAATAGACAAAGACGTACTGCATCTTCGTCGCATATGATACCAAATGCCTCTTCATCCTCAATTAGACCAAGAATATCTAAGTTTGTAATTTTTGAACCTGAACGTTTTGGGAAAACCCTTTACCTAAAATTGAGGTGTCCAGACCTATATTTTTCAAAACTTACTTTTCCAAAATGAAAACCAGTGATAAGCGAAAACTCTGGACGACTGAAATGTAGGGGACGGTCTTCAATATAATATACAATCGGCATATCATAATGATTTCATTCAGATAACATTGTTTTTGTAAAATATAATCTATCATATGTGTTTCGTGGTCAAAATAAGAAAGGTCCAACCATTTACCGAAACAACTTGGATTTTATTAAAGAAAAGTAGTTTGGTTTACTTCTGATGATGATTTTCGCCTCATATTCCTACAAATGAAAAATAAAAAATAAATAAATTAATTATATATATATATATATATATATATATATATATATATATATATATATATATATATATATATATATATATATATATATATATATATATATACATATCAAAACATATTTTACTTAATTACATATAAGGAGAGTAACAAAGCTGCATTCAATCATCCAAGCATATTGTACAATCATCCAAGCATGCACATTATTTACAATTAAAGTATATTGTACAATTTTGTAATAAATACCATATATTACTTAATTCCTCAATGTATTTATTGCAAACGGTACAACAACAAAGCATCACATCTCCAAACACCAGATAAATTAAAAACCCCAAGACAATCAAAAACCTTTTTCTAACTTAAATAAACTAAATTGTTGTTGCAAAACTACGATTAAACATGATTAATTTCAAATAAAATACGGAAAAAACAAAGATACGAACAATTTATATATATGAATATAGAAATACATACCCGAATACGAAACATTTTTTTGCAGGATTTCGAGAAGACGGATAGATCTTGCCTTGTGGGAGTATTTTGTAATGTATGTGTTATTCTAATTCATCGAATAAAGGTTATGAAAGATATGTGATATGAAAAAGCGCTGAAAAAAAAAAGAATACGCTTAAGTAAAAAGTATTTTACTGTAAAAAAAAGGATAAGAGTACAAAAGTACAATCTTTAAAAAAGCGCTCAAATTAATTCGCTTAAGTCATTCAAGTTGGGAAGGGCTAAAGAAATAAAATAATAGTTTCCAAAGTGTGACTTTTCCTCGAAAATAGCAAAAAAATTCGCTCGAATCTTAAAAAGTCATTTGGATCTAAGTCGATTATAAATCATAGGTACGAAAAGGAACTTTCAATGATTGGGTTCGGAAAAGTGGAAGGACACTTGGCGCTCCTTGATTGGAAGGAAAAAGTCGCAAGTCTCAAGGTATATTTAAGAAATACCCCAACTTTTTTCCTAAAAAGTTTTGACACCTTGAGCAAAAGGTATATTTGCATAATTACCCCTTTAGAATACACATATCCAAAAACTATAATACATTAATCAAACTATAGAAATGTTGTTTTTTAACCAATAAGTTTACAATACATTAGGGAGTTCAGTAGTATACCAGCTGAAGCTTCCCATTACAGAGGTCAATTTTTATTCCTTGTCTCCCATAATATTATATGCCCAAGAATTTCTATTTGCAGTTGATACGATACCTTCTGTATAATATTGAGGAATAATAAGACCGTCCATCTCGTATATGCATATACATTCTCCAAGCGTGATATATGCCCAATTCCTGACCGTAACATGAAAACAAAGAAAGACTTTGCTTACAAACTTGGTCTATAATATTCAGAAAAATAACTAAAGTCACATGTCACCTGATATAGAAGAAGACAGTAGAAATAAATAGATAAACAACCTTATGAAGTTGCACCCGCACATGTATCGTCATCATGTAAAGTAGACGAACCACTTGGTCCATCAACAGGCCAACACCTATTCGTTTACCAATACCTATTTATTTACTAATACCTAATCGGAGTATATTTATTTAGTAGTACATTGAAAGTTTGAGCAAGTCAAAGTTCTACTATTTTCAGTAACCACGTATTCCAAAACACCTATTCCACGAAGAACGTGGACCATGCACCTTATTTAGCTTATTCATTGTACGTTTAAAACTAAACCATGAGAAGGACTTGATAGTTCATGGGTAAAGAAAATAGGTAGAACCTTATGGTAAGTACACTAAAAGTGAGGCCCAATATTGAAGGGTATGGTCTTTGTCAATTAAATCAAGACGTAAACAATAAATTATAAGAGGTTAATGCAAATTAAATTCATTTTAACTGAAAAGTATGCGGGTTGTATATTTGACTCTAGTTTCTTAAATAACCACCAAGTTAATAGTTAAAAAGTGTTTTGGGTTAGCCAAAGTCGACCCATTTTGAGAATACTCAATCAAAGTTGCCCGGTGTTGTTGTAATTAAACTGAAGAGACATAGAATTAGGTGTGATTTTTGCTAAATTTTAACTCCATATGATGTTACTTGATATTTTAAGATGATGGTGGTGAAGAACAATAACAATTAGTATTAACAAGTTGTTTTATTAAAACACGTTTGCCATATTGCTCTAGCTATCTTTACTATATAAAATGGAAAAAAGGTCAAAGGTGAAAGTGAAAACTTGAAATTTGAAACTTGAAAGTCAAAGTTAAATATTAAGGAAAAATATTATCTTTAGGATCCCTCTAAAATGAATTCATAATTTTCACTAAATAAACCAAAACAACTTATAAACCTCAATACTTGTGCTACTTTTTCTCGTATTCAATAGAAGATAAATACTGGTAATTAATAATTGATTTGCTTTCTTGTTTCATAGCCTTCTATGTTACTGGAATTTACATAATTTTTGTTTTGTGTTAGGAAATTAAAAAAATATGTTTTAGTCCCGTTAGACAAGTAAAAAGAAAGATAAAATTTTTGAAAGGTGAGCAATAATTACTAAAAAAACATATTAATGACGTAAGAGGCCCACGAAAACTAATATAAACATCTTGCAAATAAAATGTTTATCTAACTATCTTATAAAATATAAAGGTCTTTTCTAGCATTAAATGACTAAGACTCTTAGGGCACGTTTGGTTGAGAGAATTTCGAAGAAATAAAATGAAGCAAAGAATATAATCTCAGAGAATAGAAATCAGTAGAGAATTTTGTTCAATTCTAATGTTTGGAAACAACAGAGACTTGACTCGAGAAATGATTTTTTTTTTTTTATTTAAATAACATTTTGTCATATAAGACTCACATGTATTTGTTTGTTGATTTAAAAAAAATATATTTTTCTATTTTTTATTCTTAAAAAATAATAAATTATTTAAAAATATCTTTTTAATTTATTTTTAAAATTTATTTACTTTCTTTAAAAAATATTTTTAAAAATGTATTTATTAAAAAAAAAAAAAAAAAAAAAAAAAAAAAAAACTTGTTTTTCTAAAAGTTATTTAAAAAAAAAAAATTAATTATTTTTAAAAATTTATTTATTTAAAAAAACTTATTTTAAAAAAAAAAACGTATGTTTGAAACTAAAGTACAAATATAATGAAAAAAAAAAAAAAAACATATCATGAAAAAATATTACGAATACTAACAATTCTCATTTCTCCAATTTCCCAACTAAAAAGGATGGAAATCAAACTCTAAAATTTACACTACCAACTCCTTACTAATTCTTCCAAATTCTCCTCATTTCTCCACCTTTTAATTTCTCTAACCAACCAAACAAGAGAATTCGATTCATTTCCATTTCTTTTTTACCGTTTCTCTATACCAAACACACCCTTAAAGTTAAGCAATACAAAAAACAAAGCAAAGTTTATAGGTAAACTAAACATACTTTTGGTTAAATCTAAAGAAAGGAGGTTATGAACATAGTTTTGGTTAAATCTACTGTTTTATGGTTATCTTTATTACACAGAGTAATTATAAATGGCACTGAAGTACTAAAGTAAAAAATTGAAAGTTAATAGTCAATATTAAATGTTGAACCAATTATCTTTAATGCATTGTTGAATGTTGAGGAAATAATTTTCATATGTAATATAATTACTATTAACTTATCAATTCTATAACTATATGTATATAATTACCATTAAAAATGCAAACTAATATTAAATAGAAACAGATTCGGCATATTTAAAGTTGGAAAGTCAATACAACTTCTTTTATTATTATTATACATACAAAGCATGTATCCATATTTTTGAAACTTAAAAAGTGAGTAATGTTAAATTTCTGAAATTCCTTTCAAACTAAAATTTCTACATAAAAATTCAAAGAATTTGACCTTAATGAAATAGCTACTATAACAATTCATACCTAAAATTTCAAAGAAATGTATGACAACTTTTACTAATGTAATTTCCCAAAAAACAATTTATTTATTTAAGCGTAACACTAATAATTTCTAAAAGTTTACCAACAAATTCTGTTTTATAAGGCACCATATTACAACTTATTTTTTATTGTTATGTTAGTTCATAGTGTGTGTATCATATGCGATCTCAGTTATTAAATATTAAAATGTGTGCAATGACCATATGATCTTTAAAAATATTGTTTTGACATTTATATATAGTATAGTTGAAATTGCAGGGATATTGTTGTGAATAACTTGAATGTTTACAATCACAAAATATTGTATCGATTTATTATTTAGTCACGGGGTTCATTTTTTTTGTTCTTGTTCTTGCGCATTAAATACGTTAAATACAAATCTGTTTCCAAATATTGCTATAATGATTGTGATTGATTGGTGCTTTAATCGTTGATTGTTCCGGCGCATTAATTTCAAAGATATTATACAAAGTTTCCTGAAATAATTTGGTCAAAATACATTATACAACCGGTGTATATATTTTTGTTAAGTTTCTTATGTTTGAAGTTTTTTTAATTGGGTCAAATCTCATGCCTTGATGAATGATAACTACAAAGTGAAGCAAATCAAAGAGTTCTGTCAAAGAGGATTCAACACCTCAAATGCTATGTACTAAGAAATTGTTCATGTCGAGTAACGTGCATTGTTAGTTATCTCATAATTGATGTAATGTTTTATTTTCAGTTTCAATAAATATTTTTATATGTTCTTTGATACATGTTAATAATTCTTGCTTCAGTTGAATTATCGCATGTTACGAAACACTTACCACAATATCGCATATCGTTAATTATCTGCCGCTAGGAACCGCTGCCGCTAGGCGCGGGTACTCGTCTAGTAATTACAAAATGCAAAATGACGTAAAGAAATAGAGTAATAAAGTAAATATTTTAGAGGAGTCATTACTTTTACATACACCATGTAAATCCACATATATAGATTCTGATAAGCTAGTATGATATGTTAATTATCTTTATTTTTATCTTTATCTTTACCATATAAAATAGAAAAAATGTGGTGAAAGTGAAAACTTGAAACTTGAAATTTGAAACTTGAAAGTCAAAGTTAAATATTAAGAAAAAATGTTATCTTTAGGATCCCTCTAAAATGAATTCATAATTTCCACTAAATAAACCAAAACAACTTATAAACCTCAATACTTGTGCTACTTTTTCTCGTATTCAACAGAAGATAAATACTTGTAATTAATAATTGATTTGTTTTCTTGTTTCATAGCCTTCTATGTTACTGGAATTAACATAATTTTTGTTTTGTGTTAGGAAATGAAAAAAAATATGTTTTAGTCACGTTAGACAAGTATAAAGAAAGATAAAATTTTGAAAGGTGAGCAATAATTACTTAAAAAACATATTAATGACGTAAGAGGCTCACGAAAACTAATATAAACATCTTGCAAATAAAATGTTTATCTTACTATCTTAGGCTGCCCCAATAAGGAGGCTCAATCCTTCCCATTTTCTCTGCCACGTCAGCTTTCTTTCTCTAGCGACCTTCAGGCGATTAGGTGCCCTAGTAAGGGCCGACCATGTTCTTTTTTTATTTATTTTCTAATTCAAACATTTTAAAAAATTAATTCAAAATTCATTAAAAATAAAAACATTACAATACTAAATAAAAGCATTAATATATTAAAAATAAAAACGATACGAAATACATAAATCATAAATCTTAATCAATGCCCCGCATGCGTAATCATACTGAAGGAGACCGATAACCGCAAATTTCTCGCGAGCCAAATGTTCCTCGTCTAGCAGAGGTTGCCCAACAAATCTAGCAGACGAACTTGATGCACCTACACCATCGGTTTTGTTCTCCCGATAGCTCCAACTGATTTTGGTGCTGATGTTGTTATGTATTTGTTGGACACATCCCCACAACGCGTCAACAATGTCGTTGTCTTTGCGGGCTTCATCCATCAAAAATTTGTCGTTCGCAGCTTTTCGTTCAGGCGTAATGTCTTTGCAAATCGTGTAGTCTTCTCTCATACATTGCTTCTCTGCCCTTGCCTGCTCAAACAAATTGATAATGTCTATAATAACGGTTTAAAGAAGTAAGTGGCTTGTTTCATTCGATCGTGTACACGACTAGGTTGGGTTCAAAAGCTGGTGCGATCGAGTTGCCACAGAAGGGGGATCGACATACAATTGATCAACATAGTCGATCGTTGTATATCACTGAGGGCAGCCTTATAAAATATAAAGGTCTTTTCTAGCAATAAATGACTAAGACTCTTAAAGTTAAGCAATACAAAAAACAAAGCAAAGTTTACAAGTAAATTAAACATAGTTTTGGTTAAATCTAAAGAAAGGAGTTTATGAACATAGTTTTGGTTAAATCTACGGTTTTATGGTTATCTTTATTATATAGAGTAATTACAAATGGCATTGAAGTACTAAAGTGAAAAATTGAAAGTTTGAAAGTTGAAAATCAAGATTGAGTGTTGAACCAATTATCTTTAATACATTGTTGAATGTTGAGGAAATAATTATCATACGTAATATAATTACCATTAACTTATCAATTCTTTAACTATATGTATATAATTACCATTAAAAATGCAAACTAATATTAAATAGAAACAGATTCGGCATCTTTAAAGTTGAAAAGTCAATACAACTTCTTTTTTTATTATTATACATACAAAGCATGTATCCATATTTTTAAAACTTAAAAGTGAGTAATGTTAAATTTCTGAAATTCCTTTCAAACTAAAATTTCTACATAAAAATTTAAAGAATTTGACCTTAATGAAATAGCTACCATAACAATTCACACCTAAAATTTCAAAGAAATGTATGACAAATTTTGACAGCTTTTACTAATGTAATTTCTCAAAAAAAAAGATTTTAATTTATTTAATCGTAACACTAATAATTTCTAAAAGTTTACCAACAATTTATGTTTTATAAGGCACCATATTACAACTTATTTTTTATTGTTATGTTAGTTCATAGTGTGTGTACCATATGCGATCTTAGTTATTACATATTGAAATGTGTGCAATGACCATATGATTTTTAAAAATATTGTTTTGACATTTATATATAGTATACTTGAAATTTCAGAGATGTTGTTGTGAATAACTTGAATGTTTACAGTCGCAAAACATTGTATCGATTTATTATTTAGTCACGGGGTTCATTTTTTTGTTCTTGTTCTTGCGCATTAAATACGTTAAATACAAATATGTTTCCAAATATTGCTATAATGATGGTGATTGAATGGTGCTTTAATCGTTGATTGTTCCGGCGCATTAATTTCAAAGATATTATACAAAGTTTCCTGAAATAATTTGGTCAAAATACATTATACAACCGGTGTATATATTTTTGTTAAGTTTCTTAGGTTTGAAGTTTTTTTAATTGGGTCAAATCTCATGCCTTGATGAATGATAACTACAAAGTGAAGCCAATCAAAGAGTTTTGTCAAAGAGGATTCAACACCTCAAATGTCGTGTATTAAGAAATTTTACACGTCGAGTAACGTGCATTGTTAGTTATCTTATAATTGATGTAATGTTTTCTTTTCAGTTTCAATAAATATTTTTATATGTTCTTTGATACATGTTAATAATTCTTGCATCAGTTGAATTATCGCATGTTACGAAACACTTACCACAATATCGCATATCGTTAATTATCTGCCGCTAGAAAACGCTGCCACTAGACGTGGGTACTCATCTAGTAAAAGAAAAACAAGAAATTTTGAAAGTATTTAAGAAAATATTGAAATTGAATAACTAATTGCATGGCAACGTTGCACGTTGATAAACTTAAAACCATCTATGGAAAATAACTACTAATTTCCGGCAACTTCGAATCACACTAATTAGCATACTAGACATGAATGATGCATCACACGAATTAGATACTACATATGCATGGCAATTTTTAGACACCCTAATAGTCGAGATTGGGCTTGTTGTTTCTATATGTTGTTTGTTTTAAGAATTTTTGCTAGAGTTAAATTATCGTATGTTACAACCATTTGCAATTACATTTTGATATTTTCATGTTCTATTTTGAACGTTATACTAAACACTTACCATGATATCACATATCAGTAATCGTCTGTTGCTAGGAATTTCCGTTGCTATGCACGGTTATATATAATAGGTGTATCCTAAATTAATTATCAACGTACACCTATATTTATATCTAAACTACATATAATACAAAAACGGTCAAACCTTGAAAGTGAAAAACTGAAATTAGAGTCAAACCTTGAAAGTGAACAAACATCCATGTTGTTCTAAGGAAACGATTGCTGGCATTGGGGGTTTTGAAAGAAATGGGGGTTTGGAAAGAAATGACGTTTGAAAAGTATTCAATGAAAAAGAGAAGGAAAGTATTCATTCGTGTAACAACTTCCCTATTACTGAAATTTATTTAAGGTAAGTTCAATAAACTGAAGTTGACTTTTTAAAGTAGCAAATATTCGCTCGTCTACATTCATATTATTGGAGATGTATCATTTATAATGTAAGGCTAATGCTAATGGTTCGGTTGGTTGACCCCCAATAGAATTGGTGACCACAATATCCTCACTAGCTCAACCGGATTGGTGACCGGTCCCGCTAACCTTTTAATTGTTTTGGTTTGTCAGCGAACCACAACTTTCATTTTCTTTTGTGTGTGTGAGTGTGTTTTTTATTAGTTTTTGTGGGGTATGTTTTTGTTGTGATTGCGGTCGCCTTATTAGAAACTTGTGGTTGGGTGTAGTCTTGGAGAGAGATAGCTGATGTAACGCTGATATGGCAGAGGGTGACCATGATATTTATGGTTGCTATTAGCGTTGGCCTAAAGCAATAAAAAGACACTCCATCTTATTCCTTTCTCTCTTTAAAGAACAAAAATCAACACACATATAACCACCACTACTGTTAAGCCCCCAAAACCGAAAAGGTAAAACTTTTTAAAATAACGGAAATTGGATTGACTTTCATGATATTTTGACTAAATAATTATGACGTGAACTATGAAGGAAAGAAGACTCGAAAAATTCCTTTTAAGTTTGATTTGTAAGAAGATACTCATTATGTCATCCTGACGGGCAGATGCCGTCACTCACATAATCCGACGCCGTCCTCCCTTAACGGAATGTCAGATCATAAATAAACATTAAAGCCTGACGGCTCAGGGGTTTTATAACCCGACGTCGTCAGCTCGAAATGGGACAACGTCACCCTTTAACTGGGGCACCGTCTGAAATAGGAAATAACCTGACGGCTCAGAACAATTTTAACTAGACGGGGTCACCAACTCTGGTGACCCCGTCTGGTGCCCAGACCTGCACAATCAGTGTAGATTTCCTACATTTTAACCGAAAGTTTATAACCCAACCATTTAAAACAACACTAAGAAGTCCAAATTGACCCAACAAAAATACAAATACTATTACTATATAACCCTTGATACATATCATTCAAAACAAGTCAAATGGCATTGTGCCAAACATCATTTTACCCATAATTTGACCCATGACTACAAGGGTTTGACACTAAAAGTTAAGAAACATTTAGACATCACTAAGAACATATATACAACCAAAAGTAAGGAAAAGACCATATGACCCGAATATATGCCAAAACGAAATTTTACTCTTCGGGCTTCCAACTTCAACACCTTGATCCAAAAGACTAACACAACTAGAAGTTCAAGTATGGTCCATCCTATACTTGATTCTTACCCTTATCCTCCTTGCTAGAACCTACAAAACATCATCAACTATAACGTAAGTGTATTGCTTAGTAAGTAAATGGATTATATGTAAAGTAAAACTTTAACAACATAAGAAGATTTATGGAGTATCTATAACATGAGAACATACCTTCAATTTCATAATTATACTACTTGACAAAATAAAAGCTATGGATCCAAGCTACTATTACAAGCTCCAACAAGACTATAACAAATTCAATAGTTCATAATTAACACACTACAATATAAACCCATTATACTTACCTCCAATTTGCTCAATAGGTTTTCTACCAAGTAAAGTCACCACTCCCTTAAGCTTCCTAAACAATAATTAATCTTAATTAGAGACTATAACTAGTAATTTCAATGAATTGGACATCTTCTATTACTAATTTAAACTTCTAAAATTCAAAACCCTTATCTTAAAGATCGGGGAAGATGCTTACTTGGTTTTGAGGTATGAAACTAAGGGTCTAACAATCTTAATAGCCACCACCACAAGCTCAATTTAAAGGTCCTTGGTATGTCTTCTTCTCTCTCCTTTTTACTCTTTCTTCACCTCCAGGTTTTCTCACAATTTTCTGGATATCTTTCCTACAATATCATTTTATACTCTTATTTATTTCACTTAGTCCTAATGGCAACATTAGTCCCCTTATTTTAAGATTCTTATACATTGACCACTAAAGTTCCTAATTTACTTACTTAGTTGAATATTTAAAAAATAAAATTTGAAATGCCAAAATAACATAAAGGACCAATACTAACATTTAATAATACCTTGTCGGGATACGAGTGTAACATTTAATAAAGGAAGCGTTCTGGCTTCAGCAAGAAAATAACTTTGTGATTCTCGATGTGAGACCATTAGCAGATTTCAAAGAGGTTAATAAAGTTAATCTTTTCTCCAAGACCACTATATGAATTAGCAATATTTTACTAAAGGCATGTGGGTTGTGATTTTGTTGTGGGTGTAGGCGCATCCCGGACAACTGAAAACTGTATAAATTTTAAGCATACTTTTCCATGACAGCTGTGTCGACACCACCAACAGAACACGTTACACTTTTTTTTTCTTTCCAGATCTAACCACCATCGCCTCTTTTCGCATAATTGATTTTGTTAGTTTAGTTTATTTTTAAGTTTCACTTTGTTAGTTTATTGTTAATATGTGATTGATGTGGCCAATCTAATGCTTGAAAATTTTTTTGGTGGTGTTTTACAGTGGAGTGAAGATGCAAAGATGGAGTTAAATGGATGGAAATTTTGAAAATAATGATCAACGTATAAAGATGAATATGGTTGTCTGGTAGTTTTCTTTTATTTGTTTTTGAGATTGTTGGTATGTTCATTTAGATGTGTGTGTTTTTGGGTTTGGTTTTGTTGGTTTCATACTTATTCAGTGGCGACGACAAAGATTCGAAGTTGTATGCCCATTTGTTTCATTGTGCCGTCCCATGTGTTAATAGAAATAAGCCGTAAAAACGTTTATTTATATTTTACGATCTTCTAATGTTTTGTCGATAACAAACGTAAAATCATTTTAACGAAACAAATAAAATACGTAAATGCTTTGAGTTAATAGTTTCATAACACACTTACGTTTTCACATAAAATACTAAAACATGTATAAGTGATTTTATGATTTAGATACATATGTACAACAACTAGTGTTTACATATTGGGTTAGCATATGCTTAACTAAGTATACCAAAATGGGTAAAAACAAGTATATACTAAAATGGGTAAAAACTAGCAAATGGTATTGACCCATAAGAAAACCATGGATCAACCCATAACCCATGACCCATGACCCATAACCAAAAATACCCATGGGCAAAGAGGAGTGTTCCACGGATCCCTGGCTTTGTGCTAGCCGGATCCCTTGTGGCAGGGATCCGTGGGATCCGGGGAACAGTAGAGAATTTTCTCTATAAATAGAGAGCCACTTTTTCCTTTCTACTCATCACTTCGCATACATACTTCCCAAGTATTCTAACCCTCTAACCTCAGATCCAAGTGATCTATGTAGTTTGTCTTTTGTCTTTGTGTGATCTTCTAGGTTCCTCTTAAAGGCAAGATCACCACTTATTGAAGACGTGCAAGCTCAAGTCCATAGGTTACCATGCTTCGTCATCATCAAGACAACTAAATTTCTCTTGTTGATAGTTCTTCCTTTCTCCATAGATGTTGGGTTGATGGCATTAGAGAAGAATGCCGAAAGTATCAAGATGAAAGCATTAGTGAAAGGTGCTCATCATCCGTGTCAAAGCATTAGTGAAGAATGCTAAAGGTGTCAAGACGAAGGCATTAGTGAAGGGTGCCAAGCGTTGTGTCTAAGGCATTAGTGAAGGATGCCAAAGAATCAAATCGAGTCGCATTTGGGAAGAATGCCTAGGTAGTATAATCGATGAGGTGCATCGTTATACATATTGTTTATTTCCAAGGATGGTGATATCCTTGATGGTATTGTAACAAGGAGTGGATCTCCTTGATATTAGGTGTTGTGTAGTGAAGGGTAGTAGTTCCTCCATAGTAATGGAACTATGTGCTTAGCCTAGTACCTAATAAAGGGTAGGCGACGTTGTGATAGGATTAGTTCTCCTTGGTGTGAAAGAACTCGGTGGTTAGCCTAGCACCGTATAAAGGGTAGGCGACTTTGTGTTAGGTGTGGTTCGCCTTGGTGTAAAGGAACTCGGTATTTAGCTTTGTACCAGAAAAAGGTTAAGCGACGTTGTGAAGGCTTCTCCGCCATAAGGAGTTGGTGTAGTGTTTACGAACTCTCGAGTAGGTGACTCGGGGAGTGGAGTAGGGCAAGGAAGGTGTCCTTGTAGCCGAACCACTATAAATAACTTGTGTCGTGGTGATGTGCTTCTTACTCTTTATCTTTCATTACACGTTTATATATCTATCTATCAACGTCCAACATAAACAACTAAATAGATTGACATAAGTCGATCTAAATATTTAAAAGGAAGTTTTAAATTGGTAAAACTATTCAACCACCCCTTCTAGTTTTCCACAATTAGCATCAGAGCTTCGTTACCAAGTTTCTTAAAGTATGTTGTACTTTAAAAACTTGATACGATCCATGTATGTTTGAAAACTACAAAGAAGGATTATTTTTGTCATATTTTAAAAAATCGTTATATTGTTTATTGTTGGACAATGATAGAATGCTCTAACAATTTTTTTAAAGCATTATCCATACTTGGATTTGGAGTTACCAAGAAGATCATAAAGAAGTTATCTAAATATTTCTTTTCGCAAAAAGAATGTTTAGTATTCTTACAACATAAATCTGGAGATTCCAAGAAGATCACAAAACATCTAAATACTTCTTTTCTTAAAAAGAATATTTAACAAATGTATGATCTTGAATTACTTACCTTTATTGTTATTCTTAAAATCTTAGTTGCATGATTTATTAGTAATTATTCTAGTAATTATTCATATTATAGTCATAATCTAAATAGTATTCTTCGACTTATTTGTATAGACTACATTACCAACTCGTAATAACAATATCTTGGTTATTCGATAACCTCAATCATTATTCATCACAAAGGATTTATTGACACTTCATCTATGTCAATAAATATCCATGTGAAACTTCTTATATTATGATAAAATGGGATTTTATTATAATGTTTTAAAAGCTTCTCAAGAATTGAAACTAATTCTTAAAAAGGGAACCTCGTCCAATAGGAATAGTATTAAATCGTCAAAAACCTCAAACCACAAGTTTTAGAACCTTAAAAACACTAGGCGCTTTTTAGAACTCCCAAACCAAAGTTATCAAGGAATGTTTGAGCTGACTTTTGCTGTCATGCCGGATCCCTAAGTTTATACTAGCCGGATCCCATATGAGAGGGATCCGCGGGATCCGTGCAACAGAAGACAGTATATGCTCAAGAATGATCACTGTGGATGTTCCACAATAATACTCACCTCAAACACTCACGAACAAAACCCAGGTACTGTTCATAGGAGCAATTTTATCATTCCTCTCAAGTTTAACAATCACTTGTGTAAGTACAATCTTCACTACATTGTTAAGTTAATTCTTTAATTTCTAAGATTACAATTTCTTCATCTTTAAGAGTTGGGTTCAAATGGGTTTATCATAATTTGTCACCACATTGTTTTCTAAGATAGTCTAAATCAAAGAATTAACATTGTTAATACAAATTAAACACATTTCTTGAACTCAACAAAGATGACGAGCGCAAAATTGTGATCAAACCCTCTAGGTTACTATTCACCATTAACACCACATTGTGGTTGTATTGTTTAGGAACATCATGCCAAGCAACAAGCAACAAGATTACCAAGACACCACCCACTACATACCCATGTACCATAGGAAAAATGGATTAAGTCCGGACGATAGGAAAGCCTTTAAGTTGCTTGAAAGGAGACTCTTTCATGAAGGTAGAGTCGTTGATCCATCATTTCTTGCAAATACCGACATGAGGGAAGTATTTGAAAATATTGGGTTTGATTGTTTATTGGATATAAACGAGCAAATTTACCCGGTCTTTGTGCTTGAGTTCTACAAGACTATGGGCATAATTAGAAATGATGATGGGTCCATCTCAATTGAATTCACCATAAATGAACAAGAGTTAACCCTCTCACTTGAGGAGTTTGGAAGAATAATAGGGGTGTCACATGATGGTGTTTGCATGTATTCTAATGAATGGTCGTTGAAGGAGATACACTCTATGGTTGATCATCACGACATTTATCACGCAACAATCCCGGAAGCAACCACGGTAAGGGATACCGTGTTTATGCCAAGAGCATCCCCATCAAGAGTTACTAGGAAGTCGAAAGTGATCTATAGATATCCTTTCCAAATGGAGCTCTCGGAGATGTATGCGTTGTATAGAAAATGGGAAGATGTGATAAGGGAGAATGTGGTGTGTCTAGTAGGAAACAAGGATCACCCCAACGCATGTCTAAGCTTCATGATCTATTGTCTTGTGACCGAGACTCGCTTCAACATTGCCTACTACATGGTCAAAAGAATGGCAAGTGTAAGAAGCATGGACAAGATGGTGTTTCCATATGCAATGCTTCTAACACGTCTTGCCAAATTCATCTTTGCATTAGACCCTTCCCCACAATCCTTGGATCATAGCTTTTGCAATAAGGTTATGGTACCATTAACCGAAGGTAGAACAACAAGGTTCATGGTGGAAGGCAAGAGGCCACACCCACCCACGGATTCCTCAGATGAAAGGGAGAGGCAAGGAGAAGGTGAAGGGAGTAGTAGCAACCCACTTGAAAATATCGATCTTGACCCCTTGGACTACATTAACCAATTGCCAAACATCCCTAATGAATCACCCAAATGGTAACAAACCAAGGGAATCTTCAAATGCTTCGCCAATTTCTTGAGGAAGAAGAAGTGAAGATGGTTTGATAAAGAATGGAGGACGAGTGAAGAAGTGAAGAAGGAGAAGAAAGGTAAGGTCTTAGAACTCAAATGTATGATGAACAATTTCAAAAAATGGTTTGTAAACACTTTAAACTATGCTCGTAGTATCTAGGTATTGCCATATCTTGGCACTAAACAATCCTAACTTAGGTATTTGGAAAATGAGATTTTACGACTCCTTTAGTGGTCGTCGTCACTCATTCTAGGAATTTTGGCTCTTCCTACTTTGATGTACATTATATTAGTTGTGAAATTGCATTTAGTCCCCATAGAAACAACTAGGAAAGGCATTTACTATAAAGTGAAAAGTTGCACATTTCCTGAAAGCTCTCTGATCTGCAGTTGGCGGATCCCAGCTTTTTAACTAGCCGGATCCCTCCCATAAGGGAACCGCGGGATCCGTGGCATCTGATATGCAATACAGATTTGGCTACATCAAAATAGTCTACTAGATCACCTCAAACAAGTCAAACATAAGATACTAGAGCCAACTAAGTCTTCCTCAAACAAATGAAAACCTCACCCTATCCATGGCTTATCTAGGATATATTTTCGAAATATTGTTGATTTATCAACTAGTCAAAACTCACCATAACTCCGCTCCAACACTCACACATTATCTATCACGTTTGACAGCACTTAGTTAGGTATATCCACTAGTACAAAAACGAGATTTGGTCACGCATGGTCGAAATGGAACAGCCACACATTCGCATATTTGTGTGGCTGAAGGTACGAAAATTGACAACATGTACTAATTAGTCACACATGAAAATTTTGATTGTGTGACCATTAGAATCAGATCGCCACACAATTGAACGTTGTGTGGCTAAAGGTATCTCGTGATTTTGTTTCGCATCATTTAGCCACACATGAATTTGGAACGCGTGACAAATACAAGTAACCTTGATGCGTTAGTCACACGAAGTAATTTTTGTGTGTCTAAATCATAGAGTCAAGTTTTGTCACACATTATTTAAGTGGTGGTGATATGTTTTGCCAACTCTTTAGCCACATCCGAAATTGGAACGAGTGACAAATGAAAAGTAAGGTTGAAGCATTAGTCACGATATACATATAAACAGTGACAAATATATGTCACACATTTGAACACTGTGACCAAAAGCCATATATGGTCACACTAAATGTTTTGTCACACATTCGTTAAGTGTAGCCAAAATCCAGTACATATGGTCACGTAAGTTAATATGTGTGTTTAAAGTTTAGTTTGTGTTAGCTTGCCAAAAGCTAATCTATATAGTCACATTTACTACTAACACTGTGACCAAATGCCATATATGGTCACACTAAACATTTTGTCACACATATTACTTAAGTGTAGCCAAAATCAAGTACATATGGTCACGTAACTTTATATGTGGCCATTGGATGATCAATAGTCACACAAAATACAAGTTTCTTCACTTTAAACACCATATGGTCACACTTATTAACACTTTTAGCCACTTTATGGTTAATTGTATGTGACTAAATACCCAAAACAAACATGCTTTGTGTGACTAAATGTTAGAAAAGGCCACACAAACATAAAATTCATGTGGCCATTGGATGATCAATAGTCACACAAAATACACGATTCTTCACTTCAAACACCATATGGTCACACTTATTAACACTTTTAGCCACTTTATGATTAATTGTATGTGACTAAACACCCAAAACAAACATGCTTTGTGTGACTAAATGTTAGAAAAGGCCACACAAACATAAAATTCATGTGGCTATTGGATGATCAATAGTCACACAAAATACATATTTCTTCACTTTAAACACCATATGGTCACACTTATTAACACTTTTAGCCACTTTATGATTAATTGTATGTGACTAAATACCCAAAAGAAACATGTTTTGTGTGACTAAATGTTAGAAAAGGCCACACAAACATAAAATTAATGTGGCCATTGGATGATCAATAGTCACACAAAAAACTATTCTGTTTTTCATAAACAGAACTAACTACGAATACTAAACAGACTTAACTTAGGTCTACCAGACATAACTTTGTACTGGCAGCCTTAACCAGTAAAACTAACCTACCAGACTTAACTTTGTACTGGCAGCTTTAGCCACTAAACTTTACTGCTTATAATAGTCACACCATATCACAAATGTGTGTCTAAAATATGTTTATGGCCACATTATAAGGGTATTATATGTGACCAATACATTCAAATTAGTCACATTGTGAAATATTTCATGTGACTGTTATTTATAGCAAAATGTGAACTCAAACGGTCCCTAGGCCAACGAGAACGATAAGCCTATTCCAAGCGACCAAGGTTCCTCGACGTCAGAGACCAAGTTTCCTAGGCCGATGTAAACGTGCCCCGACGGTTCCTAGGCCGAAGTAGAATGACATAGCCTATTCTGAAACGACCAAGGTTCCTTGATGTCGTAGACCGAGTTCCCTAGGCTGACGTAAACGTGCCCCGACGGTTCCTAGGCCGACGTAGAACGACGAAGCCTATTCCGAAACGACTAGGTTCCTCGACGTCGTAGACCAAGTTTCCTAGGCCGACGTAAACGTGCCCCGACGGTTCCTAGGCCGACGTAGAACGACGGAGCCTGTTTCGAAACGACTATGGTTCCTCGACGTCGTTGACCGAGTTTCCTAGGCCGACGGTTTATCATTAACCTTGATATTAGTCACATTGAGTTTTTGTGTGACTAAATTCAAGATGTTATGTATGGTCACATGAAGTATTTATTTAGGCGTCTAAATCATAGAGTCATATATTGTCACACATTATTTAAGTGTAGTCACAATTCGATACATATCACAAATGTGTGACTAAATCATGTTACGAGTAATAAAAAATAGCAAGAAAATAATAAAGGATGTTACACCCCAGTGAGAATCGAACCCGCGACCTCCCCTACGGAAGTCAAGTGAGTTACCATCTTGCCAGAGTAACATATTCGTTAATGTAATGCATTTCCTTTTAATATAGAAGTTTAAGCTTCATTGTTTTTGGTAGTAGCTAAAGAGTTCTTATAGAAGTCGCTATTAAACCGTGACTTTTTCTCCCCCGCTTATTTTCAATTTGTTTCACTTTTAAAATTTCAAATTTAGCAAAACTAAATAATTAGTAGCTTATTTGGTTTAAAGGGTAAAATATAATAACGGTTTAAACCGTTTTCGTTCATTTGTTTCTTGATTTCGACCATTTTTGTACGTCTGGGACCCTTTTTGTCTATTGTCTAACGTTTTCTTTAAAAAATGGTACGAAGGCGTACAAAATGTACGAAAGAGAACACAACGTAGCAAAACAAAGAAAAAAAGGAGAAGGACGTATGGAAACGAAAAAACTATACAAAATATACGAAAACGTAATAAACGTTTCATAACGTTTTAATACGGAGGAAAACGTTAAAAGAAGCTTGAAAACATATGAAAACGAGAGAAAATTGCCAAAACGTTCAAAAATGGATGAAATCGGTCGAAAAGGTCGAAATCGGTCGAACACGGTCACAATCGGTCGTAGTCGGTCTAAATCGGTCTAAATCCGTCGAAATCTGTCGAAAATTGTCAAAATCGGTCGAAAACTAGCGAGATCGGTCAAAATCAATTGAATGGTCAAAACGGGATGGAAAACGTTACAAAAGGATGAAAACGTAAAAAAAATACAAAACGTATAAAATGTTGTATAATATTTGTCTTAGTTTACAAAACCCAATGCACATGACCCATGACCCATGTTAATTACCCATTGTCGACCACCAGTCATGTATTGGTCGATAACATGACAGTATATTACCCATGTTAATTACCCATTGTCAACAATCATGGATGAGTCGTAACATGACACTCTAAGCAACGATAACCTAATGCATATGACCCATATGATGTCAAATACCCATTAATTAATGTGACTAGTGATAACCTAATGCACATGAACCATGACCCATGTGAATTAGCCATTATCACCGGTCAAGCATGGGTTGCACCGGCTTGGTAGGTGTATAGTTATAGTGTAAAGGTTATATGAATTGTATTGGAAGTTATTAAAGGCGGTCATGCATTGGTTCCATTACACTATAAGCCACTACAACCCAATGCACATGACCCATGACCCATGTCGACACCCATTGTCGATCACCAATCATATATTGGTCGGTAATATGATACTATAAGCCACTACCACCCAATGCACATGACCCATTACCCATGTTAATTACTCATTGTCAACAGTCAGGGATGTGTCGTAACATGACACACTAAGCAACTATAACCCGATGCATACGACCCATATGATGTCAAATACCCATTAATGAATGTGACTAGTGATAACCTAATGCACATGACCCATGACCCATGTGAATTAGCCATTATCACCGGTCTTGCACCGGCTTGCTAGGTGTTTAGTTATAGTGTGAAGGTTATATGAATTGTATTTGATGTTATTAAAGGCGGTCATGCATTGGTTGCACCGGCTTGGCAGGTGTATACCGTTTGTCACAGACACTAAGAAGCAAGTATCCAGGGACCTCCCGATCATGTTATCCGGGATCTAGAAAGTTTGAACTCGGCTTGAGCTTGTCTTGAAAAGCTCGATAGATGTTTTTTCTTACACAAATTAAATTTGAAATATCACCTAAGGATCTAATTCATATCGACTTTAGCTCGGAAAGCTCGATACATTCATAAATAAGTATTTAGACTTAGTACATTTCCCTCTCAATATATATATGAATGTAATTGTAGGGCTCGTTTTAGGCTCGCGAGCCTAATCGAGCTTTATATATAAAGCTCGGGCTCGAGCTCGATTATTAACGAGCCCAAATTTAGGCTCGAACACGCTTAAACTCGGCTCATTCGAGCTTTTAACGATTCGATCCCTAGCTTTTCACGAGCTGCTCACTGCTTCCACCACTAAATGTAACCGAAATTCAATACATATGGTCACGCTCTAATTAGTTTTATATCTCAAATTAGTTTTAAAAAATTTTCCACAAAATTTGATCTTCCCCCCAAATATTTTCATTATATCCCGCTCTAATTTTCCCTAAAACTCAAAATCACACTTTTGGATCCCTCTCTCCAACCTTTCACTAATTCAGCCACACCCATCATTTTCCCCCAAAAATCAAAATCAAAACCATATAAAATAAATACGGTTCTAACATCTTGAAGTACAATTCCATCTAATATCCCATTCTTTCATTTATTACCTTCAATATTGATGTTATTACGTTCTAATTTTGATGTATGTTGTTTATGTTTTATTTTGAAATGGCTCGCATAAAGCAAACTCGTCAGAATCAACCGGTGGAAAAGCACCCAAGAAGTAATTGGCTACCAAAGTATGTTCTTTTAATTTTGTTTGATTGTAATGAAATCAATATGGGTTTAGTTATTTAATATGATTTTAATTTTGTTGTGGAATTGATTTAAGGCTGCTTGGAAGTATGCACTGACTACAGGTGGAGTGAAGAAGCCTTACTGTTAGCGTCTTGAAACTGTTGCTCTTTGGTCAGTCTCTCATCCTTTTTGTTGTTGTAGTTTTTGTTGCTGTTATTGATTGCTTATCTTTTATGGCAAGTGTTTGTGTGTATAAGTATAGCCAATAAAGTACTTATAAGAAAAATGGTATGGTTTGTATTAGCTTTGATATCAATTGTCTTTTTGAAAGGACTTCAGTTGTTATTAATATTCATGCCTAATTCAGGGAAATAAATCTACTACAATTCAATATGGAACTGGCTTGATCTCAGGTTTCTTTAGCCAAGATTATATCAACTTGGTGGTGTACTGGTGTACATGATTATTTTGTTATTTGAAAATTAAATTGTTACTGAAAAGATGATGGTAGCGCTGATATAGGAGATGAAGAAGGCATAAAGCCAATTGTTGAGTAGTCTAAATCGGAAACACCCTTAGATTTATGGTTTATGACTGAATACTTATTTGTGAAATATGTTACATTTGTTAGTTTTTTGTAAGTGTTTCTCTTACATTTAATATATTGATAATTATGAAGTGTTTTGATATCGTATTTTGGTATTAGAGGGTGTTTGGATCAATATTGGTGGCGGTTTCCTGTAACATTCATTGTCATAGAGAGATATTTTGTAAGTGCTTATACAAGTGGCTTTGATGTCATATACCCACGAATATCATGTTTCCTTGTTTAAATAAACGACCTTTTCCGACTCTTCCGACACGTAGACATGGTTTGTCAAGATCACTTATGCATTTTCATCGTCCCTGATTTCAGTGATCGCACATAAGGAGGGGCGTCTGCACCTCGTGGTTATACCTTTAATACCTCCTTGGCTTCCATGCATTCTTATCTTGGTAGTAAGCATCTTAACGGCTCTCATTGCGTTGCCTTTTATTATTGCAAGCTCTAACTAGTCAGACAAAATGTATCAGAGGTTGAAGACACTCATCATAGGATGGCTTTCCTGGATGGGGTGTCATATTGAACGTGCCATTATTTTATCTTGAAGGTATGCATTTACTACATGTTAGCGCTCTTTATGTACAATGCTCTTCAATTACAACCCATGGCTAAGATCATATCTCGCAATCTCGTGTGTAGTTTTGTTTCGAGGCTAATCTTCCACTCGTAGTAATTCAACCTAATTTTATAGTCATTGTTGATAGGGCTCGAGACAAGTTGAGGCACCTTACACCATTGGGGTGGTATGTAAATATCTCTTATGTAATAACGCTTTCTAAGTCGTCATGTGATTTTTGATAAGAAATTTTATTGTGGTTGTGCTAGCAAGATATTTTAAATTGATTGTGCGTGTTCGTGTTTACTGTGGATACCGATGATGGAGAATAAGATTTACAACCATCGACAACAAATGAGGTGCAGTATACCTCATGCTCTAATATAAGGCTAATTGCTTATTAAAAGAGAAAAAATTTGGTCTAGTTTCTATTTAGGTGCCTTTTATAAGTCCGATCGCACCATAAAAGTGGCAATTTTTATTTAGCATAATTACCTAAGACAACAGTTTTCAGCGCCAATGCGCCATGTCGAATAACAGTCGACATGGGAAAAGTTATCGATACCATACCACATGACTCATTTTGATCTGCCATCGGATCAAAATACCTTATGTCGAAATTTTTTAAGTTGATTACCTTAATCTCTATTTCGTTAACTTTGAAGCTTTTTTAGGCCTAACAATGTTGGTTAATTACCAAAAGTAGAAACTGTTCCAAATTTGGTTACTTATTTATTCAATTAGGCCTCTGATATAATGTGATTGCAGTATTGATTTGATGTTTCTTTTTGTTGGTTTCAGATTCGGCAATACCGGCGATTGGAGGATGGTTCCATAAATGTAGTTACCCGTGGTCAACAGCGGTTTCGTTTAAAACGTCGTTGGATTGAAGTCGAGGGAGCGGTATGTTCTAATTGATTCAAAGATATATCATAAAATTATTCAAGTGATATCTTTTTTACAAATATTTCTAATAATATACCTTTTTTTAGCCATGTGGTGTTGGACAACTTACACCTTTAAAGAACTTGTCTGCATCCAGTACTCCTCATTCTAAACTACTAGTCCATGATTCAGATGCATTATCAGATGATAGTTTCGAAAGTGAATTATCACCAACTGAACGCAGATTGCATACTTCTGCACTTCTTTCTTCTTATCGTTCTGATTTGTTTGGTGAGTCAACAAGTAGTGATGATGAGAAGTTCGTGTGTGAACCTGAGCATACACTTGAAAACCCTCCTTTCTCATTACATTCCACAAATAACAGAAGTAATGAGGTTTTGCCCATGAAGAAGGTTATGTCTCATAGACCTTTTAGAGGGGCAAAACGGGTAAACTACTCAGTACGCAGTCTAAGGGAATGCCCAAGAGGGTATTGGCCCAACTGGTTTACCAAATGTATGACTCAGATACTCTTGCTCAAAGGTTATCGTGTACTAAACTTTTTGACGCTTGATTAATCTTGTTTGATTTTTAATCTTGTTTGATCTGTTTTAGTATGTGGGTGTGTTTTGGTTTCATTAATTTGGATTGAAAGTCCTTGATCCGTTATAGGGATTGACATTAGATTATCATACACAACATGTTTATTATTATTTTTTACTTTGTGCTTATAATTTGTCTTTTTTTATTTTTCGATTACAAAGACAAATGAAGCAATAACAACATTGCGTATGTTAAGGAGAATCAAACCGATTTGACCTTGGGAGATCTTTGTCAAATATTATAGGTAACTGTTTGTCACTGAAAAAAGATTGGTCTCTGTCATAAGCATTTGAATTATCATTAGCTTATGTTGAATACATTTAGTATAGTCCTTTTGTTTTTCACATGGGTGAGAAAAGATCATAGGCTCTTATCTGGTATTTTCTAACTCTCAGGTGAAGAGAGCTCTCAAAGGCGTTAGGGTGGAGGTTCGCCGTCAGAATTACAAGAGAAGGTATAAGGTTCAAGGTTTAATGGCTCAACCGATTAGCTAGCTAAAGTAAGTTTCTTTTCCATAATAATATTACTTTCCGTCTTACCGATTCCTTTTAAAATATTCTTACCGATTAGTATCATTAAGCATACTAAATAACATTATTCAGCTTCTTATTTGATTATTTGTTAGAAACATGTCTTTTACAAAAAATGGATTATGGAATGGTTGCACTTGTATTGGTTATTGTGTTTTGTCTATTTATAAATCATTCTAAACATATTTTTCACTTTCTATCAAAGGTTTTCAATCCCGATCACGATTCCAATGCGTTCAGCCATGCCCCACAACATTGAGAAAGCTCTTATTGATCTCCAGTGTCAGGCTTCAGCACAGCTAGCACGAGTTGCACCTGGACATCCTTTGCAGATGTATAAGTAAATTATGGTAGTTGAGAATTTGATTATGTATGATATTACAATTCTATATTTGGTTCATTATATACATTCGAGTTTTATATTCAATTTGAAATTACTTTTTGTTTTTAATTCTGTATATGTATACTTATTCCAACAAAGACTAACATAGTACTAGTAATAACTTGCTCCAAGATTACTAAGTTAGTCTTGGCGATAGTAACTCGCTCTAGCAAGACTAACTTAGTACTAGCAAGAGCAACCCCGTGACTAAAAGATGAACTCACATAATATGGTCACGCTTATCAACATTATTGGTCACTCTTTGTTTAATTTGATGTGTGACTAAATGTTAGAAAAGGCCACACAAACATAAAATTAATGTGACCATTGGATGATCAATAGTCACACAAAACACACATTTCTTCACTTAAAACACCATATGGTCACACTTATTAACACTTTTGGCCACTTTATGCGTAATTGTATGTGACTAAATACACAAAACAAACATGCTTTGTGTGACTAAATGTTACAAAAGGCCACACAAACATAAAATTCAAGTGGCCATTGGATGATCAATAGTCACACAAAAGACATATTTCTTCACCTTAAACACCATATGGTCACACTTATTAACACTTTTGGCCACTTTATGCTTAATTGTATATGACTAAATATCCAAAAGAAACATGATTTGTGTGACTAAATGTTAGAAAAGGCCACACAAACATAAAATTCATGTGGCCATTGGATGATCAATAGTCACACAAAACACACATTTCTTCACTTAAAACACCATATGGTCACACTTATTAACACTTTTGGCCACTTTATGATTAAATGTATGTGACTAAATACCCAAAAGAAACATGCTTTGTGTGACTAAATGTTATAAAAGGCCAAACAAACATAAAATTAATGTGGCCATTGGATGATCAATAGTCACACAAAACACACATTTCTTCACTTAAAATACCATATGGTCACACTTATTAACATTTTTAGCCACTTTATGATTAATTGTATGTGACTAAATACCCAAAAGAAACATGTTTTGTGTGACTAAATGTTAGAAAAGGCCACACAAACATAAAATTAATGTGGCCATTGGATGATCAATAGTCACACAAAATACACATTTCTTCACTTTAACATCATATGGTCACACTTATTAACACTTTTGGCCACTTTATGATTAATTGTATGTGACTAAATACACAAAACAAACATGCTTTGTGTGACTAAATGTTACAAAAGGCCACACAAACATAAAATTCAAGTGGCCATTGGATGATCAATAGTCACACAAAAGACATATTTCTTCACCATAAACAACATATGGTCACACTTATTAACACTTTTGGCCACTTTATGCTTAATTGTATGTGACTAAATACCCAAAAGAAACATGCTTTGTGTGACTATACAGTGTTTATGGTCACTAATACGGATTAATCCAACAAAATATGTACTTAATTAGTCACACATGTTACGGTTTTGGTTACTCTTTTGAAATAGAGACTAAAAAAAAGTCAAACACGTGACCATAAAGTACCTATGGTCGCGGCACCTTTAGTCACACACACTCGAAAAATCATGTGTGACTATATGTATATCGTCACACTTTTTCGATGTAGCCAAATCCACTTTTTGTTCTAGTGATCTTTTAATTTTAGCAAATTG
This sequence comes from Chrysanthemum lavandulifolium, assembly GCA_022545495.1. NCBI lineage: Eukaryota > Viridiplantae > Streptophyta > Magnoliopsida > Asterales > Asteraceae > Chrysanthemum > Chrysanthemum lavandulifolium. The sequence continues at coordinate 211,610,307 of CM040240.1, forward strand.
ATCTCAATCATCTTTGACTCAAAATTAGGCTCAAAAATTAGTTTTTCATTTCTCGTTATTTTTAAAGATTTTAGTAAATTCCTCTTAGGACATCATCTGACTTCTAGGACTTGTTATCACCATTTCTCCACATCAAGTTAAATGGAATCCTTGTCAGACATATAGTTAGACTACCCAAGGTCAATTTTCTTGGCCAAAACCATCATTAGGCACCATTACTTGTTATGGTTGAGGATTTGAGATATCCAACAGCTAAAGACTTCAAAATCAAGTCAAAACCTCGAAATCCATTAATAATAAATCTTACAAAAGCATAATGATTTCATCTAAACCATGTCTGATAGCCGTATCCCTGGTCTTTCACCGACGGATCCTCGCGAGAGGATCCGCGGGATCCGTAGATGCGTAAAGCATAAATCGCTTCCATATTCAAATTCAAGTCACCTTTGGTTCTCTAACCACTTTTAGCATTCATTAATTATCCTCCTAGAGCTGATCAAAACCTCAAGAGCATGCTTAGTCCTCTAAGTGGCCAAGAATTTAATTTCCTAATTTAAATTATCCTTTATAAAGCAAACAATCTTAGGTTTAGGGCACCATCCTCACTCACCTTCCTAAACTCAGCAATTAGAAGATCACATTAGCATCATCATCACCATGACTAAGACTCCTAGCAACAACTCCACAACCTTAGGATCAACCAAAAGAAAGGCTCAAATGATCCATGAAATATCTTCCACCGAAACATCCCCCACTAGAGATAATGATACTAGAACCCCATCCCATCAAACTCATCCAACAAAGGCCACGAGAACCGCAAGGATTAGTATCAAACCTTTCGGACTAGAGAAAGGATCCTCTAGCTCAAAACCAAACTTGACTAGTTCTAGCAAGCCATCAAAACCATCATTCATTGAGCATGGTCTACATTCCTCGAATGAGCCTCTCCCTCACCCAAACATCTATTCATTATTTCATTTACCACAAAGAAACTCCCATTCACCAACCTTTTCGTTAAATAGGGAACCACCTACAACACCAACTAGCCCATCATGGGAGACAAGGAACAACCTTGATCATATGGAAGAAGTTCCATTACCACCCTCATTTTTAGAACCACTTCCTACCTCTCAAAATGAAGACCCGCAAACACACATTGAGCCTCCTCAAAATATCCATTTCCCTCCGGGTTCAAACCAAGACAATAATTGTCCAAATTTTCTAAACACTCAAGGACTTGTTCAAGAAGTACGAAATGAGATACATTTCATGTTTAATCATCTTCTTGCAAAGTTGGATCAAATCAACAAGTCCACTCATCCCTAGACTCATGCACATTTTAGCATTTCAAGTCTAGTAACTAGTTAGTATTTAGTGGTACTTGTATGTCCTAGTTCATTCTCTTAGTTTTAGAGATTTGTTTGGTTATCTCTTGTTTTATTGAATGAACATTTATATGCTTTGATTATTTTGTGCGTTGTGCTCTTTATTGCACATATATTGTCTCCACACTAGCATTGTTTGACACATCTTCACTGCTAAAGAAACTGTCACCAGATAGCCGGATCCCTACAAAATGCCTAGACGGATCCCTCCAATAAGGGAACCGTGGGATCCGTGGTACAGAAGCACAATTTTCTACTAACTTGAGTTTTATTTGCAGGAAATTATGCACTATACTCTTGTTTTCTAACCTTTACTTTGTAGATTTTAAAAATAACACATGAAGATTTTGACACCATAAAGCTAGGGGGAGCTTTGTGTCAAACGATATTGCAAAAACATTTGCAAATTAATCTGATTTTGGACTCTACTTCATGACACCCCATTGCAACTTTGCAATCTTCGGGGAGCACGCTCGCCGCTTAGGCGAACCATTTGCAAACATAATTGCAAACACAATTAGTTTATTTTACGTCATGTCCTTAACGCCTTTCAAAGGGATGGCCTCGTCAAGGGGAGTTAAGACGAGTACCATTCCGTCACTTGCTCTCTTTACATTTTACATATTTTTTTTAAAAAAATTGTGTTAGTTTCTTTTAACACTTTTGTTTCGACAAAAGGGGAGAAGAAAGTAAAACTACAAATTCAAACTTTACGAATTGTAGCTTTTCCTTAAAATAATTTTGTGTTTTGTCATCAACAAAATGGGAGATTGTTAATACAAATAAGCCAGAAAACGCTTATTTAAATTTTATGATCTTCTAATGTTTTGTCGATAACAAACGTAAAATCATTTAACGAAACAAATAAAATACGTAAATGGTTTGAGTTAATAGTTTCATAACACACTTACGTTTTCACATAAAACACTAAAACATGTATAAGTGATTTTATGATTTAGATACATATGTACAACAACTAGTGTTTACATATTGGGTTAGCATATACTTAACTAAGTATACCAAAATGGGTAAAAACAAGTATATACTAAAATGGGTAAAAACTAGCAAACGGTATTGACCCATAACCCATGGTTTTATATATACCACTTAACCAAGTTCATTGTATCTAAAAAGAAAACCATGGATCAACCCATAACCCATGACCCATGACCCATAACCAAAAATACCCATGGGCAAAGAGGAGCGCTCCACGGATCCCTGGCTTTGTGCTAGCTGGATCCCTTGTGGAAGGGATCTGCGAGATCCGGGAACAGTAGAGAATTTTCTCTATAAATAGAGAGCCATTTTTTCCTTTCTACTCATCACTTCACATACATACTTCCCAAGTATTATAACCCTCTAACCTCAGATCCAAGTGATATGTGTAGTTTGTCTTTTGATTTTGTGTGATCTTCTAGGTTCCTCTTAAAGGCAAGATCACCACTTATTGAAGACGTGCAAGCTCAAGTCCATGAGTTTCCATGCTTCGTCATCATCAAGACAACTAAAGTTCTCTTGTTGATAGTTCTTCCTTTCTCAATAGATGTTGGGTTGATGGCATTAGTGAAGAATGCCGAAAGTGTCAAGATGAAAGCATTAGTGAAAGGTGCTCATCATCCGTGTCAAAGCATTAGTGAAGAATGCTAAAGGTGTCAAGACGAAGGCATTAGTAAAGGGTTCCAAGCGTTGTGTCTAAGGCATTAGTGAAGGATGCCGAAGAATCAAATCAAGTCGCATTTGGGAAGAATTCCTAGGTAGTATAATCGATGAGGTGCATCGTTATACATATTGTTTATTTCCAAGGATGGTGATATCCTTGATGGTATTGTAACAAGGAGTGGATCTCCTTGATATTAGGTGTTGTGTAGTGAAGGGTAGTAGTTCCTCCATAGTAATGGAACTAGGTGCTTAGCCTAGTACATGATAAAGGGTAGGCGACTTTGTGATAGGATTAGTTCTCCTTGGTGTGAAAGAACTCGGTGGCTAGCCTAGCACCGTATAAAGGGTAGGCGACGTTGTGTTAGGTGTGGTTCGCCTTGGTGTAAAGGAACTCGGTATTTAGCTTTGTACCAGAAAAAGGTTAAGCGCTTTATGAAGGCTTCTCCGCCATAAGGAGTTGGTGTAGTGTTTACGAACTCTCGAGTAGGTGACTCGGGGAGTGGAGTAGGGCAAGGAAGGTGTCCTTGTAGCCGAACCACTATAAATAACTTGTGTCATGGTGATGTGCTTCTACTTTATCTTTCATTACACGCTTATATATCTATCTATCAACGTCCAACATAAACAACTAAATAGATTGACATAAGTCGATCTAAATATTTAAAAGGAAGTTTTAAATTGGTAAAACTATTCAACCCCCCCTTCTAGTTTTCCACACCCTGCACTCCTCAACTTTGGCTTTTGTCGTTGTGAGCGATAACGGATTTATACAACATTGTATTATTTGAGATAGTTTTGCATGTTAGTCTATGCATTGTTATAGAAATTTATATAAAAGTGATAGCATTTTTTCTTTGATAAAGTTTTAACCGAAGTTGATATTCTATATTTGTATAAATGTGAAAAGAACTCTTTTAAAAGATTGAAATAAACTAACAAATTATGTATATTAAAATTAAGCATTTTCTTTATTTAAAATAAACAAGTTATTAAACTTATGATATGCCTGATGTAACTTCTCTTCATCAAGATATGTTACCATTTGAGGTCGATTATTTTTTGTCTCATGTTCAAATTTTTTTACTTACTCCATGCTTCAAAGAATGGCACTTTGAGAAAATAGGAGAGTCAAGATATCTACATGCTTCAAAGAAGGATAAAAATAGGAGAAAATAGGAGAGTCAACAATGGTACTTGGGAGTTGGGATTGCAATTTCTTTGAAGCATGGAGATGATGGGTTGTTAACAAAAAGGTGGTAGGAGTAGCAATTGACTCTCACACGTCAGGTCTACTTTATTTTCAACGATTTTCCATTTTATGAAGATAATTGAGATTTGCTTTTGTATTGTGATAAAATTTCCTTTGACTAATTTGACATATTATATAAATTTTGTTGATTATTGGGAATTTGGTATAACCTGAAAAGATATATATCGATATATATATGTGTGTGTTTGTATGGTATCCGTTTAACTCAAAGAGTTGAAGTGATCAATTTGTACAGTGTGTTAGACAAAATCACAAAAACATATGTTTACGGTTTCAACAAATTATTTTAGATTGGCAACGCGATGGTTGTAAATCGATTCTGACTCACACATATTTTAAATTTAACAAATTTACATTATTACGTTTATTATCATCTCATTTATCTATTTCTTTAAAAAATAACCCGGTGTCAACGGGTGTCTAAGCTAGTGAAGTAAATAGTTTAGAGGAGTCATTACTTTTACATACACCATGTAAATCCACATATATAGATTCTGATAACCTACTATGATAAGTTAATTATAAAGGAAAAACAATAAATCTTGAAAGTGAAAACTTAAAGTATTTAAGAAAATATTGAAATTGAATAACTAATTGCATGGCAACGTTGCACGTTGATAAACTTAAAACTATCTATGGAAAATAACTACTACTTGCCGGCAACTTCGAATCACACTAAGAGCATCTACTATGATAAACCTTTTACAAAGGTTTATACATTAATACTTCAATAAATTTTAGACCTTTTGATTTTATAAACCTATATTCACTATAGTATAAACATTTGCAAGTTCATAAAATGTCTTTTTTAACAAATACATTAAATGTATTGAATTCATAAAGAGGTTAAAGAATTAAGGACATCTTCATGCACATAGACATGAAATGTGTGTCCACTATGGTTAAAATAAACATAAACCTTTTCATCTTTCTTAAACCTTTTCATAAACCCACCATAGTGTATGCCCTAATTAGCATACTAGATATGCATGATGCTTCACACGAATTAGATACTACATATGCATGGCAATTTTTTGACACCCCTAGGGCCTGTTTGGCAGTGGATTTTTGAAGGAACTGTTAGCTTTTTGTTACAAAATAATCTCCTATAAACTAAGTAGCTTTGTTTGGATGCATTAACTACAAACTTTTATTTCAAACAAATAGCTCCAAATGAAAAGCTGATTCGTGAAGCTTTTTAAATGTTTTAGAGCTGTTAAAACTTTAAATTACTGATATACCCTCCAAACATTTATTTACAATTAGAGATTTGTCCTTTTATGTCCTTTTACATCTTATAATTATATTTAACAGCTAATTTACCAAACAGTTTTATTGAAAAACGAATACAGCTTGTAACTCATTTTAACAGCTTTGCAGTTTACAGCTTACAATTTACAACTAGTTTTGCCAAACATACCCCTAATAGTCGAGATTGGGCTTGTTGTTTTTATATGTTGTTTGTGTTAAGAATTCTTGCTAGAATTAAATTATCGCATGTTACAACCATTTGCAATTACACTTTGATATTTTCACGTTCTATTTTGAACGTTATACTAAACACTTACCACGATATCACATATCAGTAATCGTCTGTTGTTAGGAATTTCCTTTGCTATGCACGGTTACATATAATAGGTGTATCCTAAATTAATTATCAACGTACACCTATATTTATATCTAAACTACATATAATACAACAACGGTCAAACCTTGAAAGTGAAAAACTGAAATTAGAGTCAAACCTTGAAAGTGAACAAACATCCCTGTTGTTGTAAGGAAACTATTGCTGGACATTGGGGGTTTGGAAAGAAATGACGTTTGGAAAGTATTCAATGAAAAAGAGAAGGAAAGTATTCATTCGTGTAACAACTTCCCTATTACTGAAATTTATTTAAGGTAAGTTCAATAAACTGAAGTTGACTTTTTAAAGTAGCAAATATTCGCTCGTCTACATTCATATTACTGGAGATGTATCATTTATAATGTAAGGCTAATGCTAATGGTTCGGTTGGTTGACCCCCAACAGAATTGGTGACCACAATATCCTCACTAGCTCAACCGGATTTGGTGACCGGTCCCCCCAACCTTTTAATTGTTTTGGTTTGTCAGCCAACCACAACTTTCATTTTCTTTTGTGTGTGTGAGTGTTGTTTTTATTAGTTTTTGTGGGGTAGGTTTTTTGTTGTGATTGTGGTCGCCTTATTAGAAACTTGTGGTTGGGTGTAGTCTTGGAGAGAGAACACGATATTTATGGTTGCCATTAGCGTTGGCCTAAAGCAATAAAAGACACTCCATCTTATTCCTTTCTCTCTCTAAAGAACAAAAATCAACACACATATAACCACCACTACTGTTACACCCCCAAAACCGAAAAGGTAAAACTTTTTAAAATAATGGAAATTGGATTGACTTTCATGATTCTTTGACTAAATAATTCTGACGTGAACTATGAAGGAAAGAAGACTCGAAAAATTTCTTTTTAGTTTGATTTGTAAGAAGATAGTCATTATGTCATCCTGACGGGCAGACGTCGTCACTCACATAATGCGACGTCGTCCTCCCTTAACGGAATGTCAGATCATAAATAAACATTAAAGCGTGACGGCTCAGGGGTTTTATAACCCGACGACGTCAGCTCGAAATGGGACGCCGTCACCCTTTAACTGGGACGCCGTCTGAAATAGGAAATAACCTGACGGCTCAGAACAATTTTAACCAGACGGGGTCACCCAGTTGGTGACGCCGTCTGATGCCTAGACCTGCACAATCAGTGCAGATTTCCTGCATTTTAACCCAAAGTTTATAACCCAACCATTTAAAACAACACCAAGAAGTCCAAATTGACCCAACATAAAATACCAATACTATTACCATATAACGCTTGATACATATCATTCAAAACAAGTCAAATGGCATTGCGCTAAACATCATTTTACCAATAATTTGACCCATAACTACAAGAGTTTGACACTAAAAGTTAAGAACATTTAGACATCACTAAGAACATATATACAACCAAAAGTAAGGAAAAGACGATATGACCCGAATATATACCAAAACGGAATTAGACTGTTCGGGGCTTCCAACTTCAACACCTTGATCCAAAAGACTAACACAACTAGAAGTTCAAGTATGGTCCATCATATACTTGATTCTTACCCTTATCCTCCTTGCTAGAACCTACAAAACATCATCAACTATAACGTAATTGAATTGCTTAGTAAGTAAATGGATTATATGTAAAGTAAAACTTTTACAACATAAGAAGATTTATGGAGCATCTATAACATGAGAACATACCTTCAATTTCATAATTATACTACTTGACAAAATAAAAGCTATGGATCCAAGCTGCTATTACAAGCTCCAACAAGACTATAACAAATTCAATTGTTCATAATTAATACAATACAATATAAACCCATTATACTTACCTCCAATTTGCTCAATAGGTTTTCTACCAAGTAAAGTCACCACTCCCTTAAGCTTCCTAAACAATAATTAATCTTAATTAGAGACTATAACTAGTAATTTCAATGAATTGGACATCTTTTATTACTAATTTAAACTTCTAAAATTCAAAACCCTTATCTTAAAGATTGGGAAGATGCTTACTTGGTTTTGAGGTATGAAATTAAGGGTCTAACAATCTTAATAGCCACCACCACAAGCTCAATTTGAAGGTCCTTGGTATGTCTTCTTCTCCCTCCTTTTTACTCTTTCTTCACCTCCTGGTTTTCTCACAATTTTCTTGATATCTTTTCTAGAATATCATTTTCTTCTCTTATTTATTTCACTTAGTCCTAATGGCAACATTAGTCCCCTTATTTTAATATTTTTATACATTGACCACTAAAGTTCCTAATTTACTTACTTAGTTGAAAATTTTAAAAATAAATTTTTAAATACCAAAATAACATAAAGGACAAATACTAACATTTAATAATACCTTGTCGGGATACGGGTGTAACAACTACGACCAGCTTATTACGCCGCACCTGTCAAAGACACTGTCACACTGCCACCGCCATCAATTGAATCCGCCACCAACACCACCGGATCTTGCTAATACCGGTGTCATTTGAGTTTGGCTAGATTCTTTTGTGTGTGGTTTAGGTGGTGTTTGTGTTTTTTTGGTGGCGTTTTGAGTTTTTGTGCGTGGTGTTTGGACCTGATCTAACGGGTGTTTTGCATATAGTTGGAGTTTCTTTTGGTGGTTTCGAGATATGTCTAGATCTAATTAATTGTAGGCGCTGTCACAAAAACAGACTATGTAGATGTTTACTTTGTTGCCTCCGGTCTCTTTTCCGCCGGTTGAATGGGCGTTAAAATAAGGGAGTTGTGTTAGATGGATTGTGCTTTTTTTTTATGATTTTGTTCATTTCCACTATAAAAAAGAAGCGGACATAGGTGTTTTTTTATATATTTTTTTAATTATTTTGTGTTTGGTTACGGATATTTCAAGATCTTTGTTTGTAGCTAGGAAGTTGTTTTATGTTGTTGCATGAAATTGTTAATTTGTTGGCAAGATCACTTGTGTTAAACAAGTTTCAAACAAATTAGCTGATAATATAATCTTTTAGGCCAAGTTTTATTGTACACCTGTTATGGTGATCTATTGTTCTTTAAATGGTGATCCATTGAAATTGATGATTTTCCGATTAACGCAACAAAAAGAATTAGTGAAATAAATTCAAACGGAATAAAATAATCTGTCGATAAATGAATCCCAATTTCTTGACTATTACTTATCAGATCTTGCTCGATAATCTGGCTTGCTTTTGTAGTCCAAATAATCCCGTACCATGACGTATCTGGAATAGTAGTAATTATTGAAAAAAAATACTTGTGACTTTTTTGAAATGAGAGCGAAATCCACCAAGACAAAAATACTATAGATGCAAGATAGAAAAGAGGAGTTAATGCTTTCTTTTTTGCCATTTTTTCATCTGTGAATTGTTAATGAATCTTATTCGTCGACTTTATGTAATCTAATATTTCTCTCACGCATCATTTCTATTACAAGTTATCGAATCTATGAATCTATTCACTCTTTTTTTATTATTATTTTTTTTATTGTTCCATATATGTCTGCTTTGACTCGAATGGATGTTCTGAAGAAATTTCAATTAAGTTATGTTATAGAAAAAGAGGATTCTTGCGTTTTAAATGGTGATCTATTGTGCTCTAAAGTGTTGTAAAATCATTTTGTTTCTTTTGTTGTTTGTCTTGAAATTTGTTTTCTAAATTGTTTGACAAAAAAGTTTTGAACTATAATTTGGCACCGACAATAGTAGATCTAGGCAAGATATGACTCTTTTACAAATTGGTAGTAACAAAAGTATGCAATTTCTAAACCTTCTCATTTGATGTTACATTTTATGCTTGATGACATACATTTTTTTCATTTTAAACTAAATTGAGAATGCACAAAAAGTCATGTGATACTTCACAAGAAAGGTGAAGACCAGATTTAGCATTATACAAAAATGGAAATAATTGTAGGCTATATCAAATTTTTATCTTTACTATATAAAAAGTGTTTATCCTTATTTATTTAAAATTCAAAATTCTTGAAAACTTAAAGTGTATAAATGAAAACATTGAAACTTAAAATCTATTATAGGAAGATGCATAAATTTTCGTTTATGTTTGACGATTTAACTTAGAAAATTTGAACTAAACCTTATCTAAAGTAATCAATTAAATAGTCAAAGCTTATGAAAGAAGATGCATAAATTTCGGACAATTATGGCTAAAACATTAATTTTTATCTATAAATTTTTCTTCGTTTTTATATGACAAACTAATCTTGCACAAAGGGTTTTCCATAATAAATATTAATTTCGATATATGACTTCTTCTTCATTTTTGTTATTAGTCTTTTGATTAAACTAACATGCATTTCTTTTTTTTGAGATGGAAGTAGCATTTAAAGAAATTCCATGAAACGTATGAAAAGTTTGGCTATCAATCGCTTTCGAAGATACGCAACAAATCTTTTTAGGCAATCATTAAATAATGCTATTTCATTATATTAATATTTCATCTCTATCTAGAAACCATTATTGTTGTATTGCATTTGTATAATTCTTGATAAGTTTGTATTATTTTATTAGTGTCGACAAAAATAAAGGTTTACATGTAAACATATTTGTTGTTGATCAATTTTGAATAGAAACTCTAACTTTTTGCAGATCAATATTGTTACATGTTATAATTATTTAGCAAAGGTATTAGTGAAGCCAGTCAAAGAGTTCGGTCAATGAAGAGTCTATACTTAAAATGCCGTGTACAAAGAAGTTTTATGTGACGACTAACGTGCATTGTTAGTTATCTCATAATTGATATAATGTCTTATTTTCAATTTCACTAAATCATTTTATATGTTCTTTGATACATGTTAAAAATTATTGTTTGAGTTGAATTATCGCACGTTATAACCATTTGCAATTACATTTTTATATTCTCACATTTTATATTTAAACGTTACACGAAACACTTACTACAATATCACAACTATAGTGGTTTGCCGCTAGAAAATCTCGTTGCTATGCACGGGTAATCGGCTAGTTCAATATAATGGGTTTATCCTATTTCTTGAAACTTCAAGAATCTTAAAAACTTATAACTAATTAAAGAAATTTGTCATTATATAGTAAAATGTTTTAATGAACTTACCTGTTTAAATAAACCATTTAATTAAAGTATTTCATTTTAAATTAAATAAAAGGTAAATACTTTTATTTATTTTGGTGGTCCTTTTTAATGTACACAATGTATAATTCCCGTTACTTGTCGGTTCGTTAACGTTTTAAGTAAAGTTCAAAGTTGGATGAGGATTATGATAATGATACATACGATGATGATGTGTGTAATGATCTAACGGAAGATCAATTAAAAGTCAACTTTTATATTTCAGTTACATTTTGATTTTTTACGTTGTATGAATAAATATTATACGAAACGCCTAACCAAAATATCACAATTATAATTATGTGTTGCTATAAAATCTCTTGCTATGCACGGGTACTCGTCTTATATAAAATAAAATGTGAGGGCCCACTTAACTATACTTTGACACAATTTATCAAATACTTAGGAGGACACAAATTTAAAAAAAGCGAGTATCTGAGCATAACAACGAAATTTTATAGCTGCAAATAATTATAATTGCGATATTTTAGTTAAGTGTTTCTTGTAATGTTAACTCATATACAACGTAAAATAATCTAATTTTAATTAAAAGAATGTTGTAAAATATAATATTTCGACTATAAGAATAATCTATACTATCTATAAAACAAGAATGGTCAAAATGAAAATGAAAAATCAAAAAAGTGAAATGAGGAAAAAATTAAAAATAAAATGTTGAAATAATTAATATGAGTAACTTTAACTATTAATACACATATGTTTCAAAAGGAAACTATTAATATATATCGAAAACCGGGTTGACCCGGGACGCTTTCAAACCCGGCGAGTTGACCCGGTTTAATTTGACCTAACCCGTCGGGTTGACCAGGTTTATATTGACCCGTTTTTTGACCGGAACATGTCAACCGGTTGAACCACCCGAGTCAAACCGGGTTTCAAAATATTATGCTTAATCCCAAAATCTTCAAACTTTTATTATTTTTTATTTATAACTCATAAACTTTCTATTATCACTAAAATTATCTGCAACTATAAAATCCCGTTGCTATGTACGGATATTCGTCTAGTTTTTAAAATTTCTCAAAGAACGTATAAATATATTAAGAAAATGAAATCAACTTTTTTAATTGTGTATTTCAGAAACATAAAACCAAGCAACATATCGCAACTTTTTTTTCAAACATAAGTCAACTATACATATTTGGTAAAATATTAGATAAAAATTTGAAATTTTAAAACGATTGAAATTGACAAATTAAGATTAAAATGTATTTTGGGCAAAACCACATTAGTCACTCGATCTTTAGGGGTTTTTTTTTTTTTTTTTTTTCTATAGTAAAAACATTTTTCTGTATATGTACTTAAGATAAACAAAATCAGTGTGTTAAAGTAAATAGGTTAGTTAATGTAAGGATGGTTTTGTAATTTTATTTTTCAATGCTACTTTCGTTTTCAGACGCTCGAGGAATAAGCTTAAAGAAAGGTAACATTTAGATGCTTGTTCTCAACTTTAAAATTTGAACGCTAAACACTAGCTAATACTTAACGTTAAACATTAGTTGCCAAACACATCCTTCAACTAATAAAACAACTTTTAAAATACAAAACTTAAAAAAAAAAAAAAAAAAAAAAAAAAAAAACTTTTTTATTTGCAGCACAGAGCAAAAAAATTGCATTATTTATTAAAGAGTAAATTGCAAAAATCATCCTTGTGGTTAGGCCAAATTGCATGTTTCGTCCTTTTGGTTATTAAGTGCAAAAATCGTCCTTATTTTGCACTGTTAGGATTCATTTTAGTCCTTCGGCATTGCAAAAATCGTCCTTGTGGTTTCTAAAAAATTAGTGCCGAAAGACCAAAATGATTCCAAACAGTGCAAAATAAGGACGATTTTTGCACTTAATGAACCTCAAGGACGAAACATGCAATTTGGCCAAACCACAAGGACGATTTTTGCAATTTACTCTTTATTAAACTATTTACTTTTTATCTGTAGAAAATAATTTCGAGTTGAAAGTGATGTTTATCAATAAAATCCCATTTTTGTTTTTAAAACCTTTTGATTATTTATACTTTAAAACTAAAATATGTCGATAGACAAGTTAAGATAATAAAAGACCCTTATTTTTAGAATGGAGAAAATGCAAATTCAAATAGTTGTCCCTATAAAACTACATGCTCACCCTATGCTTTTCCTCGCATCATCATTTTCCAAGCCTTCTTTCGACTATTGTTTCTTCTACGTGTAGTTTTATTTTTCTTTCTAACATACCAACAATGTGGCCTGTTGGTATATGCATTGCAACTTTGTTTGTAGTAAGCATTACTCATTGCGTTTATAGATGGAAGAATCCCGAGTGCAATGGAATACTTCCTCCTGGTTCTATGGGATGGCCGCTACTTGGCGAAACCCTAGAGTTCTTCGCTTCAAATCGAACTTGGGATACTCCTCCCTTTATCAAAAAAAGAATAGAAAGGTGAATCTTTAATTTGTGTGTTTTTAGAGGATGATTCGGTCTATATATGGAAAGCAAACCATCTTTCTATATATGGAAACCAAACCATCCACCAAACCATACCAGCCATCTTTCTATATATGGAAACCAAACGTACTGGCTAAAAAAGTTAAAATTGGTTTGGTAAGTATACATAGAAGCTCTTCTTATCTAAATAAATACAACACAAGCTCATGATATTTTGATGATCATCCTAGTTTTTTTTTTAAACTTAGATGATTATATTAGTAGAAGTGAAAAAAAAAAAAGCAAATAAATAGTGTGAGTTTAAGCACAAAAATATGGGATACTACAGTAAGATATAGAGAGCTCTTAAAACTAACATAATACACTTCGATCTGTTCGTAAACAATCATCGATCAGCAAACATTAATTACGTGTCAAATCATGCATACAATAATATCGCTACTGAGAGGGACATTTCATGGTCTGAAATGGGTAATTTTTATAGTTCATGTCAAAAGGAGTGGAGTCACGTAATCCGCAAATACTTTTTATGTGTGATTAAAGTGTTAAGTTTGATTTCAAGCTATATTATTTACTGCAAGGGTAATCTGTTTGATAGTGACATTAATTCACTCTTTTGTATTAGATATGGATCTATATTCCGAACTAGTTTGGTTGGATTGCGAGTGATAGTCTCCACTGATTCCGAATTTAACTATATGGTATTCCAACAAGAGGGTCAATCGCTCGAAAGTTGGTACCCAGAGAGCTTGACAAAGATATTTGGCACCCGCAATCTTGGTTCTTTGCATGGGAACTTGCATAAGTTTCTTAAAAACATGATTCTAACTATAGTCAGCCCCGAAAGTCTTAAAAAGATGTTTTCAGATATTGAAAGTGTAGCAACAAAAAACATGAAGGGGTGGGCTAGCAAAGAAACAGTGGAAATGAAGACAGCAGTTGCAGATGTAAGTAGCGGCGTGTTTAATAACTATAATTAGTTACCTTTTCCTTATTCTTATAAAAATATTTTGTTGTTTACTTAGATGATATTCGAGCTCATGGGGAAAAAGCTGATAAGTTATGATCAAGAGAAGTCATCTGAGAATTTGAGGGAGAACTTTGGAGCTTTTATACAAGGATTAATAACATTCCCTTTGGACATTCCTGGAACTGCTTTCCACAAGTGTCTACAGGTATACTAATGATTTGATCGATGTCTATTTGTTGTATTATTCAAAAGGCATAAAACCTTCAAAAACGTCTTTTTAAAGACGAGCACGATTGTTATTGCAATCATATATAACGCATTAATATATTAAACAATTAAATCAGGGAAGAAAAAGGGTAATGAAGATACTCGAGAACATGCTAAATGAAAGACGGGCTAAGCCAAATAGAGTCAAAACTGATTTTTTTGATTACGTAATCGAAGAACTCAAGCAAGATGATACAATCCTTACAGAAGAAGTTGCCTTGGACTTGATGTTTGCTCTATTGTTTGCAAACTTCGAGACAACTTCCCAAGCCATAACAGTAGCTATTAAGCTATTATCAGATAACCCTCAGGCATTGAAGGAACTAACGGTATGTAAAGAATGTAAAATCAACCCGTGACAAAAAAAAATTATCTCAATTAACATGCTTGTTATTTTATGCAGGAAGAACACGAGAAAATCCTAAGAAATCGGGAAAACCCCGAGTCAGGACTTACATGGCAAGAATATAAGTCAATGAAATTCACTTTTCAGGTGTGTTAATTAATTCAGTCTTACGATCAATGATAAGAAGTTTTTTTAATGAGTTGTAAGTGGTTGCGTATTTGTTAAAAATAAAGCAAATGGCATGAAAATGTAACTAACTTATCACTTTTCGTTTTCTTGTTTAGCCAAGTTTATTCTTTCCTATTGTATACACATCATACTTTTGATGTTCGTCTATTGTAGTGTGTATTTTGTGACTACATAACAAAGCAAAAAGTGACAAGTTAGTCACAACAAACCAAAATCGACTACTTTATCAAAGTTGACACCTCAACGCAAACCAGTAATTAGAAGAGTTGCCCACATGGAAAAATATTTACTAATTACATCATTACAGGTTATAAATGAATCACTAAGGCTGGCGAATGTAGTTCCAGGGGTATTCAGAAGAGCACTAAGGGATATCAAATTCAAAGGTAAATTAAATATGTGATTTGATTACATGTGATATAGTTCATAGGCAGAAGTTGATATGGAAAATGGGTTGATGCAGACTACACGATTCCATCTGGTTGGGTTGTAATGGTGTGCCCCCCGGCTGTGCATTTAGACCCCGTCAATTATAAGGATCCACTCAACTTTGATCCATGGCGATGGGAGGTAACCATTAGCTTGTTATTAGCTAGTAAACTTTATAGGGTTACAACTTCACTTATTTTCATTAGCTATGCCTGGTTTGTAACTTAGTAATGTCCGTGAATGTTAAGAAACAATTTAGTTTTATGTTTATAGTGTAATGGGTCATTTTGTTAAAGGCTACATGTAATGGGTTGGGTCAAAAGCCTTGTCCCAAACAGCCTGTTAAGCAAAGACAGTTATGTTCGTTTGTCAGTTATGGTCGTTAGCAGTTAGAGTCGGTTATTTTGGTCATCAATGAAACGACACAATGGTTGACATTCATAAGTCATGTTGTTTCATAAAGTATATATAGGTTAGATCGAGTCAATGTAAACAAGTCCCATATTACTCTTATCAATAGAACAATTGTTTGCATTATTTCTGTTTCTACAAAACTCACTTTCAATCTCACATACTATGGTTAATTACAAACACGTTATGCAAAGGAAATGGCTTCAATTTAGGCCTGTGAATCGATACCAACATTGGTATCAGAGCCTCGGTTCTGATGCCTGGACGAAGCAAATCCAAAGACACGCACAGATAGCTCTCAATCAGAAGTTCTTGCAAAGAGAAGTTCCCCCCAAATTTCCAGTATGGGGCAATCAGAAAAAGAAGTTATCTCCTGAGGAAAAAGAGATGCTAAGGCAGAAAGTTGAAGAGATCGTGTCTTACAATTCTGCAAAGGCACAAAAGGTTTGCAAAGAAAAAGGAGAAAGTAGCGGTTTATCTCAAAAGGAAAAAAGGGCACGCTGTTATGCCTGCAAAAAACATCAAACACGTTTTTTGGAAGTGCCCGAATAAAAGGAGTAAAACCAGGAACGAGGAACAAAACATGACGATAAAGCCAACGATAACAGAAGTTCAAGAAAAAATCAAATACCCTGAAAGGGTACATGTAACCACCGATTACATGGTAAAGGGCTCAGATAAAGGCAGTTGGAACGATATCTAGTTCATTAGCAGTTCTTACAAAAGGCACATGAGTCCGTCAAAGAATCTATTTAAAAGAATGATAAACAGATTCAGAATTGAGGGTCTTGAACAAGAAGAGAAGAAATTTATTCTCTCGTATGGTGTTGGTAAGATAATTGTGGAAATGAAGGAGGGAAGTTTGTTGATACGCAATGTACTCTACACACCAGAGATTACATTGAACGTACTAAGCATCGATCAGTTAGAAGATCAAGGTTTTATTGTGTCTTATGGTAACGACACATGCAGTCTAAGGTATATGTTTGAAATGCCATTGGAAGTGCAAAATGATAGCATGATGGCAGAAGATGAAGGAAGCTTGGTTACAAGTCACAACAAATTTCTCGATGAGTATTTTCATTCTATAGATCCTAAGGATGAGTGTCTATTGATCAAAGGCATGGAAGATCTCAAAATGGACAAGGAAAATGTTCAAGATTACATAGATGATGAATACTTGAGTTTGAATGGGACATTATACGCCATGAAGGTAAACACTTTCCCTAGGTTTTTGTCTTTCTTGGATTTAATTAAGATTGACAGGTTGGTGTATAGAAATTAGGAAGTGTTGGGCAAAAAAGTCATGGGCATGCTAGAATGGTTCTACTTAGAATACTTAAGGCAGGATGTGTTAGGAAATTTGCCACCGGTTATTGGGGTGACAAAGGTAGATTTGTTGGGTTTATACAAATTTGTGGATAGTTTGGGTGGATACATGAATGTTACATTCAACAACAAATGGAACAAGGTTGCACAATTACTAGGGTTGACATAAGATAATGAGCAAGCAGTCAAGGAATGTTATAAGGAGTATATTGGTATGGTGAAAATATACTACGAGGAAGCACAGAGATCCAAGCAGGAAGAACCAGGAAAGGAAGTGGTTGGGAATAGAAGTGGGACTGCTCATGTAAAAGATCCACTAGGTTATGCAGGGATAAGTGTTGAAGTAGATGGTGCACAGGAAGGAACTACAAGGGAGACTGCACGAGATGGTGTCAAGATGGATTGCAACATGGAAGGAACAACAGTCGAAGAACAAGAAGGAAGCACATCAAGCAGTGGTGATTTCATTGTCATCACGTAAAAATCAGAACCAAACAACATGGAAGCTTTAACATTCAAGCATTAGGGAGGAGATGTAACTTAGTAATGTCTGTGAATGTTAAGAAACAATTTAATTTTATGTTTATAGTTGTAATGGGTCATTTTGTTAAAGGCTACATGTAATGGGTTGGTTCAAAAGTCTTGTCCCAAACAGCCTGTTAAGCAAAGACAGTTATGTTAGTTTGTCAGTTATGGTCGTTAGCAGTTAGAGTCGGTTATTTTGGTCATCAATGAAATGACACAATGGTTGACATTCATAAGTCATGTCGTTTCATAAAGTATATATAGGTTAGATCGAGTCAATGTAAACAAGTCCCATATTACTCTTATCAATAGAACAGTTGTTTGCATTATTTGTGTTTCTACAAAACTCACTTTCAATCTCACACACTATGGTTAATTACAAACACGTTATGCGAAGGAATTGGCTTCAATTTAGGCCTGTGAATCGATACCAACATGGTTTAATCTCAAACTGGCAAAATAAGAGAAAATAATTCATGAATTTTCTAGTTTTTTTTTTTTTTTTTTTTTTTTTTATTATTTTTTTTTGAATATTTCATTGCAAGCAGGGGATGGATTTCAAAGGTGCATCAAAGACTTTCATGGCTTTTGGAGGAGGCTTAAGGTTTTGTGTTGGAGCTGATTTCGCTAGAGTTCAGATGACCGTCTTTCTTCATTTCCTAGTGACCAAATATCGGTAATATAAATCACAAGGCATACTAAAATGCGAGAAAACTACTAATCAATCTGATTTTCTTTTGAAATCTCAGATGGCAACTAGTGAAAGGAGGTGAAACTGAACGAACTCCCGGTCTACAATTTCCAAATGGCTTTCATGTTAATTTCTTTGAAAAAGATAAACAGACAGATCCAACGTCTGCATGAAGCTTGTATGGAGAATGGTTGAACAAACAAATTATATAGTACATTATATATGCATCTATAAGTAAAACAGTGTCCACTGTGTATTTGTATAATAGATTATGTAAATTACCCTTACACCATTCTGAGGATAATAAATAAAACTTTGTGATTGTGTAATCGGTGATAAGGAAACTTAGTATTTGTTTTCTAAATAAATACTAAATTGGGTACAATTTGATTCTTAATATGAATGTGTTTGGAACATCATATTAATAAAATATGATATTATTTTTACCAAAGGGCTTGTGTCCCAATGATATCTTTTGTTGTGTGAGAAGCTCCCCAACCAAATGATTATGAGTTCAAGTCCTGCTTAAAATGTGTGAGATAGTTGTGGTGTATAATTTGTGAGATAATTAGTTGCCTTTCTAATAAAATATTATTTTTGTGTTTTTAGTATGCTGCTTACTTTATAAGTTTTGCTTACTTCATAAAACCTATTGACGAGGACAAGGTTTGCTAGTAAAGCTTGTGGAAGATCGTATGAAGCAACGAAAGACTTAAGAAGCAACACAAGACAAAGAATCAAGTGATGCTTTGCGCCCCAAAGTCTTGGGCAACCTTTTTGTGTTTCTAAACTTCCTAGATGCTTTGTCCCTAAACTTCCTTAGGCAACCTTTTTGTGTTTGCCCTTTAACTTCCTTAGGTGAAGCATCCAATAAATTGTTATGATTCTAAGAAGGATATGCGGCGTCGCCCGTCATCATTGGGGGGTGCCGCATCCAGGTAATTTCCAGCTTTCTTTTTTTAAAAGGAATTTTTATTTAATTTTAGTTATGTTTTTTAATTAGTTATTAATATCTTCAAAATAACTTTCTTCAATTAATATAGGGCTTAGGGTTTGTAATCTTCATCTTTTGTGTGATCTTTTAAGAATTTTCTCTTTTTAGGGTTTTATTCACTTGATATGCGTCTCATTTACCAACCTTGAATTAGGGTTATCAAAATTCGATTTCACGTCCTGCGAGAGTTGGCATCAGAGCTTTAGTATCCTAATGCTGATTGGTGTAGATGTTATCAAAACCCAACCTGTTGGTGGGGTATGGTCTGAAGAGTAAATGGATCATGAAAGAACTTGACATGATTTCCATTATGCTTAAAGAACTATGTTATGTGATCATAGGTGGGGTACTGATCTACAAGAATCACGGGGGCAGCAATTGTGGAGGTTCTCGAATTCGTCTACCCATATGTAGATCTTTTGAAAACAATATATGCAATCAATCCCCGTTCATCAATTGATGAATTGAAGAACGGGAGGAAAGAAATAAGGAGAATCGTCTATCTGCAACCAAGTTATTCCGCTCGAAAACTCTAATCAAAATTTCGGTATGTTCTTTAATTGATGGTTGTAGTTTCAATAATTTGGTTTCAAGACAATTGATAGATTTCCTAGAATTACTAGTGTATATTTTACCTAATTTCTAGGTTCCAGTGTCCATTGACAACTTCTATAAAGTGGAAGTACTTTGTATTGTGGATGATCTTGAGGTGTGGCATATCTTGTTTGGAACCATTTCGACTATAGGTTAAGGGCATGTATGATCTTTAACAAAATCTCTACACATTTCCTCATAGGAAGGAAACATAATTGTTATAGTTGGGAATGTGGGTTGATCGTTGGGAGTGTGGTAAGATTTGTTAAAAAATGAATGTTCATGAGTTGATGTAAAGCGTAAATCTATCAAAAACAAGGTTCGTCATGAAAAGATGTTTGAGGTAGATGAATCTGTTGATGGTAAAACTCGAGGGTCGAGTTCTTTTCAAGTGGGCGAGAATTATAAGGATAAGAATTGGCTAGTAAAGTCTGCGGAAGATCACATGAAGCAAATAAGTTTTAAGAAGCGATACAAGATCAAGAACCCAAAGAGAAACTTTACCCCCCAAAGTCTCGAGGTGCGAACCCCAGGTGCTTTCCCCTGAACCTTCTTAGGCGCCATCCCTAAGTGCTTTGCCCGTCAACTTCCCTAAGCAAGAGCATCCAAGCAATTTCCAAGATTCTGAGAAGGAAATGCGTCTGTCCTTATTATTTTGTGGCAGCGCATCATGGTGTTTCACACGATTTCCACTTTTAGTATTTTGTTTACTTGCAAATGTTTATCTATTTTTAATTTGTTATTTTTCTCTCCAAGATAATTTTCTCCTATGAAAATAGGGCTTGGTTGTTATAATTTCCATCTTTTATTTGGTCAATATATATATATTTTTTTTGCGCATTTTCTCGTGTTAGGGTTTTATTCTCTTGAATTGTGCCTCATTTATAAAACCTTGGATTAGATTTATTAAAATTCATTTACGAGTCATGCATCATCTATAAGAGCTATTAAAAAGAAATAGAAAACGGTACTTCATGTAACTTATAAAAATAAGCTCTGTTTTGTAGCTCTCATTAATACTTAGGCTAATGGCACTGTAATGTATCATACTTGTCACTCGCATTTTTTATATGTATTGAATAATTTTTATTGCTATTGTATGTAATAAACTTGATTTTATTGTATTTTTTGTGTACTTTGCCCTTTATTTTTTTGCTACTATATGTATCATAGTTTTCATAAAATACACAAAAAAATACAATAAAATGAAGTTTAATACATAGAATAAAAAAAAAAAAAAAAAAAAAAAAAAAATAGTACGATACATACAAAAGGTGCAAGTGACAAGCATGATATAGTATGGTGCCTTTGGCCCTTAATACTTCATCCGCAGATACATTTCCGGTTTTAACATCAACTAGTATTCATACTTCTCTGCAAATACATTTCTAGTTTTAACATCAACTAGTTTTGTTAAACATTTGTAAGCACCTAAAAAGCTACAATAATTTGGATGCGTTGAAATTTAAGCCCAATGAAAGATTTTAGGCCCAATGTAAATTTTCTGGATTTTAATAATAAAAGAAATGTGTGTATTTACATAACTATAGGATACGTGTGTGTTTGGTGAGTGTTAATCAGTTAATGATCTTAGTGTACTTAAAGTATCCCCAATTATTAACCTATTAAAAATCTCAACATATTTTAAAGAGTAAATTCCAGTTTGTCAATTTTCACAATTTACATTTATGTCAAAAAATTAAGACATTTACATCTCTCCACCAAATGTTAAACAATATACATCTTTAAATACGAACACTACAAACATTTTTCCGTTATCTAAAGTGGATCTAAGACCATCCACAATGGGCAAAAGTGGCAAAGTTAAATAAAGGTGTTTTATAAGTACAATCCATTGCAAACATGTCGTGTCACCAGTTCGTGTAAACCTTGTTCTTCTATGAACAAACTCTATTATACTGTGATGTGATAGGTCATCCCCACAATTATTATCATATTTCTTTACCAGCCATATATATTTAATTATTATCTCACAAAATCTAAATATCATAATAATTCATTATAGTCTATGGGTTATGAGAGTTATATATATAAAAGTTTAATGGTGAGGTGTCATCTATTTAACTCAAAATAATTTCATGCATTGACGATGCCGGGTGTTTTTGTTTGTCTGCTTGTCATAGATGCGTTTTGCAATTCATTGTATTTGTCCTTTTTCCATTGTTGCTTCACAATATCATATAACCTTGAAATCCATAAAAATCTTTGAATCTCAAAAAAGCACAACATCAGTTAAAAAAACACAAATAGCAAACTTCTACTCCTCTATCTGTATTTGTACTCAAAGCTAAAGAATCAAAACCTAGATTTTTCAAGAAACACTTGTAACCAAAATTGAATAAAAATAAAATCCAATCACTTATTTTCCAATCAAACTCTCAATTACGATACTAACAGTACCTAAATAAGAAAAAACTCACCATCAACAACACTTAAACAAATTGATCGATTAACGGGGTACGATAAAGTGGTGGTGGCCGGATTGGTTGTTGGTGGTTAGGTTGTTGACTTGTCGTGTGTGTAATAAAGATGAATATGAAAATGAATTTTGGATTTCTATTTAAAATGATGAATCTGTGTTTGTAGTTGTTGCATGCATAGATTTATGTGTTTGTGTTTGACTAACGATGAAAATGAGTGTTGCATATCATAAATCCGGTAGTATGAATATCAAAATGACAATAATGTCCTCACATGTGACAAGAAAAAAGATGAAAACACCCATCATGTTAGATCTACCTTAGCGAAAAAATGTTTGCATCTTTCGTCCTTAGGAACGTATATTGTCTAATGTTAATTAACGGAAGAATGTAGATTTCACAACTTGACCGAGATGTAAACTCTAAAAATATAATTTGCTAGCTTATTCTATTTTAAACCTCTTAATTTCAATGTAAATAAGCCATTCTCAACTCATTGCTTACTGATCTCACTAACACGACAAAAAATAACACGAAACTTCAACCGGTCGAGCATTATCAACCCTTTCATTAAATAAGTCATTCTCAACTTATTGCATACTCATCTCATTAAGATATTGCTTCAATTGCTTCAATGCAATAAGTTTTTTCGACCTTTTTAGTTTTTACAGGTCTTTCTCAACTTAGCATTCATGAAGCTTTCAGTAGTATTACACAACTTTTATTAGAAAAATAAGTATATACAGATAAATAGATTTTGTACGGATTTGTAGTTAAAAAAAATGTATATTGTAATGTTCTTTTGTTAGATCTTGTCAAATATCTTTACTCATATCTCTAATATGTTTGTTATTTTATTCTTTTGCATTGCCACACTCATGCACACCATATAGAACTTTGGGCAAATGTTTTTAAAAGGGTTTATAGATAGATAGGTTACACAACTTTTCAACTTTATTCGCCTAAGTTATCAAACTTTTTTTTTGTGCAAACAGGGTATTGGACTACACGGAGTTGACATTCAGGTTACTGAATTTGTAAAATGAGACATTTGGGTTACTTAACTTACCTAAAAAAATGCATTTGGGTTACTTTGATTACACTGAAAAATGGAGGTTGAATACTTAACTAAAGTTCAGTAACCTAAGTGAACAAAATGAAAGTTTGGTAACTTAGGCGAACAAAGTGGGAAAGTTGGGTAACCTGTCTGATATAAAACCCTTTTTAAAAGGTATTATACTTATCATCATTTGCTTTTGTGGGTAGTGAACAATTTTTTTTGCTTTTGTGTGTACTTTTCTTTCAAATTTATCGTTTTTTTGGAATTTTACGAAATTTTTGGACATTTTTGCCTTTATTAGCTAATAGAAATTTTTGTTCCCCGAAAGGCAAAAATGTTACATAATACCCTAAAAATGATGAATTGGAAAGAAAAGTACCCACAAAAACAAAAAAAATTGTTCGCTACTCACAAAAGCAAATAGTGGAAAGTATAATACCTTTTAAAAACATTAGCCCTATAACTTTCTTACATCAGAATGTTTCATTATACTGTCAAATTCAGTTACTCTATTTGCTTAAACAAATTAAAGATGTGGCATTTTAGTAGTTTGAGTTTTTTAGGTCTAGCTGTGGTAAGCATCATACACTGGATTTACATGTGGAGGAAGAGGAACCCAAGATGCAATGGCAAACTTCCTCCTGGTTCAATGGGTTGGCCGCTACTTGGAGAAACTCTACAGTTCTTTGCCCCTAACCGAACTTGGGATACGCCTCGCTTCGTCAAGGAGAGGATCAAAAGGTGAATTCTGTAAAGGTCTAATCATGTAAAATAGCAACATACTTTCACACGTTAAGTTTACCAATTATACCATGAGGTTAATCGTTGCAATTAGCTACAGATCGAGTAATAAACTACAAGTATGTTGCTGAGATTTGTTTTTTGGAAAGACGAGTGCATGTATTGCTATAATTATTAACAAAATGAGAGAGTTTGGTTTATTTATGTTGGACCTTAATGTTATAGAAGCAAAGTTAGGGTAGTTTAGTGTATTATGTATTTTATGTAAAGTCTGTAAACCCAAATTATGTTAGGGCTGGATCGTTTACGGTCAAAGTAACCGTTTAGTATAACGTTTAGAAATTTAGGTGTCGATTACTTTTATTAAAACGGTATCCTCTTGGTTGTTGGTGCCGCTTCAATCATTATATATAGGTCATGTTCTGTAACAAATCAACAATCAGTTGTAAATTAAATCAATCGATCAATACAAGTTATTATCAATATTTTGCTATTGTTTATTCAGTTGCATTTTTGTGTCCCAAACACTCCTTGTTCCATTCATATCGATTCAAGAAGTTGAATAATCTGAGAACTTGTATAATTGAAGAAGCAAGACAATCGAATTGAAGGCATTTAACAACAACTTGAAAGTATGTTGTTGTTTGTGTAATTGACCCTTCATTTAATTCCTATAACCATATCACCAGAATTGATCATTGTTACATGTTTCATTGGTTTGCAAGTTATCGTCTCAGAAGATACGGATCTTAATCACATTGTGTTCCAACAAGAGGGTCAATTGTTCGAGAGCTGGTACCCATACAGCCTTAGAAAGATATATGGGAAATAGAATGTAAGTTCCTTGCATGGATACCTATGTTGGTTTGTGGGAGTTAAAACACACGTAAACGACTAGAAGTGTGTGAGCCTATGGGGGCACACACATTAAACACGAGAGTACGTGATGAACATTTTATTATTTGAAAACGTTAGACCCGTTTTATGCATGCATGAAAACCCAATCGTTTACACGATCCATGGACTTGTTCCAAATAAAAGGTGGATCGGTTTGGTGAGCCTTGGGCCTAAACACTATGTCCGATCGGGGGTGTTGGGTTTATTGCTTGGTGCGCAAGCATCATGTCCAATCTTGAGTCGGTTCATGAAGCTATATAAACAAACACACCCATGCATCATTATACACGACATTATACTATCCCTAAACCTAAAAGGAATCGATCTATCTATTGAACTCAATCGGATCCCTTATATCCGATTAAGGTTCTTACTAAACTCTAAACCTTGCAATCGTTAATCATCCAAGTGAGTTTAGAGTTTGTGGTTTTGATCATCATGTTATAAGGTTCCTAGTCGAACAAGTTTGTAAGCAAGTTTCTGGGTTTTTCTGTTTGGTCGTTCTCGGACTGTAAAGGGGAAGTTCTCGGACATCATTTTCCGATATCGGGTGTTTGATAAAAGCTTCTCGGACAGAAGCTGGTTCTCGGGCAGAATTATAAAAAGGTGTTCTTTGGGTTTTCTTGTTCGTGGTATTCAAGTAATTCAAGGGGTTGATTGTTTTAAACGTTCTCGACTATCTCAATTCGAACGTACTTGGTTTAAGTGTCTGTGTGTGGACTCGTAGAGGTATCTACTTTAGATACTTGGTTTCTTGTTCGTGTTATAGCGTGCAGTTGACATCGAGGGTTAGTTTTCTATTTACCTTTTATTTATTATTGTTTATTAAATACATGTTTACCTAATTGCAATTACTAGATCCAATTCCGCTGCGTACTCGTTTGCGTTACTTGGCTAACTAGGTTATATAATCCCAACAGTGGCATCACGAGTCAACTTGTTTTTGCGATTATGGGTTACACGCTTTAATAAACATGTTTAAAAGGCTGCATGAAATTTAATTAGTTATTCGTTTTATTTTTGTTTTGACAACTATATGCAATACTTGTCAATTATTAATAAAAAATAACAAGATACACACAAATTAAATTGAATTGTTAATTAGAACTAATTTGTTAATTGGAATTAAATTTGTTAATTGGAATTAAATTTGTTAATTAGAATTAAAGGTTAATTAGAATTAATTGTTAATTAAAAATTATATTCATAATTAGAATTACATATTTTTTATTAAATACATAAAATAGTAATTATATGTTAATTAAGTTTGCCATGATTTTTTATGTGGTTTCCGGCCACAAGACCCACTCAATTGGTTTTTGTGATGTATGAGGCGATCTAGGTATTGAACCTAGTAACGGTCTTATGGTTCTCCTTTTGAGGAAGACTCTCGAGAGAACTCAGAACAATATATGTTTATATATTGATGTTTATGTTTATATGTTTGTGATTCCTTATGTGCATTATTCTTTAGCCAAAAAAAAGATTCCTTATGTGCATTATTGTTACTTGTTTTTTGACGCCTAATTGTATGCAATATGGAATAATACATATCGTAACCATAACATTGATATTGGTATTTATTTACACGCCTAAATATGATGCTCTTTGTGACCTCCTATTTGTTTCGTGGAAAATTGTTTTTGTAAATAAAGTGACCTAAACTATTGAAACATATTTTTCATGAATTTAAAAACTAGATGCTATGGATACTTGGGATGTACGGCTCACCCACTAGAACAGACTATAAAGGGGGTTTAAGGAGGTGCGCACAGTCACACCTAAAGGATTTTCGGTTATTGCCTAGCGCTGACCTGGTCCTCCGCCTCCTTGCGAGATCGATTGGAGCTACAGTGAACCATGATGATCACTACAGTGTCATTACAAAAAGTTTTTTAAAAAAGTGTTACAAAGTTGTTTTGCATGCTTCTTTATACACGACTTTTACCACATTTATGTGAATACTCTATTTGTTAAATTTTAAGTCTATGTCATCCAACTCTGAACACGTGCATTTGGCTTGACTTCTTTGGTCAGACCTTAGGGTCATTCCAACCCATGGTGATTATTTCTCTTTGGTTAGACCTTTGGTTATTTTTGCAAGTTCTTACTTGGTCGACTTATTTCTAGTTTGCTTGGTCAGACCTTGAACCCGAGGCATAAGATGAGAACTAAACATGCTTTTGACATTATTACTTGATACTAATGCCTTAAACAGTCTCATAAAGTGTAAGAGTTGCATTATGCAATTAACGCTCGTCGCTTACCTCTTGTCCTACTTAGTTACTGACTGATCAGACCTCTGGTAAATAAGTGGGAGTGCAAGATGGATATTGGTCTTATTAGTAATTAATTGGGTAGTTAATTCTTTTAAGAATGTAATTATCAAAAATACTAATTATTTGAACTTTTCCAAATTGTAGATGACTACTCAGGAGTTTCTTTGAGAAACAAAAACTCATTGGACCTAACTTCATTGATTGGTATCGCCAGCTTCGCATTATACTAACAGCTGAAGATAAGGAAACTTATTTGGAGCATCATATACCTGCTGCACCTGTTGCAACTCCTGGCCACCCTATCCCTCCTGAGGCTCTTGCAGCTCACACTGCTTGGGTCAAAGGCTCAAAGGATATAGCTGCCTTCATGCTCATAACCATGTAGTTAGAGATCCAACAAAATCTAACTCATCTTGGTTCTTATTAAATGCTTCAAGAGTTGAAGTCTATGTTCTCCCAAGAGGTAGAACAAGAGCTTCTACAAACTGCACGTAAATTTCACGCTAGCAAGCAGGAAGAGGCTCAATCGGTTAGCTCATATGTCTAAATATGAAGAGCTACATTAACAATTTGGAACGTCTTGATCACCCAGTTACTCTGAACTATGGAGTTAGTTTGATCTTAATCGGTTTCTCTAAAGAGTACATTTCGTTTGTGCAGAACTTTAATACGCACAGCATGGGGAAAACTGTAAATGAATTACATGCTATGCTTAAACAACATGAGCAGACGTTGAGATACCGTTACTTGATGGGTCGGGTTCGACTATTGAGAAGATACGGGTTGAATATGAGTGGAAACCACCTGATTGTGATAAATGTAAGATTTTTGGTCATACTCTTATTGAATGTCCTAAAGTTGTTGAACCTCCTGCTCAGCCTACTAAGCATGTTAATGATGGTTTCAAGACGGTTAATAACAAGAAGAATGGAAAGCAAGGTGGGTCTACTATTCCGGGTCAAGCAGGGTTTACTAAACCTGTTGTGGGTAAGCAGTTTCAATATCAACCCAAAAAGACTCCTCCTGAACCTAAGAAAGTGGAAGTTAATAAGAAGAATGCTTCTGATGTGGCTAGTTCGAATGGAACAACGATCTCTACGTCTAACCAGTTTGATGCTCTTAATACGGATGTGTTTGGTATTCCTTCTAATGACACCAACAAGGATGTGGATTCTGGTCGTACAATGGAAGTTAATGAAGATACGTCTACTAAGACATGTACTGCATCACAAGAACCCCTTGTGAGTGATTTGAAAGATATGGAGTCGGGTGTGGCTCCTAAAACTAGTGAATCTTGTAATCCACCTACCTCTTCTACTAAAAGAGTTAACCCTTTTTCTAAAGTGGGAGAGATCGTGGATTCTGATTCTGAAGATGAAGTGGTTGCTAACCCATTTGATGAGTCTGCTAATATATTCGGTGGTGGCCAAGAATTTGAAGATGAGTATGATGACTATGACTACGATGACTATGCGAAGCAGGTTAATGATCTTCCAGGGAATTTGGATGCCTTTAATGCCATGTATGGCACCAAGCTTCAAGGTCCTAGGAAGTAATTTTCTTCGTTATGTCTTATGTTATCATTTGAGTAGTGGTTTGTTTTCTTGTTTAGAATATAGGAAGTATCTTGTTATGTAAGCTTTATGCCTATGTAACGGGCTGAGATATGGGATTTCACCCATATCCATTGTACTTAAACGTTTCTTTTTGGTTAATATATTTACCAGGGTGCAGGATTACTCCCCTTTACCCAAAAAACATGAGCAGACGTTGCCAAAGAAAGATGTTGCACCTGCACTATATAACATACGTGCGGGGAAGGTCCAGAAAAACCAAAAGAAGAATAAATCGTTTAAGGCTGCTAAGGGGAATCATGGAAATGGAAAGAGCAAGTTTGGTTATGCTACTGAGTATAAACCATACAACGCTTCCAAACCTAAGAATCCTCCACCACCCAAGAAGGATAATCCATCGAAGGACGCTACCTGTCACCTATGTGGTGAGATGGGTCATTGGAGAAGGAATTGTCCCTAGTATCTCGTCGAGTTGATGAAAAAGAAGAAACAGTCTCTTGCAACTAGTTCTTTAGGTATTTTCACTATAGAACTCTACTATTTTCCTAATACATCCTTAGTATATGACACGGATTGTGGTACTCACATCTGTAATACTACTCAGGGTCTTCAGGGGAAGTAGGAAGTGAAGCCGGGAGCTTTAAGTGCATGCGTGGGCAATGGTCAACGAGCAGGAGTTGAAGCTATTGATGTTTTTCATTTATGTCTCCCTAGCGGATTAGTAATTGTTTTAAATGATTGTCATTATGCTCCCTCTATTACTAGAGGGATTATTTCAGTTTCCCGTTTGTATGACGATGGTTTTATTAACCGTTTTGAATCGAATAATGAAATTTCAGTTTCTAAGAATAACGTTGTTTATTTTACTGCTATTCCTCGTTATGGTATTTATGAAATTGATATGTCTTGTTTAAATACAAATGATAGTTCTATGTTTGCTATAAGCAATAAAAGAGCCAAGTCTAACTTGGACTCTACTCTCTTGTGGCATGGTAGTCTTGGACACATTAGCAAGAAACGCATGAAGAAGTTGCAACACGATGGACTTCTCAACTCAGTTGACATTAAGTCACTTGAAAAGTGTGTTTCATGCATGTCTGGTAAGATGGCAAGAAAACCCTATAAACATCAAGTAGATAGGGCTAAAGATCTACTTGGACTAATACACTCAGATGTATGTGGCCCATTTAGAATTATGTCAAGACAAGGAGCAAATTACTTCGTGACTTTCACTGACAACTATAGTCGGTATGGTTATGTTTACTTGTTGAAACATAAACATGAAGTGTTTGAAACATTTAAGGTTGTTAGGAATTAGAAAATTCCAGTATTGAAGAGTCGGTCACCCCAACTATTATCTAGCATAAGTTAGCTCGTAGACTTATCGTTAGATACTTAATTTATGTAGTTATTTAGTTAGTCAGTAGCGTAAAATAGTTTAGTACAACACCGTGGAAGAAGGACGGGTCTTTACCCACTGTATCCCTGATCCACAGGCCGTCAGGAGGTCGTTTAGTTTGTAACCTATTAATACCCTCTACCTTGCAAGGTAGAGGGTTGGATGTTCTTTGGTAATCTAATATTCTACAAGTTTCTCTTTCTAGAATATCCCACTTTCTCTCTCTCTAAAATCATCTATGTGCTCATTGTGTTAATGTTATGATGTGTATGTGAAATCCAATATCCTTCAATTGGTATCAAGAGCCATGGTTAGATCATATCTTGCACATCTTTGGATTTCTAGTGGTTTTTAGGTGGTTTTTGAGTTTGAAAAAGTTTAGTGGTTTTTGCATCATTTGGTTGATTTCTTGTGTTAAAGTTTGAATTTTGTTAGTACTTTTATGTTTAGAATCATCACAAGTGTTTAGGTTTTCATTTGGTAAGCTTGAATCATCTTGGTTGGGTTGTTTTTGGATTGAAAAGTGATGTTTATATGGTTTTTTCTTGCTAGCGACTTAGCTCACGGACTACTTTCTTCGTAGCGACTTGCTTTACAAATTTGTAGCGAGTTACAGTGTTAGACCTAGCGAGTTAGATCTAGCGATTTACAATACAAGTAGTGGACTCTCCACTACGGGTAGCGACTTGGTGGTAGCGACTTGGTTTGTAGCGAGTTGCTCTTTAGCGACTTGCATCTTTAGCGACTTGTGTAGCGAATTGCTGCCAAAATTTTGCTAGCGACTTGAGTCTTAGCGAGTTACTACTTAGCGACTTACATCCGCTAGCGACTTGGAACTCTAGCGACTTAGTGGTGTGGCGAATTAAGTGTTGGCGACTTGGTGCAGTATCTTCTAGCGACTTGGGATTATTGCTATTTAGTTGGTAGAGAGTTGGTTCTTAATCTCTAGAGACTTGGGGAGTAATTCATAATAACACAATGTCAGTCATCACGGATCCTTTAATCACCAAAGTACTTGCTCTCTATGACCAAAGATGAGAATAGTGAAGCAGAATGCTTATCC
This sequence comes from Chrysanthemum lavandulifolium, assembly GCA_022545495.1. NCBI lineage: Eukaryota > Viridiplantae > Streptophyta > Magnoliopsida > Asterales > Asteraceae > Chrysanthemum > Chrysanthemum lavandulifolium. The sequence goes on from CM040240.1 coordinate 211,641,961, forward strand.
GAATGCCATACACTTAATGATTCGAGATCGATTAATCGTAACAACTCAAATAAGTCACTCTTAATGTCCGCAAATGATGCTAAGAATATGGAATGCACCGGTGAGCCGTTTCAACATCTCGATCGACTTCTCAAATTACTCTTATCTACAACCATGGATCGAACAAGTTGTGCCATCCTTCGTCAGATTTTCCCACTTTGACAAGAACTGTTTTACTTAACTTAGAACGACTGAGGTTTCAAATTACCAAAGAAAAGTTCTCAACTGATGATTCTCATGCTGCTCTCCAAACCATCATCAATCAATTTCAGCCACTCATCCGGGAAGAATACTCCTCAGATTTTGATGATATCATGACTGGAATTTCGTTCAAGAAACACACGGGAATGGAAATTCATGAGTTCAGAAACTCATTTATTCAACTTATGAGTAATATGGAAACATACATCAAGGAAGCTGCTAATGAGAATAACAAGCTGAATGAATTAAATGAGTGCCAAGAGTTTCCATGGAGCAATGATGACGTGTCATACTTCATTCCAGTTGAACCAGCAGAAGACACTGATTGCAGAATCTCAGTTGTAATGGAAAAGGATGAAGAGAACAGCACTGATCTCAAAATCTCAGAGTCAGAAAAGGTATCAATCAATAAGGTACACGTATCTGATCACACAAGTTCTCATAAAAAGGTACATGACTCTTACTCTGAACATAACAATGTGGAATCAGTCTGTGTTTTGTCTGAATCTAATGCAAGCAACATGATTGAAAAAAGGGTATATGATGAGCTTTCAAACAAATTTTCAATTCTTGAAAAACACTGTATCTCTTTGCAAATTGAAATACAACAAAAGGATGAAATGTTTTATGCAAAAAAACCGTGTACTAATCAAGATCTTCCAGAATTTAGAGAATTTTTTGAAATTAATCAGTTAAAATCCCAGATTCAGGACAAAGATTCGACCATAGGCAATCTGAAATTACTTCTTTAAGAAGCCCAGAAATATGAGTTGTCATGAGATGAGTGATGCACTAGAATCTAGAAATTCTGAACTAGCTCTATGTGTGTCCAACCTTCTAAGAGAAAATGAGCATTTAAGAAAGAACCTTGAGGAAACAAACTCTAAGTTAGTCAATCAATCTAACCTCTTAATGAAAGATATTGATGACCTCAAAGCACAAATTCAGGATAAGAGCTTCAATATTGTTGCCCTAAAAAATGAGCTCAGGAAGTATATTGGAAATAGGATGAACACTAAGTTTGCAAAACCCTCAACTTTGGGAAAGTCAAATGTTCATAACCACTTAAAACGAACAGTTATTAAACAACCTAATGCCTTTAGGTCTGAAAGAGCTAAACCATTGAAATCTAAGCCTACATCCCATGTTGATAATATATACATTTTGTCAAAACCAGTCACTTCATTGCCTAGTTCATATTTGATGAATCTCAAACATAGGACAAATGGTCAACTCTCACGGATCAAAAATGCAATAAGTTTAACTAGGTCTCATACAAAACATCATTTGACATTCAATCCCTATGATATTCTCTCGATCACAAAAGGACAAATAGTCAAAACAAGGTGAGCACTCATTTAGTTCAACTAAGCTGTGGTTTCAAATGGATTCCCACGGCGATTTTTTAAGTTTACAGGACTTAAACGAACTTACATCCCTAGATCATGCCTCAGTGGATTCCCACGGTAAACTTTTCAAGAATGTTGAATCTAATAGGATCCCCATTAATGATACGTACGTGTTATCTTGTGATGCATCCAAATGTGAGATTAAACATGTCACTAACCCTTCTACATGTGCTTCGGTACAATGTGCTCTCGGTCTTTTCGGTACAATGCTCAACTCAATCAGAACTTCATGACTTGGTTCCCATACGAAATGAACATAGCTCATTCAGAGCTATAGCGTGCCGAGTTGATGTACTTCTCACTTTGACTCCTATTCTTCTTGAATCGGACTCGCTCTTCTATATCTGTATATAAATTAAAAAAAAAAAAAAAAAAAAAAAAAAAAAAAATTATAGTAGTTTTTCTTTCTCTTTCATTCTTTTATTTTTTAAATTTACAATTTTATCATATTTTTTCCAATCTAATAAAGAATACATTCATTGTTATCGATAACATCTACGGTCCTAGAAATGTCATTCAATAATGGCACGGGATCATAGATGAAGTTCGAACAATTGAAATATTCTTGTTTCTCTATAACGGGGTTAATTAATGTCAATCAATGTTCTTTGATGACATTGATTGAGGGGGAGATTGGGTATATGTTTTCTTGACTACCTAGGCCATTGGCTTCGTGATGGTTATAATGCTTGCTCGTTAGTAAGTTGAGGTCGTGTTTTCCTTTGTATCTATCTGGTTATGGTTTTTGTAGGTTGTGGTCGTATCTTGCTCATGTGATTATCATTGTGTACCTACTTATTAAGTGCCTAGCTTATCGTTAAATGCTTATGTGTCTAAATGTTTAATTGTTTCATGGTGTTCAGTGTGATAATCAATGCTAGAGACTTAGTCTATAATCCGTGTTAGCGACTTACTACTCGATTCATCAATACCATAGGGACCAAACTTGTCATATATTTTAAGTTGTGTTGCACTAGCGACTTATTTCACTTTATTTTAGAACCACAAGGACCTGATGTGTCAAAGTGCAATAGATCCCCCCTAAACCCCTAGCGACTTACTTCTTTTCTCTTTTATAAGTTTTTTTTCTTTTCTCGTTTTATCTTCTCATCTATAATTATTTGCTCTTTCTAGCGACTTAAGCTGTGGTAAGTTTGAATCACAACGGAGTTGTTCTCTCTTAAGTGTTTGTGTCCGTTTCTAACATGTCTTTTATCCGGATCCTTTCGAGCTCACGATTTGAGACTATTTGACTCCCACCTAGGTTCGACTTATCATGAAATCGTGTATTTGTTGCTATTATAATGATTGAATGTGTTCAAATTGTATGGAATATAGTATCTTGATTGCTTGAAAATGTGTCTTCGTGATCTGATGATGAATGGTTAGCGGATTGGGTTGTTGGGTTTTTTGTTATGAGTGTTCTTGATGGCGATTTAACCTGTTCTTGGTAGCGACTTAGCTTGAATGTCCTTCATGGCGAGTTAGCGCTCTATTAGCGACTACGTTTTTGTAGCGAATTAGTTCACCTTATTCTAGCGACTTGGTTAGCGAGTTAGTAGTTAGCGACTTGTATTTACAAGTTAGCGAATTAGTAACTTTAGCGACTTAGTTAACTGATTTGTAGCGACTTGGTTTAGTTACTGTTCATGGCGACTTGTCTTTACAAGCTAGCGAATTAGCATAGCGACTTAGAGTGCTAAACTATTAGCGACTTGTCTGTGGCTCTAGATGGCGACTTGTCTTTACAAGTTTGCAACATTGTTCACTTTCATGTTGCGAATTAGTCTTAGGGTCAAGGGTTATTAAAATGCTCAAAGGTTTAGTGCTAAAGTTGATCTCATTCTCACAACACTTAGGATCTCCTAATTCAACTTGTTGTGTCAACATACTCCATGTAACTGGTATGACATGTACATTTAGGCTAAAGGTACTTGGTTTCTCTCACGACAACCAAATGTTCCTTTTTCCTCATGCATATTTGTTATATCACTTCTACATTTGTATCTTGGCTCATGACATGATCCCTTTGCAATGCACTCGTTTGCTGTTAATCCCTTATCAACTCGTCGGTGATTATTTATCCGTAAGATTATACTTCATTGAAATATCTCACTTATGAAAGTTGTCATATATCCGAAACTGTGCTACTCAATCTTTCTCAGATGTGTTTTGGGGACTCTTACGAGTTACTACTTCTATGTGTCTATGTCATAAGGGTGCTCTCAATGTTGTCTCACGTGTCATTTATCATCTAACTTTGTTCCCATTCATTCTTGTTGATTGTATGATTACTCGGACCATCAATGGCAAGTTCAATCCCGAAAAGAGCGTTACCCTTGGCATCATCCAAAGTTCTCTCGCACGAAGAAATCCTTCCCGAAGTCAATGGGTCATTATTGGAAAAAGCAAGCGTATGTGGACCTACAAAGGCTTCAACAAAATCCGATACTCAAAGTTTCTATTGACATCCTCAAAACACAAACTTCTTGAGCAATTACAAGCAATGCTCAATTCCTACCATTTACATTCAACAATTCGGAACACCGTTCAATGGGACAAAATCACAAGACAATACTCTTGCAAAGCGGATGATAGGGAGTTCACAATTGATTTCGATATTACGAGCAAGGCTCTTGGAATCACCCCATGTAACCACGACTTTCGTTACGAATTACCACAGTGTCGATGATCGATTGTCTTTCTAATTGGGTTGGGTTATCGAGCAGATTTCAAGAGCATCGACATCATCACCGGACACATGTATCAACCACGGAGAGCAATTACAACCATTCTTAACTTGTGCTTATCCGGGAAAACTTGTGGTTCGATAAAGTGAGAATTCTATCTTGCAAATCCTATGGGAATCGTTAATAGGGTTGATGTGAATGTCTCGAGATCGTATTTGGGAAGAATTCACTTTATCAATGAACACATTCATATCGATAGAACCTATTTCGAACAATGCTCAAGGTCGAAAGAAAGCAGAACAAGCTTGTAATTCCCAAAGATCGATTTTCTAAGCTTGTTATCCAAGATTTGCAACAAAATCACAACTTCACTCCTAGGTGCGAATCAACTTTACACAAAGCGTAAGATGAATTTGTTTTAGGAAACCCGAAATATGTTCCTAGAGGTACGGATAAAGAAGTATTTGGATTGCCAATTCCTGATTGTCTTCTCACAGAAGATATCAAGAAGAAGGACTACTTCAAACAATACAAGAAAAGAGCTTCTAGTTCCTCTGCCGATGTCACACCTACTCCTCACAACCCAATGCTCCCAAGACCATCTCGGCTCTAAAGCATCTTATGCCTCCCTTCCTAAAAAGAGACGCGAAAGATCTCAACAGTCAGACTCCTCATCCAAAAAGCATAAAGAAAAGAAGAAGAAAGTGGAAAAGGAAATTGATGAGAACACTGAGGTACCAAGGAATATTACCAGGTTAACTGATGAGGATGACGCTGATCTGCAACTTGGAATCCAGCAAAGTCTAGAAAGTCAGAATGTTAAAGCACCCGTAGGTGGAGTTGTGTTAAGAGAACCCGTTCAACTACCTCGACAAACAATCCCAATTACACATGACAAGGGTAAAGGGGTTGCAAGTGTTGAAACTGAACAAGCTGCTCACATGCTTTTAACTATCTCATCATCTCCATCAAGCACCACAAATCAATATGAGCTGAAGAGAAGAACAGAATCATCTCATACAAAAGAACTATCTGGAGTGGACAAAGTGCCTGAAACGTTTAAGGAAACTCCTACACTTAGTGAGACTCAATCTGACTTGAATGTTGACGCTATGTTGCAAAAAGGCTCGCAGGAGAACCTTGAGACAAGATCTGATGAGACCTTGAAGATGGATGAACCAAATCTGTCCACTAACTCTCTATCCTCACTTAAGAATCTTGATGCAGATTTCTCTTTTGGTGATCAATTCATTAATGACAAATCCTTAGATACTGCACAATCCATGTATATTGTCAGCATTCAGCAAGATACGTCAACTATTCCTCCAATGTCAGCATCTTCACTATCTACTGCTCTTCTACCTCCCTTTCCTACTCAATCAACTGTACAAACACCACCAACATCGTCACCAACCCTTGAACCTGTCATTACAATTGCGGATGAGGTGGCTCCACCAGCTTCCCCTCCACAGATTCTCACCTCTGATCAACTACTGGATAAAGCCATAAAAAGGATAGAAGCTTTGGAAAGGCAACTTCCTAAATCTGTTGATTCTCTGGTGGATCGCGTCTATAGATTGGAGCACCTCAACTTCGATGAAGGGGTTACGGCCGCTATTGAAGGAGAAGTCAAGGATGCTGTGGAATGGGCTATGGAGGCTCCACTACTTAGACGTTTCAAGGACCTCCCTATCACCGATATGAGAGCAGCTCTGTTTGAAAGGATGTATGAGGCTGAAGAGGACAAGCATGAGGTTCACAAGAAACTCTATGAGGCACTTGAAGAATCCATTAAGTTCGACAATTATGAGCAGTTTAAAATGGACGTCGGGGAAAAAGAAGCTAGAAAGAAAAGGAGAACAATTGTGATGGAAGCATTGATGAAGGATCGCAAAGATCCTCCTCCACCCCACCACCAACGGGGGCTGGAACTTCGGGTGGTAATCCTCTACAACAACCAACACACCTCCATCACAACCACCATCATCACCGCCAAAACCTTCTAATCAATCGGGTCCTACAAAGAGCAGTACTAAGAAGAAATCTGCTTGCACGGACGATGGTTGATTCAAGGTTCATGTCCACTTCCACCTCAATTTCGATGATCAAATGGTTCACGAAGAGTCTCAAGTCATGGTGAATCGAACCGGATGAAGATGATGCATCGACGAAGCATATTCCTAAGCCATCGAAGATTGGTTTGATACTTACATGGTGGGAATAGCACTAGCACATCGAGGTAGCACCTTCAAGAGACACAATTCAAAGCTACATTGTGGAAGATAGACCTCCTTCTCCGAACCCACATGGACCATCCAGTCGACTCTATGATTCTCGACAACAATTGGGCATCGTTATCACCAATAATTATGAAGTTCCAAGTGAAGACTCTCTTCGCACTACACTGCAGTGATATGGGAAGTTTTATTAGATGGTTTTGTGTGGAAGAGTATCTCATCCATAACTCCAAGAGATCTAGAAGGACAAGCTTACGAAATTGTCAAAGTCTTCCATTCGATGCAAATCGTCTTCAATATCGGATGGAAGAATGCCATAAGATGTTGAATGACCAAGTCGGTGAGCAAATCGATCGCTTCAATGTCAACAAATCTCTTCCTCTTGGTGGTGAACACGGTCGATAACCATTCAGTGAATTCTTCTTCAATCACGACTTGGACTATCGTGTGCTCGCTCTGCTTGAAAGAAGGCCTGCTCTATCAATATCAAAGATGAAAGCGCAACCTACTCGATCGGGGCTTGAGCGGATGGTTCACGATCAATTATGGGTCGAAGAACAAAAATATGATATTGCCGCTTCTTATGGTATTTCACCGGTGGTTCAAAAGAAGAAGTTCTACATCGAAAGACATGGTGTCGATAAAAGCGCAATGATGTCGGATCAAAGCGCAAATCTTAAGTGTTGTTAGTGTAGAGATCTTCCCTATCTATGGATATGAGTACTTGAAGAAGATTGTCCTTAAAGAGTGACTTCAAAGTGTATACTATTGAGAGAACGACTTCAAACATCTTCGCCAAATGATTTCAAGATCTCTATCTCTTAAATCTTCAAGGACACCTTGAGCATTTACTGTCCGTGAGAAAAGGCCCTCTGCAATTGTCACTCTTTGGATCGGGGCTTAGTCATTCAAAACGAGTTGAGGACTTTCGACTTGGCATTGAAAGCTACCAAACCGGGATCAACCATACAAGTCCTCAATGGAATGCAGGCGGGCATGAATTTCATCGAGAATACAAAGTCCTTGACACCCCTAGAGCCGTCATCTTCACCGACAGATATGGATCTCGTATGCTTATGCGTCTATGTGAACTCTACAAGTTTAGTGATGGTGCGCTCAAATTGGTGAAGAAGAACTTGACACGAGTGAAAGAAGCCAAACTTGATATGAAATCTTGGGTTAAAACTATTTTTGGATGATGATGACGTGAAGAGATGTGAACATTTCATTGCGCAATCGAGGCGAAGACTCAAGCCACGAAGGATCTTCCGACCTTGAAAGTTTTGTTGGTGGAAGGCTTCGTGATGGTCACTACAAACTTCTTTAGAGGATGAATGAAGACTTCTTGGGATCTTGTTTATGGTGTGTTTTAACTATGTGTAATATGTGGTGTAATAAATATGAACAAGCTGTAATACATGTAATAGTGCTAGGATTTGTCTTGTGGTTTCCCCTTGTAAAAGGGAAACATCTGTGTTGTCCATTTTGATCATATAAAATCGGACACATTTTTCTCCTACAAATATTTTACCTCATACATATTTAAATCACTTGAGATCCAAAATCTCAAAGGATTTAAGATTTTGATCGGGGAGAAAATGTGATATAAATATGAAAGATGTTAAAAGATAAGATGACCAATTTGTGTGCAAACTTCTCTTATATGTGCTAAACAATTTTCGAATCTGAAGCATATATTAAGGGGAGAACTCTCTTTGCAAATTCAAGTCATCGTGGTACACAACACTTAAAACTTTGCAAATTCAACTTTAAATGTTTTAAGGTACCTTGATCATATGGCTTCTAATCCTTTGATGATAAAGGGTTCCTCTAGTATGTGCAAATCTCTTTTCAAACCTCGAGGCACATATTGAGGGGGCGAATTTATGAAAACCTCATCCTTCCCGTAAATGCTATATCTACTTGATTTGATGTGGGAAGTGATGTTGATATCTTTAGAAAATGGTAATCAAAAAGTTAATTCTTTCTCTTGCCTCCGTGTGCAAAACATTTTCAAATACTTGATGCACATGTTGAGGGGAGTTCTCGTTCTAAAATATCAAAAACAATTCGGTACAAAATGCTTTGATAATATATCACAAGTATCCGAATTGATTTTCAAATGGTTTTCAATTGGTTCCAACGGCGGATGAACAAATACCAAATAGACCGACCAACTTTACTTTATGTACGGTGATATAAGGATGATAAGGTTAGGTTTTGTTCCCATGATCCGCCAAAACCGGAGGGATCTACCGAGGACAATCCACTAGTTAGTGTAGAAGTCCTTAGGTATGATGATAAAAGGAGAAAAGTGAGATATGGGAAGAGTGCGATCGAGACCGAGCTAGTCTTGGAATAAACCGAACAAAGTTCTAGCTATGAAGTCTCGGTAAGCAATGAAGGGTTGAAGAATTAAAAGAATTGAATGAGAAAGGGTGAAAACAAATAGTCCTCCATTTATTCAACCTTAGGGCGTAAACCGGGTTCACTTCATATGCTACGATGGTAACATCGGTATTGAAGACAAGACGTCATGAACCCGGTGGACGCTTGCACTTCAACTTCCAAACCACTCAAGTTCCTCTTAAAAGGACTTGTTTCATTCTCACGGGAACCGACATTATCTATCGACTTTCTCTTAGAGATTGTTGATATTGAAGAAGGAGACCTTCTCCCTAGTCTCCACACGGGATCCAAATATGCACAAATTGAGTCTAGATCCACGAGATCATCTACAAATCTCATTAGGACACTTTCAATGAAGACTCTCTGTTTCACACAATGTGGAAAGAGATTATATCTTGAGTCCCACGCATTATCCTTGTGGTATTGCCGAACATCCGAGTAATGTGTTTACATATTCACAATGAAGATGGAAAGCCTTGGAGCCAACATCAAACAAGCTCTGGTAGGTGGCATGTGAGATCTATTATATAGATCAACCATGTGACAACCGAGCAGAAACAATGGGCGATTCAATCTCTTGAATCAATCACAGTTCGAGATATGGATTGACGGATACCTTTGAAAAACCGGTCTTTGTGCTTAACAACTCTTTTACGTAGCACATTGACCGTGTACACATTTTTCAAACCAAAAGGTGTTTTTATGATTGATAATTGATTTTCAATAAAACCTTCGTTGTATTGCAAAACAATTTCTATTGAGCAATACGATTGTTTTTCAAATATCTTTTCATCAATCGATGGACTTAACATTATTGGTTCACTCACTCCGTGTTATCTTCTTTGAGATGTTCGGTTTGAGAACGACTAGAGCACCGCGAAACCACGTCAAGGAAATTCTTGAATTATACCGATCACGGCAAGTACATGTAATCGATCAACGGGAACCGTGGGCGTGTACCTCAATTCAACGAAGTGATCAAAGACACTCTCGTGCGATTTATTGCTAATTGTTGTATGCGAGTCGCCCGGCGTTTGCGGTGATCGAATGAAGCTGCGATCCATAGCCGCATGCTCACTTAACACATTCACCTATAAAGAAATCATGATTAGTGCATCAATGACTCGATATTTTCACTCCATGCTTACGCTTTCTGCTGCCGCCAATATCATGATTCAACAAATGCTTCCGCTACTACGATGAGAAGATATCATGATCCGAATGTGAGCATGTTGGTCCTAAAGTCACAACATCACATAATACCAACACCACAAAGGATGTCGATTGATGATTGCTGATGATCTCAAAAGATGGATCCTAATTATTATCTCATGGATCATTAATGACCTCCACTTAAAGTACAAATCTGTGCAGACTTTGAAGTTGCACTACTTATGCACAAAGATTGCGATGTTGAAGTTGTTTTGTCTAAGAGCTCAAGAACAAAGTCAAGAATAGAATGCTAGGATTTGAAATGTAAAACATGGGGTGACCTCCTTATGGGAGATTGTTAGGAATTAGAAAATTCCAAAGTATTGAAGAGTCGGTCACCCCAACTATTATCTAGCATAAGTTAGCTCGTAGACTTATCGTTAGATACTTAATTTATGTAGTTATTTAGTTAGTCGATGGCGTAAAATAGTTTAGTGCAACACCGTGGAGGAAGGACGGGTCTTTACCTTGTATCCACGATCCACAGCCGTCGGGAGGTCGTTTAGTTTGTAACCTATTAATACCCTCTACCTTGCAAGGTAGAGGGTTGGATGTTCCTTGGTAATCTAATATTCTACAAGTTTCTCTTTCTAGAATATCCCACTTTCTCTCTCCTAAAATCATCTATGTGCTCATTGTGTTAATGTTATGATGTGTATGTGAAATCCAATATCCTTCAAAGGTGTTTCAAAAGGAAGTAGAAAACCAACTTGGGAAGACCATAAAATCACTACGTTCTGATCGTGGAGGTGAATATATGAGTCAAGAGTTTTTGGATCATCTAAAAGAACATGAGATTATTGCCCATCGAACTCCTCCTTACACTCCACAACATAATGGCGTGTCTGAGAGGAGAAATCAAAACCTGCTTGACATGGTGCATTCTATGATGAGTCAAACTACTCTTCCAAAGTCCTTTTGGGATTATGCCCTTGAGTCTGTTGCACGCATTCTTAATATGGTTCCAACAAAGAAGGTTGATAAGATACCATACGAAGTATGGCATGGGCAAGCCCCTAAGCTGTCTTACTTAAAAGTCTGGGGTTGTGAGGCACTTGTTAAGCGTGATACACTTACCAAACCTGGTAAACTTGAACCCAGATCTGTTAAGTGTATCTTTGTAGGATACCCAAAGGAAACTGTGGGATATTCTTTCTATCTTTCATCAGAGAACACAGTAATTGTTGCTCGAAATGCTGAGTTCTTTGAGAGCAATCTCATGGATCAAGAAGCAAGTGGGAGTCTACACGATCTTGAAATAATTCAAAATGAAGATACAAATCCTTCTTTAGACACTAGCATTCATCAGGATGAGGATGATCAAGAAATTAAAGAACCTCAAAGTGATATTGTTCCAATTCGTAAGTCCACAAGGACACACCGTGCTCCTGACCATATGTTTTTATACATTGACGCTGAGGAACATGAGTTAAGGGATCTTGGTGAACCTAATAACTATAAAGCTGCATTGCTAGATCCTGAATCCAAGAAATGGCTTGATGCGATGAATGTGGAAATGCAATCAATGAAAGACAATGACGTCTGGGTTTTAGTTGAGCTTCCTCCTAACTGCAAGTCAGTTGGTAGCAAGTGTCTTTTCAAGAAGAAAACCGACATGGATGGTAAGGTATACACCTTTAAAGCTCGTCTCGTAGCAAAGGGCTTCACTCAAACCTACGGGATTGATTATGAAGAAACCTTTTCTCTTGTAGCAGACATTAGAGCTATAAGGATTCTCATAGCCATAACGACATTCTATGACTTTGAGATATGGCAAATGGATGTCAAAACTGCCTTCCTCAACGGACATCTTTATGAAGAGGTCTATATGGAGCAACCTGAGGGTTTTGTTGATCCTAAATGTCCTAACCGTGTATGCAAGCTCAAGCATTACATTTATGGACTTAAGCAAGCATCTAGGCAATGAAATAAACGTTTTGATGATGAGATTAAGAAATTTAGATTTTCTCAAAATCAAGATGAGCCATGTGTATATCAGAAAGCTAGTGGGAGTTTTGTCACTTTCTTAATTCTATATGTTGATGACATATTGCTTATGGGAAACAACATTCCAATGTTACAAGATGTAAAATCCTATCTTGGAAGATGTTTTGCCATGAAAGATTTAGGAGAAGCTGCATATATTCTTGAAATCAAGATCTATAGAGACTGATCTAAACGATTGATTGGTTTATGTCAAAGTGCTTACATTGAAAAAATCTTGGATTTTGTATGGAGAATTCCACATGTGGAGCTATCCAATGCAAGAGGAGCCTAAGTTGAGTAAGTCACAAGGTGCTGAGACACCTGCTGTGAAAGAGCGCATGCAAAGATTTCATTATGCTTCGGCTATAGGATCTATTATGTATGCTGTGAGAGGTACTCGTCTTGTTGTTGCGTTCGATCAGAATGTGACAAACTGATTTCAACAGAATCCAGGTGAACTCCACTGGATTGCTGTTAAAAATATTCTTAAGTATTTAAGCAATACTAAGGATATGTTTCTGGTTTATGGAGGGGAGACGGAACAAGAGCTTAGGGTTTCTTGCTACACTGATGATGGATACGATGATGGATATCGATGATGTATTTGATGACTTTGCTTCATTACTTCATTTCTGAGTATATAGTCGCTTGTGATGCATCTAAAGAGGTCAGTATGGATTAAGTAAATTCATTTCGGGTTGAACATTGTTCCCACAATTGAAGAACCCATAAATATGTATTGTGATAATACTGGAGCCATTACTATAGCTAATGAAAGCGGAATCACCAAAGGTGCTAGACATTATCGCGCTAAAGTTCATTATCTTCGAGAGACCATTAAAATGGGTGATATGAAGATATCAAAGGTTCACACAGATGACAACCTAGCTGATCCATTTACGAAAGCTTTAACGTATCCTAAGCATTCTAAATTGACTAGAGGTATAGGTTTAATACCTGCTAGAAGTCTCATGTAAATCTGTGTGTTAATTTTTATTTGGATAATTTGGAATTGTAAGACAGTTATTACTTTCTGATAATTAAAGATACAAGGTATTTATTATTATATTCATACAAATATGTTAATCCATATTTGCACGTTTAATCCATGAAATGATTTATCATTCTAAATATGTCCATTTTCGGTTAACAATATGGGAATATTGTTATGTAAGGCAAATATGAGTGTTGGTTATATTCTAACGAGAATTTAGATTGTTCCCGCCAAACTCATATGTATTCACTAGAGATGCATATTGGATACCCCAACTTTCAAACATTTACTTTTAGATCCTTGTCATAAGTAAAATATTAAAAATGGTTTGTTAATTTCGTCTTTAGACTTGAGATACAAGAAAGTTCTGTTATGTGTGGATATCATTTTTTGTAAGTATACGCAAAACGCTATCTGAATAAGGTAGTTATAAAGGCTATATTTCGGAGTGATGTGAAGCAGCATCCACAACACTTGTAGTCAATAAAGGATTTGTTACTCCACTTGATGTGTGCAGAAAGATACCATGACGCCTCTCCATATTTAATCAGATAATTGTTTGGCGAAACCCAAAGGGTAATGCAAGATGATTCTTGATTACATTTGGTATATCTGAATTAAAATCAATAACGAGCTTCTAAATGGTTAAACTATATGTAATGAGTTCGGATCCATATCCGTGGTTTAACGGTATCTATAACAAAGGATGATTAAAGCAAGACATTGAATGACCATGCTACTGAGAAATTTTATGAAACTATATCTCAGACACTTTTAGTTAAAAAAAGTGAGTGAGAGAGTTTCTAGGCGCATCCGTCGTTACTTTTGTGTGCCATTCGACACTCCAACTCCCAAGTGGGAGTTGTTGGTTTGTGGGAGTTAAAACACACGTAAAAGTCTAGAAGTATGTGAGCCTATGAGGGAACACACGTTAAACACGAGAGTACGTGATGGATGTTTTATTATTTGAATACGTTAGACCCGTTTTATGCATGCATGAAAACCCGATCGTTTACACGATCCATGGACTTGTTCCAAATAAAAGGTGGGTCAGTTTGGTGAGCCTTGGGCCTAGACACTATCCGATCGGGGGTGTTGGGTTTATTGCTTGGTGCGCAAGCATCAAGCCCAAGCTTGAGTCGGTTTATGAAGCTATATAAACAAACACACCCATGCATCATTATACACGACATTATACTATCCCTAAACCTAAAAGTAATCGATCTATCTATTGAACTCAATCGGATCCCTTATATCCGATTAGGGTTCTTGCTAAAACCTAAACCTTGCAATCGTTAATCATCCAAGTAAGTTTAGAGTTTGTGATTTTGATCATCTTGTTCTAAGGTTCCTAGTTGAACAAGTTTGGAAGCAAGTTTCTGGGTTTTACTGTTTGGTCGTTCTCGGACAGCAAAGGGGAAGTTCTCAGACATCATTGTCCGATATCGGGTGTTTGATAAAAGCTTCTCGGACAGAAGCTGGTTCTCGGGCAGAATTATAAGAAGGTGTTCTTTGGGTTTTCTTGTTCGTGGTATTCAAGTAATTCAAGGGGTTGATTGTTTTAAACGTTCTCGACTAGCTCAATTCAAACATATTTGGTTTAAGTGTTTGTGTGTGGACTCGTAGAGGTATCTACTTTAGATACTTGGTTTCTTGTTCGTGTTATAGCGTGCAGTTGACATCGAGGGTTAGTTTTCTATTTACCTTTTATTTATTATTGTTTATTAAATACGTGTTTATCTAATTGCAATTACTAGATCCAATTCCGCTGCGTACTCGTTTGCGTTACTTGGCTAACTAGGTTATAAAATCCCAACAACCTACATAAGCATCTCAAGAACATGGTGCTGAATCATTTTGGCCATGAAAGCCTCAAAAATATGCTTTCTGAAGTTGAAAGCGTAGTAAAAAGAAACATAGAGACATGGGCTGGCCAAACGACATGTGGAACTAAAGGATGCAACTACAGATGTAAGTAGATGGATGATTAATTGTGAAAGTGGGTCATCTAGGGTCGGATAATATTGCGACGGCTAAAAGAGAAATTTTTAGCTATGAAAGAACTAGTTAAATGGGTAGAAAGTGACTAATGTGTGTTCATATGTTTACACATTCTTTAATTGAATTATTAAAATCTAGACTATTACGGGAGTATTTCAAATGAGAGATGATTTAAACACATTGCTTTGTGATTTGCACACTCCGGTGTACAACCAGTTAATGCAGTATATATACACAGTACAACATGTTATTGCATAAGTTGGAGTGTGCGAATCAAAAAAGTGAGTATGCAAATCATTTCCCATTTCAAATAGAGAGCTAATTTGCTCCCAGACATTTTTTATTCATCCACAGGTTTTCAGCATGAATTGATGATTCTACCCCTCAACATTATTTTATTAAGATTGATTCCTTCTGCCATCATTTTCTTTGTTGACCCTAAAATATCTTAATGTAGCACCAGTAATAGTGTAACCCATCAAGTATAAACTCGTTTCCATATCAATCTCACATGTTGGTGGCCATGAAAGATCTACAGAACTAGTACCCTATAAAGACGAGAATTAATCCAACCAAAGTTTATGTCGTACTGATGTCCGTAGTTGTTTTCTTTTACGAGAACACAAAACTCGGACAATATGAAAGTGAAACTACATGTTGTTCATCCCAATATGCAAAACTTTTACAAATTTTCGTTCACAGTGAAGGATCTAAGATAACTTAAGGGACGAGCGATGGCCGGTAACCGGGTGATGGATAAAAAAATGATAGACATGAGTGAAAATTTTGGTGGAAATGAATTCTTAAACAATGGAATGTTACTAGTTTAGATCTTTAGTTTTACACATTTGCAGAAAAATAAAGCAACATGCAAAAATGGAGCGAGATTGCAACGTGCCATGGAAAAGTCAAGATCTGATATACTTCAAGGCGTAGTTTGCATCAACATGAGTCAAACATGATGGAAACGAATCAGGCCAATCTTATTATGTATCAAAGAATGACCTGCAAAAGTGAGATGGTCGGAGATCAAGGCGCAAAGAAAGTGGGAACCAAGGATTTGTAATGATGAATTTGGAGCTCACAGACATTAGAAAATAAAAATTGGGTAAATAATGAGGAGGGGCATAATGGTAAATACACATTAAAAATATGCGGATGAATAAAAATGTTTCGTGAGCAAATCAATTCCCTTTCAAATACTTTCCATCCCAATATGATTGTTCACATTTTCTTTTTTGAATGTTCTGAAATTAATTGTCCACTACTAAATACATAGGAAAATTTGATGTAGATTACCATATTACCCTTAATTGATATTAATATTACAAACTTTAAAGAAAATACTCCATTGATCTCAAAATATAAGTCTTGTTTTGACTTTTGAAGTATTTGCTCTTCAGCTTTGATCTTAACTACTTTTATTTTTTTATATAATATTTTATATAAAATATATAAATGTATTTCGTTTTAATGTATTTTTATTGGTATAAATTTTATCAAATATTATATAATACAAACAAAAATGTAAAGTGTTCGGGCATGATACTGTCAATTGTTCGAAATGTGTTAAGGAGGCGACTCAACATGACATTAATGTGGCTGATAAAGCTTCTAATTATGTTGATAAGAATGAAGAGGGATTTATAGAGGTTAAGAATCGCAAGAATAAAGGGAAGAATGTGGATGCTCAGTCGAATTCTAGACCTATTAGGGGTGTTCGGCTAAATAAACCCATAGCTAACTTTTGGAGGCCTAAATCGGGGGGAGCTACTAGTCAAGGTAATGGTTCGGATCCTAAAGTTCAAACGGATACCGCTCCTTTCTCTGCTAAATCTGGTCATAGGAGACTGCTTTTTCTATTGCTAAAGCTAGTACGAACACTGAGTCTTCTGATTCCTTTAATGTTTTGGCCTTGTTGGTGGAGGATGATGTGGATGGGTTTCAACCGAATGGTAAAGGATCGCAAGATCAGCTTGTGAATGGTTTGAAAGAGAATGTGCATGCTGAGCTTTCCAAACCTAGTGCTTCGTCTTCTCCTTATACTTCTCCATCTAAGGTGGGTAACCTATTCTCTAATGTGGGATATGTGGTGGTTGATGGTGACGATGATGAGGTGTTTGAGTCGGATAACCCTATGGCTAGTTATTTCACATCGACAGGTGGAGGTCAAGAGCTTGAAGGTTATTTATCTGATGATTACGCGGCTCAGGTCTATGATTTACCAGGTCAATTGGTTGCGTTCTGTGACCAGTGTGATACTAAGCTCCAAGGTCGTGTTAGGAAGTAATTTTATTTTGTTAGTTCATAAGACAGGCATGTCTTTCTTATATAGTTTATTTGGTTGTTCTAGCTGTTTGTAGCTAATTGTTCGTTTATGGCCTGAAATAAATGATCTAGTGGTAGTTCAAGCGGTTGTTTGATGTTAATGTGGTACTTCAGCCACATTCCATTGTACGTAACTGTTTTTTTTAGTAATATATTTTACCGGGTGAAAGGCCCTTTACCCATAAAAAAAAGATTTCCAAGAGTCAAACATGACTTATATTTTAGAACGGAATGAGTAGTAATTAATTAGTTAAAGGGTAAATTGTCATTATGTAAAAGGTAAGAGAGATAAAGCAAAAACGATTATGTTTTTTTTAAACTGTGTGATTAAGGAGACAATTATTTTTAGACAGGGGGAGTATATTTTTGGGTAAAATGCATGAAAATGTAACACTTACTTTTTTTGGTTAATTGTGGTTTCTAACCTTTTAATCGACTAATCCACAAGGTTTACTCACACCGCCACACAGACTCAAACCAGATAAAGTCATCCCTCATTTAGGAAGGTTAACATGGTCACTTTAGAGTTATTTACACGTATCAGGTATTGAACTTGAGACCTCTCACATTTTTATGATGATAGTCACAATTTTTTTTACCACCAGACCACCCGTGCTTACTTTTTTTTTTATTAAGGCAACACACTTTATTTTTTTACACTTTGTCACGCAACCTTTTTAACTTAAGGGAAAAGTCTAAAAATGCATAAGGTGGTGGGTCTCATGTACTGTTATGCATTATCTATACCCTTTATAAAGGGTTGAATACCCATTCTTGAAATCTTAAAATCTTGAATCTTAAAACTTAAATTAATGTAGTTTGCTTAATTACCCATAGATACCCTTTAAACTTCGCAACTTTTCAAAAACTTGGCAACTTAAATTATGTCTTTTCTTGATCAATTCAAAATTTGGTTGTTAGTGCAAACGTTACGACGTTTAATCTATACAATGTCTTTGTCTTTTAATGATGACAAATACATAACGTAAAGTTCACAAGTTACTCGTTTACACAAATCATCATTGCATGACGCATCAACATCTCTCGACGGCTCAAGTCTGGATCACTTAAGGTATGTACAAACAATACTTCAAACTTGTTAAGTGATCAAAATTATTTTTGTCCTTAAACCTCACATTTTTGTAAATGTGACAAAACATTTTTACAAAAATAAATTATACAAATAATTTTTGTAATTATAAAAAAATGTTTTAATAGGAAAAATAAATTTGAATTTTGAAATCATCCAACAACTATTTTTCCCGCCCAATAGATAACACCTACACCAGATAAATATTTCACCACAAAAGGACAAAATCAAGAGCATTTTTTCTGGACGGTCCCTTAAATAGGCGACGGTACCATATATATAAGGGACCATCCGAAAAATAAAAGACCGTCCCCCGCTCCTCAAGCTGGCTATAAATACTGCACTATTTTCACACAGAAAACTGATCCTCTTTAGCACAAAACTTTATGTTCTTTCCTAATCTCTTCTTTCACCTTCTTTGATCACATTAACTTGTTTGAATCTTGTTTAAATGTGATTCTTTCCTCCCCTCAAGTGAAAAGAGAAGAACTTTTGTTATCATCTAGATACGAAGTTATGTAGTCAAGTTAGTCCATGTGTAACATTGGTTACTGATGCAGGTATTCCGACCAGGATTTAATACTTATAGTTCTCGTCTACCTAAGGTCTACCTAAGGCACTAACGAACAGTGAACCCGATCGTGCATAGTATAGAAGGTGGTAAAGCCGAGGTCGTTCCCATGAGTTATGTAGATGAGGATCCTATTAAGTCTAAGTGTCACTTGTTTTAACTGGTTTTGAGGTTGAAATGATTAATTAAACTAAATACAAGAAATAAATGCGCAAAGTAAATAAAGGTTGCGAACAATGGAGAGAAAGTATGATGACCTAATTAATCATCCTATCATGTAATGTCTATGTTTTCTAAATTACTTCTAATTGATTCAAGTAGGGGTTTAAGTCGCTAGGACAGCATTTGGTCAGTTCGTCCTAACCTATCAACAAAGGCTCCTACCCGACGTCAAAAGTCAACCCTTTGGGGAGTTGAGGGTCTTAAGTCACCTAAGCCAAGTCATTAAGTACCCTACATGCAAGATTCAAAATAATGATTGCCCGGGCGCTAGAATCTTAGACACTCATCCCTAACTTCTTAAGTTCGTCCATACGAACAGTGATTATTTGGTCAGTTCGCACAAGAAGGGAAAGGTTTTCAGTTGGTTAATTCTTACCCTTCCCGACTCTACCTACTTACTTAGGGTCAGTTGGTCAATTCTCCTAAGCAACTAGATACGACCGCATTTCAAAACTACCAAAGCTAGGGTAACTACCATCGAACTTTGCATGCATACACTAGAAACAATTATATGGAAGCATGAAAACACAAACAATACATTCAAGGAATCATAACTAGGCTAGCACCAAAGGTGCTTAGCCGATCATTTAAAAGATACAATAAATTCAATGTTTGACATAATGAAATACATGAATTAAAGTAAAAGATAGAAATGATCGCTTAAGCTTATCGATATGGTGATTCCTCCCTTGGAGATGGCTCTGTATGCTCAGTGTGATCTGTCTTTGGAACCCTCTTCACGTTCTCTACCTTTGAGGTGTGAGTGAATGATGTGAAATGTAGAATTTAGGGCTTGTATTTATAGGCACTGATAACATCAAATAATCCTGATATTCTAAGTGTTAATTTCCCCCTTTATCATCACATTATGATTAAAATACTATTAGAAACATCCTTATTCCTTATTATTTCATTTCAGGAACAATTTCATGCAACGAAGCGGTATTTGGACATTTCTAAGCCCAAAGGTGATTTTCTTTCACATTTTCTGAAGACCACGGCATAACCAAGTGATCAAGTTACGCCGTAATCAACTTCATGAAGAAAACGGCGTAACAGTATGGTGAAGTTACGTCGTAACAAGACCTCAGAACAATTTATGAAGAATACGGCGTAACAATGGAGTAGAGTTAAGCCGTAACATGACCTTAGAGCATGAAGCATCAACTTTACAAAGACTACGGCGTAACCCTCAGCTTAGGATACGCCGTAACAGTAGATAAACATCAGATTTACAAAGACTACGGCATAACCCTCAGCTCAGGTTACGCTGTAACCATGGATAAGTACAAGATTATGAAGAGTTACGACGTAACTAGTTAATAAGTGTTACGCCGTAACTAGTATCAGAGCCTATAAATAGATGAAGTTTTCATTAATTTTAGGCATCTCTCCTTTCCCAAACCTTTCTAGGGTTTGGGGAGATCAAACACAGAAGAAGAATCATGGTTTAGGAGTATAAAGAACGGAGTTCTCGTCTACGATTTACGTTGTATTCGAGTCTGGATTCCTTTTATATTTTTCTAGGTTTTATATTATGGATTCATGTTATTAATCTAAGTTTGCATTTATGTTATTGATATTCTCTTTATTTGTTTATAGACATTTACTAGTCTTGTTATAGATCGCTAGTCTTGGTAATATTATAAGCTTGTTAGTATCTAGAGGGCTGGGAGAATTGACCAACTAACCTCAGCCTAATAGGTTGCGAAGTATGGAAGGAATTGGCCATAGTACAACCACTCTTCGTGTGCGAACTGACCAAATGATCACCTATAAAGTGGAGGTATTTAAGAAGCTGGGGGAAATCTAAGTTCCTAACGGTCGGGTTTCCATAGACTAGATCTAGTAGATTTGGCTCTTAATGACTGCTATTAGGTTACCAAATGATCCCGGGTGACATGTTCATCTTGGTGAGAAATTTAAGAACCATAGGCCATGACGAATTGACCAAAGGAGTCTGGCGATAATTAACCACTATATTGAACCCTTATATCGAGAATCAATTCTTATTTGTAATCTTTATTAAGCTTTGATTTTCTATCTCTTTGTCCTGAATTCTTATGTCTGTGTGATTGGAATAATGAAATATATCTTATCATATCAATATCATATCATTTCTAACATCTTAGTTCTTTCAAGGTCACAACTCTCTTGGGACGACACTCGGATTTACCTAAGGCTTTACTTCATCTGATCGGGTTCTCTGCCCGTTAGTATGTGTTTGTCCTAAGTTTGTCTAAGTTTTATATATATTAAAAGCAGGATAAAATAGCACATCAGGCACGATCATAGTTACGGCGTAACTTGAGTTGAGAGTTACGCTGTAACTTAATTATCTTCAAAACATAACTCTCGTTAAGTAGACTACGGCGTAACAATAAGAAATGGTTACGCCGTAGTTTACAGCTCCGCCGTAGAGTTGATGTGAGTTACGCCGTAACCTCTTATCAAAAGGTTGTTACGTCGTAATGCTTGAGAGGGTATTACGGCGTAGTTGATGGAGGTGAGAAATGCTTCTTGACCTAGATGATTACGGCGTAACCTTAGTTGAGAGTTACGTCGTAACTGCAGTTGAGTTGGTCTTCTGAGATAAAACACTGGCTACGACGTAATTGAGAGCATGAGTTACGCCGTAGCTTCTTCATAAGTAGCATACTATCATAAAACCGTTAGAAAAATCTCCAAATCCGCGTCTCTAAGCTCCAATGCTCATAATTTACCTGGAAGTGAAACATAAAGGAATACAAGCGTAAATCCATATAAATGACATAAAATATGAGCATAACCGGGGGAAATTGACACTAAAAAGTCAGGACTATTTGATGTTATCAGTTACATATAGATCGATTCTATATTCTTTAGTCATATAGATCTTGTAGATCGGGTTGATCGTGTAGATCGTGTAGATCGGGTAAATCGTGTAGATCGGGTAGATAGTGTTGATCGTGTAGATTTGGTACATCGCGGGTGGATTGGTTTTAGCCAAGATTAAAACTCGACATTCTGTTTAGTGTCGTAAATTTTTGTAAGCGTTGTTGTGTGGTTTTCTCCGCCTAAAGGGAGCTTGTTGATTAGTGAAGTAACTCTCGAGTTGGGTACTCGAGGAGTGGAGTAGGGCGAAAAGGTGCTTCATGACTGAACCAATCTAAATCATCGTGTCCAGTTTTCTTTTTCTCTACTTATCTCTTTGCATTCATTCTTGCATTTATCGCGTTACACTTATACTTGCATTGCAATTAGGTTTGTGTGGTTTGTTTCTTGTATTGTGATCGTGCTTGTGATATTAACTAGCTAACTTAAGAACGCAAAACATAAGAAAACACCTGAACCAATCTCGACCAAGCCATTGGTGGCGGTCCCATAAATAGACTGGCGGTCCCAAATATATATGAGACCGTCCATACATATAAGGGACCGTCCACAATATGATCAACATGAACTCTAAATTTCTTCTATGTGTTATGTGTGATTGGTTCTTTATATTATGTTGATGACATGTGTGTCTTGGCTTGGTTAATATATTGTAATTATGTTTGTGATATAATCTACAATATGTAGTTGTTATAAACATCATAACCACTATTCGTATTTAGCCACGCTTGATCCGAAATTTGATACGAAAGATTTTTTAGAATTTAAATAAAAACGTATTCACCCATCTCCTCTACGTTTCTACATTGGCAACTTCTCAAAAACACATATTGTATAAGTTATATGTCATTTGTGTGATGAAGTTGTCGAGTGTGAAGATCAATGGTTCAGAATCAGATATGTTACAAAATCAGGAGGTGGTGGGGTGGGAAAAGAACCATTTGCTGATGTATCTCGCCTTATTGACGAGTGATCTGTTGTGTAATCCATTGGATACGCAAGGCCAGTAATGCCTGATGATCTTTCAAAGGATGAAGCTTTACTAGCTTAAGATAGTTAATGAGATTATAGTTAGAAACTCCAATATTTATTGGGTCTACTTTAATGAGTGTCTTGTCGGCCTTGTTTCTAGTTTCTTAACCGCATGTCATGGAGTTTCAATAAAGTGTGGGCGCTCAAAAAAAAACAATTAGTTAGTATATATAGAAATAGTTTAAACACTAAATTGTGGTTTTTTCTATGGGTAGGTTTTGGTCAATGATTATATCAGTAATTAATTCATCGGTACATTTCTTTTACCATAGAAATCAACACCTTGTACTAGAGTGCAACTTTCATATAAAATACAATTAAAAAAAAATATATATATATATATATATATATATATATATATATATATATATATATATATATATATATATATATATATATATATATATTATGTTATTAATAATATACCCACATTTGAATGCAATTTTTTTTGAACGGCGATTTTTATTAAACTAGCAAGCTGCTAGAAAACGGGAAAAAGATTTACAATTTGGAATAAACATTAACCGGATCAATTGTCCAGTCAAGCCAACAAAATTGAAAATTCCTACTTCTATAAGAGATCCACAAATGAGAGAGAAGCTTGATATCATCGCCTATTGTGTCCTTCCTCGGAGGCTTCATGTCAAAGCATAACCTGTTCCTAAAGTGCCATATGGACGAAAGAGTAGTTTGAACTACTACATCAAAGTATTGAGCAGTTTTGGAAGGAAAAGTGATGGAATCAGCCCATGAAATCAAGGAATGGAGATCTTTTGGGTAGTCAACAAGTCCTCACCATTTACAAACCATAACCCAAACATATTTAGCAACTACGCAATCCACCAGGATGTGTTGTGACGTTTCGAGAGCATCATCACATACCGGGCAACGTAATGAGTCTAACTCAATCCCTCTTTTATCTAGGTTACACCAAGTAGGAATTCGGTCCAAACACAATCTCCAAGTAAGAATATTAATCTTTATAGGGATAAGGTTGTTCTAGCGGATTTCCTCGACATCTAATAATAAGATAGCCTTTTCAATATGTTTCCTCATCGAAGAAACGGTGTACTGTTTGGAAGGGGTTAAACCAAATTCCCAGCAATCAGTAAGAGATGATGGAACAAAATTAAGCAGAAGATTGCAAAGCCCATTAAATTGTTCTACTTCAGCTCCGTTTCTTATGGGCCTCCTCCAAGCCCACCTGTGAGTTGTTGATCCATTACTTAACACACAACGATCCATGATTTTGCACTCTTTAGTGGATTCAAAGGAGAAAAGTCTGGGAAAAAGGTGTTTCAGGCACTGATCACCTAGCCAAGTATCGTTCCAGAAGGATGTTAAGGCATCATTACCAATTTTTCGTTTGAGAATAGAACGCAAGTTGATGCTTAAACCCGCAAGGTAGTTATCCATACCAATTATATTCTTCCAAGTGCTTTGAGATGTATGAGTTGAGGGGTTTATCAAGCTGAGACCTCCATTGGACCCATGAATGGAAGTTATTACAAGTTTCCAAAGGGCATTAGAATCCGTATCCGAATTAAATCGCCACCACCATTTAGTTAGCATTGAAAGGTTTGAGGCAAGAAGACTTCCAATACCTAGACCACCACTCTTAGTGGGAGAGCAAACTTTCTTCCAAGCAATCCAAGCAATCTTGCTTGAGTCTACTGAGCCTCCCCAGAAAAAATTACGCCTAAGCTTCTCTAAGTAATTAAGCACATACTTTGGTGCTTTAAACAAGGAGAAGTAGTAAGTACCAAGAGCCCCAAGAACCGACTTAATAAGAGTGAGTCTTCCTACATAAAAGAGATTTCTAGCTTTCCAAGAGGTAAGACGGTTATGGAACTTATCAATGATGGGTTTCCAGTGGACTCCTTTGTTCATGTTAGCACCAATTGGTAGACCAAGATAGATGCATGGAAGAGATGATGGTTGAAGGTTCAGGTAGGAAGCAAGATTATTTGTTTCGACATCAGAAACCCCAAGACCAAAGAATTTGCTCTTTGAAAAGTTTATTTTCAGCCCGGATGACAAGTGAAAACACCTTAAATTACGACATATGTTTTTTGCATTATCAAGAGACCATCTTCCCATAATGAGGGCGTCATCCGCAAATTGGAGGTGGGAAATGTCTACTTTGTTATCTCCTACTTTAACCCCTTCAAATATATTCTTGGCCTTAGCTTTTTGAATAGAAATATGAAGAGCTTCAACTGCAATAATAAATAAGAAGGGTGATAAAGGATCACCTTGACGAAGTCCCTTTTGAATCTTGAATTCTTTGGTCGGGGAACCATTCACAAGAACCGAGCTAAATGCCGAATCAAGGCATCCATGAATCCATTTCCTCCATTTCACACTAAAGCCCATTTGACCCATAATGTTGTCTAAGAATTTCCAATCGAGAGAGTCAAAAGCCTTTTCAAAGTCAACTTTCAAAATGAAGAGTCTTTCTTTTTTCTTGTTAGCCCATGCTATGATTTCATTCACCACTCACCATTCACCATTCACCAATCTTATCCCAATAGTGTTTGATGAATTTGAATGTAAATCCATCGGGCCCGGGGGCCTTATCACCCCCACAACACCAAACCGCTTCTTTAATTTCTAAGTTGGTAATTGGGGCGTCAAGTAAGGACACTTCAAAGTGGGATAGTGTTTTGAACAGGTTACTTGTGAATTTTGGGCGATTGGTGGTGGTGTCTTGGAATTTGTTTTTATGGAAGTTGAAGATGTGGGAGGTGACTAAGGTAGGATCTGTGATCCAAGAGCCATGGATAGATATGCCATTGATTCTAGAACGTGAAAATTTGTTGTTGATGATTCCATGAAAAAACTTGGAGTTTTCATCTCCTTCAATTGCCCATTTTACCTTTGCTTTCTGTTTGAATGCAATTAATAAGTTCATAAACTTCTTCTTTCCATTTGGGTTGACAATGGGCAAAATCCTAGCCTCCACATGAGCTCAAATAGCTACAAGTACTATACTCAACGGTATTGACCTCATAACAGAAAAGCTCACATTACAACCATTTTTGTAAGGTAGGTTGCAATACATAGTTCCTGAATATACGTAAAGTTACTCCGCGTCAACAGAATGTATATCCATCTGTGACATTGAGAACCAAAACCTATTATTAATCTTGTTTTTGCTCGAGAATAAACTTTTAATTAAACAAGATGAAATGTAGATGTAATTTGAAAAGATAAAAGATCACAGTAAAACATATACCTTTGAGATTTAAACTGGGACAGTGATAATATTCAAGGAGAAAAATCAATGCAATATGAGGTACGTGCAAATCTGAAGTGACACTGAATTGAAATTTTATGGCAACATATTAGTTCACCAAACCTATCACGTTATGCATTTCTTGACTTTGCCTTAACTTAATGTGTCAAGCGCGTGATGTCCTAGACCGTGAGAGACCGAAAGCATAATATTACTTTTCTAAGGATGTTTCTATTTTTTTAAATCATTCCAGGGTGAAATATACTTCGAAATAGCAGTACATATTGAAAGGTTTTATGGATATTTAAATATACGTATGTCCGGATTCGAACTCGAGACTTCGAGATTGCACACATTACGTATGAGAGTTGATGTTAAATAATTAATATATATAAGACGTTATTATTATTAATTATTTGTCACGAAATAAAACATAACAATAGTTAAATAATTAACGAGGTTTGGTTAACGGTCGTTAAATATAAACTAAAAGGACTAGAGATGAAATTACAAGTCGGGAAAGTTCTAGAACCCCTTGTGGGTGCTTTGGCCGATCGGTTATGGGTTCCCAAACCCTAACCCACTCTAACTTGGTCACCAAGTTAAGTTACCTATAAATACAAGCCCTTGTATTCATTCACAACTTAATCTTGGATCACCAATAACCTAATTTCTCTTCTCCTCTCCTCCCTCTTTTGCTTGGCCGATCGGTACAACCCCCCTCCTCAAGGGATCAAATTTTCCAAGCTAAAGAAACAAGTGTTTGGTTTTATTTGTGATTCAAGAACCTAGCTTTTCACATCAAATCGCTAATAGTACGTGTGTACAAGAACGAAGAACAAGTATGCTTGTGTTTGTGAATCTTGGTGGTCGACTTCTTGGTGGGTCGAATTGTATAAACCCTAAAGTTAGGGTTTTGGGTTTTGGTTCTTGTTCTAATTACCGTTTGATTCTTGAATTGCTAAAAGGTACGCGTTTTCTTATTTTGTTAATTAATCTACATGTATTATTCCTATTTACTTGCGCTGCATGCTTTGATGATGTTATTTGATTTTATATAATTGTTATTAATATTAAATCCCAACAGTGGCATCACGAGCCGTTAATATGATGTAATTAATTACCGAAACACATAAAAATGGAATCTTTATGATTATTTGCATGCTTTTTTATGGTTTCTAGGGTTTTGAATTCGAAACCCTAATTTTTTAATTATAGGGTCGATTACCCTTTTATTATTTAATTAGGTTTTAATTTTGTAAAACTTGTAGAAACCCTAGGTTGCATGCTAATTTTATGTGGTTAATTAATGAATAATTGTTATGTGCATGTAATATGCGTATCTTGGGTGATAATTGTTATGCGAAATCCATGGTGGAACATGCATGTTTTGCCTTGGAGTATTGTTTGTAATAAATTGTTTAGTGATACACAAATGTTCTATTTATTTAATAATTATTGGATTGGGGAAGACCTCAATTATAACTAATAAAAATTCGTTACCTGCTAATTGGTATATTATTAACTTTGGCTTACGCAATCGACTTGTCGATGCATTTGGCTCATCTACCTTGTAGGTGAAAGCCCTAGTTAATGTATGCATTTATTTACGCCTAGAATTGTTTATTAGAGTTTATTGAAATAATTAGGCATGTGGCTAATTGTTTTTACATATGTTAAAATTGTTTAGTTATATGTTTATATTATTTGAGTGTGTTTAATTTTTTATTAAAGGGCTTTTTTATATATTGTTTGACATGTTAGTAAGCAAAAGGGTTTTTGAATAGAAAATTAAATGGACTAAATAATGGCTAAACCGACTTGTTATCTAAGTATTATTCTTGAGCTTTTAATCGATTGATGCGATTGTACTAAATGGTTAGAACGGCTCACCCACTAGAACAAACTATAAAGGGTTAATTAAGAAGTGCGCACAACAAGACCGAATGGATGTATAAGGTTATGCTTTTACGCTTACGGTCCTCTCGCCACTGTGAGTTCGATTGGAGCTACCTAGTATAACCATTCAATGTACGAAGCATCTTAGTGCAAAGTTGTAAGTTTCTCAACGCATCGATTAAAACTTTGTAGAATTCAATCTTAGCAATTAAAATCTTATGTAAGTTTTTCGAAAATTTTATGCTATAAAGTTGTATGCCTGCTTCTTTATACATAAGTTTTGATTACACGTCAAAAAAATTGTACCCTTTAAATTTAAGTTTATGCCATCTAATGATATGAAACACTTGAAGTTGTAATTTAGTTATGTGAGACCTTGATCTAGATTACAATAACAAGGTAAATTATTTTGTTGTGTGAGACCTCAGCTTAATTATTTGTAGTTTCTAAATTAGAAAACTTAATTAAGTTAGTTAGTGAGACCTATGACTTAAGGCATAAGATGGGATAAAACATGCTTACGTTTTGCATTAATTGTTTTGGCAAAATTGTAAATCTCATAACTTTTGGAATTGAAAACTTGTTTGTCAATTATTGTTTTTCAACAATTACCTATTCTATACTTTCACCACTAGCAGATCAACTGATGTGGTGAAACTATGATAATGAGGATCCAAAATTCAAGGAAAATACTATGGTTAATATGAATATTGACCAAAGGGTATTTTATTTTCTTGAATGTTTACTTATCGAAAGTACTACCTTTTGAACTTTTATTTCTGTAGAAATGGCTCAAGCTGAATCTATTGCACTAGCCTCGCCGTTAAAATCTATGTTTGATCGAGAGAAATTGACAGTAGTGCAATTTCAATGACCGGTATCGGCAACTCGTAATTGTCTTGAGGGTTGCCAAAAGACTAGATTATTTGACTCACGCCTTGTCCTCCCGAACCCACGGTGATGCTCTGCTTTGAAGCACGAGCCGCATGGCAACTGAGTATGACAAGTATAATGAGGTCGCTTTGCATTATGCTCGGGAGTATGAACTCAAACTTGCAAAAGCGGTTTGAGAATTACTTCCTAATCTCATGCTTGAAGAATTGCAAAGGTTGTTTGAAAAGCCTGTGATCAGAGTTGTATGATCCGATAGATGCTCTTCATAGTTGCAAGCAAGGAGAAGGAAAACCTGTAAGCGCCACTGCATGGAAATGATGGGTTACATGGACCAGCTCGGGCGACTTAACTATGTCTACCCCAATGACATACAAATTGGCCTTATCAATGATCCTTTAACAAGGAATTTAATGGTTTCGCTTGAATTACAATATGCATTGCACGGGAAGACAAATGATGAGGTACATGCAATGCTCATTGATTACGAAAAGGTTTGCCCAAGAAGGCCCCTACACATGCGGTTCTGACCATCCAGAAGGGTAGGATTTCTAAGCCTAATAAGCCGCTAGCGAACAAGAAAGGGAAAGGTAAGGGTAAAGTTCATAAGGGAAAACAAGTTATGACTTATCAGCAAGAACCCAAGAAGTACCCTCCCAAAAAGCGTGAGAATCCGAAGAAGGATATGGCTTGTCATCACTGCACCGAGGTAGGACACTAGAAGAGGAACTGTCCACTCTACCTTGATGAGTTGCGCAATAAGAGGTATAAAAATACTGGCACTGTGGCTAGTACTTCAGGTACTCTACTAACAGATTCAACCCTTTTTCTAAAGTGGGAGAGATCGTGGTGTCTGATTCTGAATATGAGGTGGTTGCTAACCCATTTGATGAGTCTGCTAATCTATTTGGTGGTGGCCAAGAGTTTGAAGATGAGTATGATGACTATGACTACGATGACTATGCGAAGGTGTTTCGATCTTCCAGGAATTTGGATGCCTTTAATGCCATGTATGGCACTAAGCTTCAAGGACCTAGGAAGTAATTTTCTTCGTTATGTCCTATGTTATCATTTGAGTAGTGGTTTGTTTTCTTGTTTAGAAAATAGGTAGTATCTTGTTATGTAAGCTTTATGCCTATGTAACGGCTGAGATATGGGATTTCACTCATATCCATTCTACTTAAACGTTTTTGGTTAATATATTTACTAGGGTGCAGGATTACTCCCTTTACCCAAAAAAAAGGTACTTGTGTACTCTTTTGATGATAGAACTATTTGCTTTTCCTTATAAAATAAATTCACGGTATATGATCTTGGATGTGGTATTCACATTTGTAATACACTGCAGGACTTAGAGGAGCAAGGAAGCTTGCCTATGGACATCAATACCTGCGTGTGTAATGGAGCACATGCGATCGTTGAAGCTATAGGCACGTTTGATTTAGTTTTACCTTCGGGTTTAGTAACGCCATTAAACGATTGTCATTACGCACCTTCCATTGTTAGGGTGTCGTTTCTATTTCCTTGTTAAAAGATATTGGTTTCGTTCATACATTTACCGATTATGGAATTTGGTTTCTTTAAATGGTGTTTTTACTTTAATGTTATTCCGATAAATGGTGTGTTTGAAATTGATTTGCATGATAATATGATTGATAAAAATAATTACATCTTTAGCATCAATAAAAGAATCAAAGGTGATTTGGATTCTTCATTTCTTTGGCATTGTAGACTTGCTCATATAGGCAAGAAACGCATGCAACAATTTGCAACACGATGGCCTTTTGCAAGACATCAATGATGAATCATTTGATAAATGCGAATCTTGCATATCCGGGAAGATGACCAAGAAACCTTTACAAATAGTTTAGAAAGGGCTTATGATCTTCTTGGTGTGATACATCTTGACGTATGTGGACCACTAAGACATGTGTCAAGAAAGGGTGCTAGCTACTTCTTAACCTTTCTTGATGATTTCGATCGTTATGGTTATGTTTATTTACTTAAACATAAACATGAAGTCTTTGAAACATTTAAGGTTTTTAAGAGTGAAGTAGAACTCGCAACTAGGAAAGAAGATTAAAGCTCTTCGATCCGATAGAGGTGGTGAATATTTAAGCCAAGAGTTTAAAGATTATCTATCCGAGTGTGGTATCGTCCAACAACTCACATCTCCATATACTCCACAACAAAATGGTGTATCTGAGAGAAGAAATCGTACATTGTTAGACATGGTGCGATCAATGTTTAATCTTACAACTCTTCCCTTATCCTTTTGGGATTATGCTTTAGTAACTGTTGTTCGCATATTGAATATGGTTCCAACTAAGAAGGTTGATAAGACTCCTTATGAAGTGTGGTATGGGAAAGCTCCCAACTTGTCTTACTTAAAGGTTTGGGGTTGTGAGGCGTTTGTTAAACGTGACTCTGGCGATAAGCTACAACAAAGATCATTAAGTGTATCTTCGTAGGATACCCAAAGGAAACTATGGGTTACTACTTTTACTTTCCACCGAAAACAAAGTAATTGTTGCTAGGTATGGAGAATTTCTTGAAAGGGATCTCATATCTCATGAATTCGATGGGAGAGTTTATGATCCGGAATATGATCAAGAAGATACAACACCTTCGAAACACTAGCCAACCTCAAGTAGAACACGAAAGTGGGCGCTCCACACGAGTTGAAGTGGTTCCCATTCAGATCCGCAAGGGCTACGTGTGCATGAATCTATGTCTCAACGTAGAAGCCGAGGAAAATATGTTGGGGATCTTGGTGAACCCGCTAACTATAAAGTCGCCATGATGAGTCCCGAAAAGAAAAATGGCAAGTTGCAATGAATGGGGAAATGCAATCCATGAAAGATAACGAAGTTTGGATAGAGGTTGACTTACCTCCAAATGCTAAGGTAGTTGGAAGTAAGTGGCTCTATAAGATAAAAACTGACGTGGATGGCAATGCACACACCTATAAAGCTCGTCTTGTAGCTCAAGGGTATACTCAAACCTTTGGGATAGACTACGAGGAGACATTTTCTCCTGTAGTAGACATTAGAGCTATTAGAATTCTTATAGCCATAGCTGCGTACTATGACTATGAGATATGGCAAATGGATGTCAAAACTGCCTTCTTAAATGGTCGCCTAGATGATGACATCTATATGGCGCAGCCTGAAGGGTTTGTGAATCCAAAGTTTCCGAAGCGTGTATGCAAACTTCAAAGATCCATTTATGGATTGAAGCAAGCATCAAGGCAATGGAACAAGAAGTTTGATGAAGAAATCAAGAAATTTGGTTTCACTCAAAATCTTGATGAGCCATGTGTGTATCACAAAGCTAGTGGGAGTAATGTTATTTTCCTTATCTTATATGTCGATGACATATTGATCATGGGAAAAGACATTCCAAGTTTGCAAGATGTAAAGTCTTATCTTGGAAAGTGCTTTTCTATGAAAGATTTAGGGGAAGCAGCATTTATTCTGGGAATCAAAATCTACCGAGATAGATCAAGGCGGTTAATTGGACTAAGCCAAAGTGCTTACATTGATAAAATATTGAAGAGATTCAGTATGTAAAATTCCAAGAAGGGATATTTGCCGATGCAAGTTGAACATGGCTTAAGTAATAAACTATGCGCCAACACACGAAGAGGTGGGCACATGAAGAAGGTTCCTTATGCTTGGTTGTAGGATCTATCATGTATGTTGTGAGATGTACAAGGCCCGATGTGGCGTTTGCACGAGAATATTACCAATCGGTATCAATGTAACCTGTGTGAAACATCGGCAGTGTTAAGAACATTCTTAAGTATCTAAGGGCTACTAAAGAAATGTTTCTAGTGTATGGAGGAAATCCAGATGCGAACTTGATGTTCTGTGTTTTGTGATCGTCATTCCAAATCGATAAAGATGATCGAAGTCTCGGAAGGTTATGTCTTTGTCATTAATGGAGGAGCGATTGATTGCAAGAGCAAGAAGCAAACAACGGTTGCGATGTCTATTCTGAAGTTTGAGTACATAGTCGCTTGAAGGCTGCGATGGAAGTCTGTTGATTAGGAAATTCATTTCGGGACTCGGAGTAATGCCCTCAATCGAATTACCTTTAAATGTGTATTGTGACAATTCTCGCCGCAATAACATTTGCCAATGAGCCTGGAGTCATGAAGGCGCGGACATTTTCCTCATCGATATCACTATATTCAAGAACAAGTCAAAATAGGTGAAATCAATTTACTCAAAGTTCATACAGATGATAATCTAGTCGATCCCTTACGAAGCCTTTCCCAAAAGAAAAACTTACGACCATGCCGATGGGATAGGACTTCGTTTAGCTAGTAGTTTCATGCAGATCTGTGATTAGTATTTGGATAAAGGATGTTATGAACAAATATTACTTTAATGAAATAAAATAGTTGTTTATGTTTATTTTTCATTTTCTTAATATTATATCCTATATTTTCATGTTTAATCAGTGAATAACTTATGTTATTCTAAATAGTCCGTTGTCGATCAATGATGTGGGAATGTCGTTGAATTAAGACAAATCTGAGTTTTGGTAGAATATACTTTTAAAGAATATTGATGCGTGGGACATACCAGATTCACATGATATTCAATGAATTGAATATAGGACTTATCCTAACTTTACATGATGATACTTTATGGATCTTTGTCATTAAGTATATCATGAAGTGTTTATCCTCAGACTTGAGATACCAGATAACTGATATGAATGTAGTGCATTTGTGTAAGATAGTCTAACGCTATCCGTAACTGGTAGTTATAAGGGCTATTTTCAGAAGTGTAACAAAGTTCATGAGTTATGTTTGTAGTCAAGAGAATTTGTTCCTTTGAATTTGTTTCAAAGCATAATACTATATTTGGGCCCCTCGTAGGGTTGACAAGATGTTTGTATGGCCATACCCAAGATCTATCTGGAATACGTTCAGATGATTTGGTAATCTTGTTCAATCAAATTACAACGAGAAACAAAATATTAACTTATGAAATGACTTGATCCATATTCATAGTTAATGAAGTATTAGTAACAAAAGGATAAGTAAAAATGATGAATCATTAAATGGTTTTTTTCAGGAGACCATACTCGTTTCAATCTGGGGGCATTGGCGTGTTAAAGCTAGACTAACCAATGTCATTACTATATTTAGTAATATCCAAGTGGGAGCTGAAAGGTTTTATGGATATTTAAATATACGTATGTCCGGATTCGAACTCGAGACTTCGGGATTGCACACATTACGTATGAGAGTTGATGTTAAATAATTAATATATATAAGACGTTATTATTATTAATTATTTGTCACGAAATAAAACATAACGATAGTTAAATAATTAACGAGGTTTGGTTAATGGTCGTTAAATATAAACTAAAGGGACTAGAGATGAAATTACAAGTCGGGAAAGTTCTAGAACCCCTTGTGGGTGCTTTGGCCGATCGGTTATGGGTTCCCAAACCCTAACCCACTCTAACTTGGTCACCAAGTTAAGTTACCTATAAATACAAACCCTTGTATTCATTCACAACTTAATCTTGGATCACCAATAACCTAATTTCTCTTCTCCTCTCCTCCCTCTTTTGCTTGGCTGATCGGTACAACCCCCCTCCTCAAGGGATCGATTTTTCCAAGCTAAAGAAACAAGTGTTTGGTTTTATTTGTGATTCAAGAACCTAACTTTTCACATCAAATCGCTAATAGTACGTGTGTACAAGAACGAAGAACAAGTACGCTTGTGCTTGTGAATCTTGGTGGTCGACTTCTTGGTGGGTCGAATTGTATAAACCCTAAAGTTAGGGTTTTGGGTTTTGGTTCTTGTTCTAATTACCGTTTGATTCTTGAATTGCTAAAAGGTACGCGTTTTCTTATTCGGTTAATTAATCTACATGTATTATTCCTATTTACTTCCGCTGCATGCTTTGATGATGTTATTTGATTTTATATAATTGTTATGAGTATTAAATCCCAACACATATAGCACAAACATTATAATTTACTCTGAGTCTAGCGATCTTTGGGTGTTCAACAGATGATATTTTGTCTCACTGGAAAAAAAACTGATAAGTTATTATCTAGAGAATTCATCCGAGAATCTAAGGGAGAACTTTGAAGCTTTTTTAGAGGGACTGTTGTCATTTCCTTTGGCAATTTTTCTGGAACAGCTAATCACAAGTGTCTACAGGTACCAAAATATTAAAGTCCAGACGAAAAAGTGATGAGCTTACGAAAAGCATACTACTTATTTCTGATCAAATTGTAATGAAATGAATTAGGGAAGAAAGAAGGTGATGACGATATCAGAAGAAAGACAGGAGAAGCCTAATAAGGTCAACACAGATTTCTTTGATTATGTTCTTGAAGAACTGAAGCAAGATAATACCATCCTTACAGAAGAAATTACACTGGACTTAATGTTTGTGCTTTTGTTTGCAAGCTTTGAAACAAATGCAAATCTGGAAGTGACACTGAATTGAAATTTTATGGCAACATTGTTAGTGTGTATGAACATGAAAGCATAAGAATGTGAAGCATCTATCATATGAAAAGGACATATAATTTTATTAATAGAGAAAAATCACAGCTATGATAAGCAAATGTCGTGAAGATGTGCTTATCAAGTAGTTAACAAAATATATTATTTCTTTTTGAAGTTCTAGTTTCATAAATAATATTTTCCAGTTATTATGTAATGATTTTTAATTCGCTCTTTTTAATACCGGGAAACTGTACCTAAAGACCAAACTGTGTTTTTATAAAGTGCTTAATAGGTAATTGACCAAAGCGTCTTTGGTTCTTTAAACAACAAATGCTTCCTGAATCGTTCAATCTTGGTCTAATATAAAATTTACAACTATCTATTGGAGGTATTAATTATAATAAAGGGTTTTGTTAATGAGCAGTGTTAATAACAAATACATTTTTTTCAATAATAGTTGTGCATAAAGTTGGTTAGTAGAAGAAAAATTCAAGGATGAGTAGTTTTATTATATGTACAAATAAATAATGGATGTCCTAATACTTTGTTAATAGTTATTGGTTTTGTTAGGTGTTGTCATGTTAATACCAAGCATGACTCGTCCCTTCTTCACCATTGCTATGTGGAACTTAGATGTGCTTATAAATAAGACGCATTATCACATGACAATATGCAAAAACACAATTACTACTTTGTATTCAAACAAACAAAAAGTTCTAGTTTATAAGAAATAACTGCCATTTTTCGAGCTAGGCATTCCTAAGTGTCAAAATGGAATCACTCCAAGTCCAAGTCCAAGAAGAGAGCATCCTAATTGAGAAAGTGTGCCAGATTTATGAGAAACTTTCGAAGCTTGAAACACTCAAGCCCTCTAAAGATGTCGACAACCTCTTCACTCAACTCGTCCATGCATGCATCCCGCACTCTTCTATTAATATAGCCAATCTTCCAGCGAATATACAGGAAATAAGGTCTAAGCTCATTAGACTTTGTGGTCAGGCCGAGGGCCTGCTTGAAGCTCACTTCTCCACAATTTTAGGATCTTTCAAAAATCCTCTTCATCATCTTAATATTTTTCCTTACTATTCCAATTATCTCAAGCTTGGTCGTCTCGAGTATGACATCCTTAATCAACACTATTCCACCACATCAGAAACCCCTAAGCGTGTCGCGTTTGTGGGGTCTGGCCCATTACCTTTCACCTCAATAGTCCTGGCTTCTTACCATCTCAAGGATACAACTTTTCACAACTATGACATTGACTCTACGGCAAATTCCATGGCTTCTCGTCTGGTTTCAGCCG
Source organism: Chrysanthemum lavandulifolium (assembly GCA_022545495.1). Taxonomy (NCBI): domain Eukaryota; kingdom Viridiplantae; phylum Streptophyta; class Magnoliopsida; order Asterales; family Asteraceae; genus Chrysanthemum; species Chrysanthemum lavandulifolium. The sequence goes on from CM040240.1 coordinate 211,679,075, forward strand.
ATCATGACTTGTCCAAAAGAATGGTGTTCCACACTGCCGATATAATGGATGTGACAGATGAGTTGAAGAATTATGATGTGATTTTCTTGGCAGCACTTGTGGGGATGAATATGGACGAGAAAAATAAAGTTATTCAGCATTTGGCCAAGTACATGGCACCTGGTACCATACTTATGCTAAGGAGTGCCCACGGTGCCCGTGCTTTTCTTTACCCCGTGGTTGATCCTAATGTTCTTCATGGGTTCAATGTTCTCTCGATTTTCCATCCAGACGATGATGTCATTAACTCAGTAGTGATATCGCGTAAGTTTGTGGAACCGGTTAACATTGATAATAACTATCTTCATTTGGATATTGGCTCTCTCATGGCATCGAGTTGCAAGTACTGTGATATCCAACCATTCAACCACCCACTTGGTCATATGAAAATGATTGATGAGTCGATGTGATCATTCTGTTTTGAATCGTAATGCTCATGTCACGAACTTATGTTTCTATATGTGTGGCTAATGGTGTGTGACTAAATGTTTGTCTCAGTTTTCTGTTGTGTTTCCAAAATTTAAGAAATAAATAAACATTTGTGATGTTAAAAAGGAAGTCATTAAATTAATGCTATTTCCGTAATGATTTCATGTGTGTCTCTCTATATACTTAATCTATGATTAGAGAATCAAAGTCAAATCCAGAAGCTGTGAAATGGAAGTGAAATTGTTTGAAATGAGATGCTCTACATATGATTATCAAAATAAATTTGAAAGTTGCGAGCAGGAAGTGCATAGTAGATCCCTAATTAAAGGCGCTTAAGGTAATCAATAGTCATATTGCAGACTAAATTCCAATTACTTAACAAAGAAGGAATCATATATAGGAGCGGTGCTTATACTTGTCAGAGCTTATTAAAACTTGGTGAAAAAGGTGTCGGCATGCATTACGATATATGTCATTTGTGTGATGAAGTTGTCGAGTGTGAAGATCACTGGTTCAGAATCAGATATGTTACAAAATCAGGAGGTGGTGGGGTGGGCAAAGAACCATTTGCTGATGTATCTCGCCTTATTGACGAGTGATCTGTTGTGTAATCCATTGGATACGCAAGGCCAGTAATGCCTGATGATCTTTCAAAGGATGAAGCTTTACTAGCTTAAGATAGTTAATGAGATTATACTTAGAAACTCCAATATTTATTGGGTCTATTTTAATGAGTGTCGTGTCGGCCTTGTTTCTAGTTTCTTGACCGCATGTCATGAAGTTTCAATAAAGTGTAGTCGCTAAAAAAAAAAAAAATATTAGTTAGTATATATAGAAATGGTGTCAACACTAAATTGTGGTTTTTACTATGGATAGGTTTTGGTCAATGATTACATCAGTAATTAATTTATCAGTACATTTCTTGTACCATATAAATTAAACAACACCTTGTACTAAGGGTGCAACTTTCATATAAAATACAAAAAAAAAGACATTAAGGAAGTGTTATTAATAATATACCCACATTTGAATGCAATCAATAAGTTCATAAACTTCTTCTTTCCATTTGGGTTGACAATGGCAAAATCCTAGCCTCCACATGAGCTCACACTGCTACAAGCCTACAAGTACTACACTCAACGGTATTGACCTCATAACAGAAAAGCTCACATTACAACCATTTTTGTAAGGTAGGTTGCAATACATAGTTCCCGAATATACGTAAAGTTACTCCGCTTCAACAGAATGTATATACATCTGTGACTTTGAGAACCAAAACCTATTATTTATCTTGTTTTTGCTCGAGAATAAACTTTTAATTAACAAGATGAAATGTAGATGTAATTTGAAAAAAAAAAAATCACAGTAAAGCATACCTTTTAGATTTAAACTGAGATAGTGATAATATTCAAGGAGAAAATCAATGCAATATGAGGTATGTGCAAATCTGGAAGTGACACTGAATTGAAATTTTATGGCAACATTGTTAGTGTGTATGAACTTGAAAGCATACAAAAGTGAAGCATCTATCATAGGAAAAGGACATATGATTTTATTAGTAGAGAAAAATAACAGCTATGATAAGCAAATGTCATGAAGATGTGCTTATCAAGTAGTTAACAAAATATATTAATTCTTTTTTGAAGTTCTAGTTTCATAAAATAATATCATCCAGTTATTAGGTTATGATTTTTAATTTGCTCTTTCTAATACCGTGAAACTGTACCTAAGACCGAACTATGTTTTTATGAAGTTCTTAATACGTAATTGACCAAAACGTCTTTGGTTCTTTAAACAACAATTGCTCCCTGAATCGTTCAGTCTAATATTATTAATTATAATAAAGGGTTTTGTTAATGAGAATTGTTAATAACAAATACTTTTTTTCAATAAGAGTTGTGCATAAAGTTGGTTAGTAGAAGAAAAATTCAAGGATGACTAGTTTTTATTATATGTACAAATAAATAATGGATGTCCTAATACTTTGTTAATAGTTATTATCATGTTCCAATGCAAAGGGTTTTGTTAGGTGTTGTCATGTTAATACCAAGCATGACTCGTCCCTTCTTCACCATTGCTATGTGGAACTTAGATGTACTTATAAATAAGACGCATTATCACATAACAATATGCAAAAACACAATTACTACTTTGTATTCAAACAAACAAAAAGTTCTAGCTTATAAGAAATAACTGCCAATTTACGAGCTAGGCATTCCTAAGTGTCAAAATGGGGTCACTCCTCCTAGTCCAAGAAGAGAGCATCCTAATTGAGAAAGTGTGCCAGATTTATGAGAAACTTTCGAAGCTTGAAACACTCAAGCCCTCTAAAGATGTCGACGACCTCTTCACTCAACTCGTCCATGCATGCATCCCGCACTCTTCTATTAATATAGCCAATCTTCCAGCTAACATACAGGAAATAAGGTCTAAGCTAATTCGACTTTGTGGTCAGGCCGAGGGCCTACTTGAAGCTCACTTCTCCACAATTTTAGGATCTTTCAAAAATCCTCTTCATCATCTTAATATTTTTCCTTACTATTCCAATTATCTCAAGCTTGGTCGTCTCGAGTATGACATCCTTAATCAACACTATTCCACCACATCTGAAACCCCTAAGCGTGTCGCGTTTGTGGGGTCTGGCCCATTACCTTTCACCTCAATAGTCTTGGCTTCTTACCATCTCAAGGATACAACATTTCACAACTATGACATTGACTCCACGGCAAATTCCATGGCTTCTCGTCTGGTTTCAGCCGATCAAGACTTGTCCAAAAGAATGGTGTTCCACACTGCCGATATAATGGATGTGACTGATGAGTTGAAGAATTATGATGTGATTTTCTTGGCAGCACTTGTGGGGATGAATATGGACGAGAAAAATAAAGTTATTCAGCATTTGGCCAAGTACATGGCACCTGGTACCATACTTATGCTAAGGAGCGCCCACGGTGCCCGTGCTTTTCTTTACCCCGTGGTTGATCCTAATGTTCTTCATGGGTTCAATGTTCTCTCGATTTTCCATCCAGACGATGATGTCATTAACTCTGTTGTGATATCGCGTAAGTTTGTGGAACCGGTTAACATTGATAGTAACTATCTTCATTTGGATATTGGCTCTCTCATGGCATCAAGTTGCAAGTACTGTGATATCCAACCATTCAACCATCCACTTGGTCATATGAAAATGATTGATGAGTCGATGTGATCATTCTGTTTTGAATCGTTATGCTCATGTCACAAACTTATGGCTATATGTGTGGCTAATGGTGTGTGACTAAATGTTTGTCTCAGTTTTCTGTTGTGTTTCCAAATTTTAAGAAATAAATAATCATTTGTGATGTTAAAAAGGAAATCATTAAATTAATGCTATTTAATTTCCGTAATGATTTCACTTGTGTGTCTCTATATACTTAATCTATAATTAGAGAATCAAAGTCAAATCCAGAAGCTGTGAAATGGAAGTGAAATTGTTTGAAATGAGATGCTCTACATATGATTATCAAAATAAATTTGAAAGTTGCGATCAGGAAGTGCATAGTAGATCCCTAATTAAAGGCGCTTAAGGTAATCAATAGTCATATTGCAGACTAAATTCCAATTACTTAACAAAGAAGGAATCATATATAGGAGCGGTGCTTATACTATGCTTGTCAGAACTTATTATTAAAACTTGGTGACAATGTATAAGTTATATGTCATTTGTGTGATGAAGTTGTCGAGTGTGAAGATCACTGGTTCAGAATCAGATATGTTACAAAATCAGGAGGTGGTGGGGTGGGCAAAGAACCATTTGCTGATGTATCTCGCCTTATTGATGAGTGACCTGTTGTGCAATCTATTTGATACGCAAGGCCAGTAATGCCTGATGATCTTTCAAAGGATGAAGCTTAACTAGCTTAAGATAGTTAATGAGATTATAGTTAGAAACTCCGTTATTTAATGGGTCTATTTAATTTTAATGAGTGTCGGCCTTATTTCTAGTTTCTTGACAGCATGTCATGGAGTTTCAATAAAGTATAGTCGCTCAAAAAATATATAATCTTATTAGTATATATAGAAATAGTTTAAAAACTAAATTGTGGTTTTTACTATATATGGGTAGGTTTTAGTAAATGATTATATCAGTACATTTCTTGTACCATATAAAACAACACCTTGTACTAAGGGTGCAACTTTCATATAAAATACAAAAAAAAAGACATTAAGGAAGTGTTATTAATAATATACCCACATTTGAATGCAATCAATAAGTTCATAAACTTCTTCTTTCCATTTGGGTTGACAATGGCAAAATCCTCCACATGAGCTTATATTGCTACAAGTACTATACTCAACGGTATTGATCTCATACACAGAAAAGCTCACATTACAACCATTTTTGTAAGGTAGGTTGCAATACATAGTTCCTGAATATACGTAAAGTTACTCCGCGTCAACAGAATATATATCCATCTGTGACATTGAGAACCAAAACCTATTATTAATCTTGTTTTTGCTCGAGAATAAACTTTTAATTAAACAAGATGAAATGTAGATGTAATTTGAAAAGATAAAAGATCACAGTAAAGCATATACCTTTGAGATTTAAACTGAGACAGTGATAATATTCAAGGAGAAAAATCAATGCAATATGAGGTATGTGCAAATCTTGAAGTGACACTGAATTGAAATTTTATGGCAACAT